>OY744610.1:21118512-21393512 GCA_963556255.1 Allolobophora icterica
CTAGAGAGTGCCTAAAGGCCATTCCGAAGTCGCCGGTAGAGAGAGAGATTGATAATTTCGGTGAGTATGTATACAGGAACGAGGAGAGAGGCACAGTCTTTTAGAACAGAGGTGGGGTAGGATTTAGTTCGCATTGCTTGTTAGGAAGAGGGTTTAGGAAGAGTGACAATTCTGCTTCGATGGCAGGAGAGAGAGAGTTGGGAGAGATGACTGAGAGGCAGGAGGAGTAGGATTAAGAGAAGGGGGTGAAACAGTGCTGGAGGCTGTAGTGGGGGAGTGTGTGTCTTGAAGAGATTGCATTGTGAAGCGAAGGGATGAGATTTTGTCAGAGAAAAATGAACAGAAGGTATCAGCAATACAGATGGATGGAAGGGAGCTAGGCTGTGGCGAGGAAGATTTGCGATGGAGAGTGTTGACAGCTTTCCAGAAATGTCTTGGGTTTGAGGCACTGGAATGAATAAGTGAGAATAATATTTCTTCTTGGCAGCAGCAATGAGTTTGTGGCATCTGTTGGTGGCTGATTTTAGGGTATTGAGGGCTTTTGCTCTAGATGCGGGGTCGAAAGTGTGCTGTTAGATGCGCTCAAGGCGCCTGCGGAAAGTTTAAAAGGCTTGGAGGTAGGAAGTAAACAAAGGGTTGCAGGCGTTTGAACTGAGTTTGGTGATTAGTGGAGCATGAATCTCAAGGAGGTTGGAGCGTGTGAAATTGTAACCGGAAAGGAAGTCATCAAGGCAAGAGGAAGGGTTAAGGACCAGTTGTGAGTCGAGAATATCTTGGATGAAGGCCTGACCTCAATGGACCCAGTGAGGCGGAAAAAATGAGTAGGAGGAGGCCGAGGGAAAGGGTTGATTTCAAGGTCAGCCATGATAAGATAATGATCAGTAACTTGAATGTGTGATAGCTTGGGAGATAAGAGGGACGCAGCGGAGGCAGTGTGATTCTCGTTAACGTTAACGATAACGAAAATGTTCGTTAACGAACAAAAAATGATTTCGTTAACGATAACTATAACTATAACTAAAAAATATCATTAACTATAACTATAACTATAACGAAAATAACACTAACGAAAATCATCGCTATTTTCGTTAATGAAATAAAAAGTGCAATATCGATAAGCATACGAACGTGAAAAGAGCAGTCTTTAAATTACCCATTGGGACGTCCATTAATTATATCAACAAAATGGGGCGAGTGATTTCAAACAGTTTGACAATCTTGACAAGCCTAGGATAGGAGTGTTCAAGACAAATTGACGTCAGCAATTTAATCAAAAAGCAACCATAGATTCGGACAGTCTTTATGAGTGATCTATTTCATTTTTGTTTATAACTTAAACATCAAACGCGGTATTTTCTTCGATTTAAATTATCCTGTTTATTGTTCCCAGCTAAAATGAGAAAAAATTGCTGCACATTCTCTTTGCGAATAGCATGAGTTCTTTTTTAAATCTAATATTTCGAGTTTCTTCTTGATGGAAATTTTTTTCTTTCGATTGTTAATATTAAAGAGTGAGAAACTTGTTTTGATTTTAATTTTCTATGTTAAAAGGAATATTATGAAAAAGTTACCATGTTCATGTTCAAATTATAAATGTTCATAATAAAAATCAAATTAAGTAGGCCTACACATTTAAAAGAAAACGAGATTGTATTTTTGAGAGAAAAAATCCATTGTGACAGACAGTGATTCCACATGTACTGTAGCCATTAAGTATGAAATTCAAATCTGAATAAGAATAACAACATTTTGTTTTTTCTGCAATTTTATAGTCATAGAAATTTTCTGGGGTAGGGTATTTTATTTGACAAAATTTTATTAGGGGGTCCTTGAATGTTTGACGGTTGTTGACAAGGGGAGGAGATCAAAAACTGCCTAAAATTTTCTGACATACCGTAATTAAATGATGACCCCTTGGGGTCCAGGCGGAGCGCCATTGGGTTACAATAACTATAACTAAAAAATAATGCTAACTATTAATGTGACTGTAACCTGGGACTAAGATTCTTAGTCCCAGCTATAACTAAAATGGAAACCATTAACTATAACTGTAACTATAACTAAAAAATAATACTAACTATAACTGTAACTATAACTAAAATGAAAAACCATTAACTATAACTGTAACTATAACTAAAAAATAATACTAACTATAACTGTAACTATAACTAAAATGAAAAACCATTAACTATAACTGTAACTATAACTAAAATAAAATCTGTAAGGAGAATCACACTGAGCGGAGGTAATGAGAAGATCAAGGGTGTGATTCTTGACATGGGTGGGGAAGTGAACATGTTGGGTGAGATTGACTGAGAAGAGGAGGTTAAGAAAATCTGATGCAAGAGGGTCAGAGGGATTGTCTACATGAATTTTGAAATCGCAGGTTAGTAAGAACTCGTTAGGAGTAGTGGCAGCGAGAGAGAGTCAGAGAGAGAGAGAGAGAGAGAGAGAGAGAGAGAGAGAGAGGAGAGAGAGAGAGAGAGAGAGAGAGAGAGAGAGAGAGAGAGAGAGAGAGAGAGAGAGAGAGAGAGAGGGAGAGAGAGAGGAGAGAGAGAGAGAGAGAGAGAGAGAGAGAGAGAGAGAGAGAGAGAGAGAGAGAGGAGAGAGAGAGAGAGAGAGAGAGAGGAGAGAGAGAGAGAGAGAGAGAGAGAGAGAGAGAAGGGAGCCAAATATATCAAGGAAGATAGAGGGTTTGGAGGACTTCCCATTGACCATTGCTGTTCGATCCTGGTGGGCCTGCCACTTTCTCTGACTGCTCGTCTTGATCGGGTTCTTCGATCTGCTGCGCGTCTCATTGGTCGCCTTCCTAAAGGTGCCTCTGTCTCAGCCTATATGCCTGACACACTACACTGGCCCCCATTTCGCAACGCTTCAACTATAGAATAGCTGCGTTGATCTGGCGATGCCTTCTTGGCTGTGCCCCGGTTTACTTACGTGAGCTCTGCTGTCCTGTCTCTCATATGACTGGCCGCCGAGCCCTTCGCTCTTCTTCTGCTGGTGAGCTCTTGGTTCCTCGTTCTACCCCCATAGCTAGGCAGCGTCGTTCTTTCTCTGTGACTGGCGACTCTCCATCTGGAATCAACTCCCATTGCAGATACGCCTGTGGCCTTGGAATAGTTCGCTAATGTTTTATAAGTTACCTAAGTCCAGTTTATATTGCCGTGGTTGGGCAGGGAGCACTTCTGAGTAGGTAACTTGAGGGGGCGCTATATTAAGTTTTCAAACTGAATGAATGAATAAGTTCAAGCGATAGTTGAAACGCTTATTACCGCCCACTCAATCTGGTTTCCGTCGCCATCACTCCACCGAAACCGCAGTCATCAAAGTCTACAACGATATTGTTCTGGCCCTAGACTCCGGATGTATCACCGCTCTACTACTACTGGATTTCTCAGCTGTCTTTGACTGTGTGGACCATACTATTCTTCTAAAAATCCTGCAAGTACAGTTTGGTGTACCTGCTTTAGCTATTCAATGGATTGCCTCGTTCCTTTCCTTGAGATCTCACAGTGTCAAACTCGGTGGGTGCTCATCGAAAATCTTTTCTGTCCTCTTCTGCGTCCCCCAAGGATCCATTCTCGGTCCACTTCTCTTCATTCTATACACCTCCAATATTGTTAACATTGCATCACAGCACGATCTCATGATCCACCTATATGTTGACGCCACCCAGCTCTACATAAAGCTGTCTGGAAAGAACATTGGTAACATCAAAATTAAAATTGCGGCATGCGTCCGTGATATCCAATCCTGGTGTGCATCGATGCGTCTCAAGTTAAATGCCACCAAAACAGAACTCATCTGGTTCGACCGCAGTGGCGGATCCAGAGGGGGGCGATTGGGGTGATCGCCGCCCTAAGAGTAAAAAAAAAGTTTTTTTATATTTAAAATTTAAAAATTTGATATACTATACTGTACTACAGGATAAATGTTATGTGATTATTATTACGCATGTACAGCGCCGGACAGCAGTCTGAATATTACTTCTACACGTCCTTGCTTTAATCATGCTCTAAACTTAATAAGTAATTTTAATTTTAATTCCGTTGACCTTGGACGTCCACGAAATCGCCCCCCGTAAAGTAAAAGTCTAGATCCGCCCCTTTTCGACCGTCGAAACAGTTCGGATGACGATAAACAAATGAAAACCTTTAAGCTCGACTCAAACTGTTCCATTCCACCCTCTGATGTGGTCCGCGACCTTGGCGTAATGCTAGATTACAATCTTAACATGACTCATCACATTTCCTCCATTGCCAGAGCATGCCACTTCCACCTTCGCCGAATTCGACAAGTGAAACGCTGCCTAATTGAAACCAGCCTCCGTATTCTTGTTCAAGCCCTCGTCATCTCTCGCCTCGACTACTGCAGCTCTGTCCTATCCGGTCTTCCTTCATCGACACTACAACCTCTGTCATCTGTTCTTCACACGGCTGCTCGTCTAGTAAAAGGTGTCGGTCCTAGAGATCACATCACGCCATACATGCAACAACTACACTGGCTTCCTATCCGTGCCCGTATCGCCTTCAAAGTCTGCCTTCTCATGTACCATATCAACTCTGGAACCTATCCCTTGTACGTGACATCCATGGTCACGCCATGTTCTGCTTCCAATTCCAGAGGACTCAGATCGGCCACGCGAGGGAATTTACTGAAGGGCCTACTTCGCACAAACCGGAAGTTTGGTAGTCGTGCCTTCTCGGTCTCAGGACCTATAGAATGGAACAGTCTTCCAACTGTAACAGTCCGTCAATGCGCATCTGTTGCACAATTTAAATCTAAATTAAAAACTCACCTAGTCACATTGTACTATGACTAGAAATGTAGCGCAACGCGCTTCTGTGCAAGACTTGTCTTGTTGAAGCGCGCTATAAATTTTTAGTTGTATTGTAGTGTAAGAGATTCAATGAGGCAGAAATTGGACCGTTTAATATGGAAAGGAAGGTGGACATTCTCAGTGAAATAATAAAGCAGGCAGTGGAAGTGATTATACCCTTAGCAGAACAGCCAAAGAAGAAGTGGATAAGTGAACAAACACTAGATTTAGCAAAAGAAAAAAGGAAGATGAGACTTAGGACTAAGGAATCTGAACAGGCAACACTGGAATATAAAAAACTATGCAATGCAGTAAGGTCATCTGCCAGGAAGGACAAGCAGAACTGGTTGGACAAGCAGTGTGGTGACATCGAACAATACGCAGGAGAATATGGAACAAGGGAAGTGTTCAAGCTGATAAAAACTATAAATAGGAAATGGCAACCAAAGCAGACGGCAATCAGAGTCAAGCATGGAAACATCTTGATGGACAAAGAAAAAATAAAAGAAATATGGACAGAATACTGCAGCGAGCTATACAGTGAGATGGAACAAACGAACGAAGAGTTCCTGGAAGAGCTGCTAGATATAACACCACCCACTGGTGATGATGAGAATGATGACATCCTATATGATGAAGTGGAATGGGCAGTGAACCGCTTGAAGAATAACAAAAGCCCTGGAACAGATGGAATAACAGGAGAAATGATAAGAGCAGGAGGGAAGGATATGATAAAAGCAATCCACGACATATGCAAGCAAGTGTGGCAAGATGGAAAAGTACCGGAGGAATGGACAAAGGCCATACTTGTAACAATACCTAAGAAAGGTGACTTAACGCTATGCAAGAATTATAGAACCATTGAACTAATAAATCACATGGCGAAAGTGCTCATGATAATTCTGTTGAGCCGTCTTAACCCTCAGGCTACCAAGGTTTTTTGCGACATCGGCTACCAAGGGGGGGTTACCACCCCCCCGGAATTTTGTGTTTGGTCTAAGATATCATATCATGTAATACAGCATTTGATTCAGCATTCATTTCTGAAAAGAATGGTATATTTAGTTGTAAAATATATGAAAGCATCTCGAAATTATATAGTTTTTAACAAAGGCACCGGTCCATTTAACGATATCTGATATTATCCCACACAATTTGTACTATTTGGATAAAAAGATATAAATGATGTGGGTTTTGAAAATGAACTATGTATCCAAGAATATTCTAAATATAATAAATATAATGAGGCTTAATTTTCAACAATACAAACTATTCCAAAGTCTGTTTTAGTTACAGGCAAACCTAAAGGCGTGCAGCTATATCAACATGAAACAAGAAATTATGTAATTTTTCCCGGCAGTCAAAAACGTCAGTGGTCCTTGCAGTTATTGCAAGTTACTTTCATTGTTTTGTGCGAATGCTTCCTGCAAACCGGCTTCTTGAACACTTCATAGCACTGCTTTACTCTGTTAGTATTCTGCTTCAACTGTTTATAGCCCTTCACCATACCCAACCATATCGGTTTACGTTGTGATGTTGCATCAGTGATTTTCACACTGAAAAAGCGTATTATTATTCATTATGATCACTTCCGGGTATCAAAAGACAAACAACTAAGCAAGTAAATATAGCCCTACATTCCCTCTAAAGAATGGCATAGTTGTTTCTCTTCCAGAAAGAATAATGAATACCTTTATAGTTGACAACAGCTAACAGCTGACGAGAGAAATTCCTGATTTCATGTGGTACCTAGGGTATATCGGGTATAACTTTTTTATGGCGTGGGATATCATCACGACTTTTACCTCAAAATTTGCGCAAATGGACCCCCTACAGCTACCTAAAATGTCAAAATTATATTCCATGTGCTAAAAAATTTTTTTCCAGAAAAACGTAGGGGGGGTGGTAACCACCCCCCTGGTAGCCCGAGGGTTAAGGCAAAAACTGAAGAATATAATTATGTCAGATGAACAAGCAGGGTTCAGAAAAGACAGAAGTACAGTCCACCAAATTTTGATGTTAAGACTGATTGCAGAAAAAGCAAAAAGAAAAAATAGGCTTGTCCACAACTGCTTCGTGGACTTTCAAAAGGCATTCGATTCCATCAAGCATGATGCTACATGGGCAATAATGAAATCATATGGAGTTGGGAACAGACTGATTCAGATCCTTCAGAACACTGGACAGAACTCAAAGGCTGCAGTGAAAGTGGGAAGGGAAACAGGAGGATGGTTTGTGACCACAATAGGAACAAGGCAAGGAGATCCAGTTTCACCTAATACATTTATCACCTACTTCGAGAGAGTCATGGATACGATCCAAGATAATGGAACTGGAATCTCGGTACAACGAGAACAGATTAACGACTTACGATTTGCAGATGATATTCACCTATTAGAGAACAGCTGCCAGAAGTTGCAAGGAAATGTTCATGGGTTGCACATATCTGCCAAACGAGCTGGACTAACAATAAAATTTTAATGTGGACAAAACAAAAGCAATGGTATTTGGCAAAGAGACAACAGAAAAGGAAATAAGAGTGCAAGAGCATCTTACCTTATACCTTAGTCCTTCCACGCGCTTGTAGCGCATCGGGCTACAGCTCCTCCACGTCATTCTGTCCTCTGCAGCTCCCTCAGCCTCTTCCCATGTCATTTCTCCGTCTTCCAGATCTTGTACGATTGTGGCTCGCCGGGTCTTTCTCGGCCTCCCGCGTTTCCTCTTCCAGCCCGATGGGGTCCAGTTCAGTGACTGCTTCGCGATTCTTTCACTGTCTGATCTATGCATACACTGTATGTCCCAACCAGCGTAGGCGTGTTCTCTTCAACATATCCTCCATTTTTCCATAGCCCTTCTCTTCCTTATATCTTCATTCTTTAGCTTATCCTTCCAAGTGACCCCTAATATCTTATCCTTCCAAGTGACCCCTAATATCCTTCTCCGCCACCGGTGATGAGCCGCCTCTAATTTCTTCTGATTAGCTTTAGTCATAGGCCATGTTTCCGCTCCATACAGCAACGTTGTCAGGACCAAGGCCTTGTATAGTCTTGTCTTTGTTGTGCAAGAGGAGGTGATTGAAATTGTAACGGAATTTGTGTACTTAGGCAGTCTGCTAACATGGAATAATGATTGCACAAGGGACATAAAAGCTTGAATAGCAAAGGCAAAGGGAGTCATGGCAGGACTAAATACCATATGGAAGACCAAACAAATCAGTTACAAGACCAAATTAAATATCTTAAAAACATGTGTGTTTAGCACAGCTCTTTATGCCTGCGAATCATGGACAATTAAATGAATAATTTAACAAAGTAGTGTATAACTTTTGTCGTAAGCGGTTTGCTTTTGTAATAGCACTTACGTAGAACGCCGTAGATTATTCTCTTTCGACTTGCTCAGCAATTACCTACAACCATTTGGTGTGTATTGCAATATGGACATTCTTTGTAACAAAAGCCAACGTGAGTTCTTCTGCTACTCCAAATACTCTCCTTAAAACTATGTCGAAGAAACCAACATCAGCTGAAACAAATACTGATGAACAAACGAATGAAGGCTCAGAATGTAAGTTTATACAAGAACTCTTCTGATAATGCGATTTAAAAGTTATGTAGTTTCAGTGACTAATTCAGTTTGGTCATGATGAACTGTTGGGAATGCCGGTCAGAATTTTTTTCCAATCCTTAAATCAGTTTTTTTTCTTTGTTTATGCGTATTCAGTAGTGTAGGCTCCACGCAAGCACATGCGACGACCAGAGTGATACTGCTAGTTCTCATGATTCCTGAAATATCAAATATTTTCGTTTTTTTTTCAAATTGTAGGTCGATATAAAATTTATTCTCTTAGTTCCGTGCAACATAACTGTATATTAAGTTACTCTTTTCCGAATGGTCTAAATTTTAGATCTTTCTTTACTGATATTTTACACTGTTTCACTACTGTATGCATTGTTGTTCTAAGGTTCGGGCGTTTGTCTCGCACTAATTAAGATCACTTCACTTATTTTTCTTATTCTGCTTCTAGCACTCTTCCAAAAAGAAAACAATGCCAAACGTGCAAGATTCGACTCACTGAGCGACATGACGGTAAGCTATTTCACATTAAACTGTAATACCAAACTCTTCGTAGGATCTAAACTTTCTGAATTGCTTGATAATGGCGTTTTATAGTCTGAGTGTAGCCATGCTTCTTCTCTAGAGAAAAAGCCTCACTATTCCTCAGCGCAGCAGTTTGTCATCCGAAGTTCAAAATCAGCAAATGATACATACTCAGAATCCCACGTCATTTATGACGGATAAATACTCTAGTAATTCAATAGTCTAGATTCGAACCAAACAGCAATTTGTGCCTAGATGCGTCACAAACTTCGCCGGTCATAATATTTTATGCTGTTTCAGTTTATCCAGACATCTTGCTATCCTCTAACTTTAAGTTCATCCGCTGTTTTCCTAAACCTTCCTTTACTGGGCTCAGTATACGTTGTGTTCGTCATGTCAATCTTGGATCTGGGCTTTCTGCAGCATGCCGAGCGAAAGCTGTGTAGCGACTTAGTCGCTAATTCATACAATCTCAATTCAGCACAAGGATGGATCCCCTCTGTGTGATGAAAATTGGTTAAAAATTTATATAATTGAAAAGAATTTAATTACTACTAGATAGTCGTAAAAATTAGAACATTCAATGCAATCTAATAATCCCAACAAAGTAAAACCGCCAAAGATGGTTTTGATCTTGCTTACTCTCCCCTATAAACTTGTGAATAATCCACCTAACAGAAACACCGACAGAAATTCCGGGCCCCTAGGCAGCGCAGTCACGTGCCCCTAAACTGTTATAGGCTTTAGGAGAAAAGTTGATTGAGGGCCCGGCCCGGGCCCCTAAAAATCACCAGAAAATCACCGGCCCCCCTGTTGCCCCCTTCTTGGCGGGTCTGCTAACAGAATTAGCTGTGAAGTAAGTAGTAAGTTCTGCGCTACGTCAGTTCGTCTACGTGTTTTTAATTCAGCTTATCCTCCAAATATAAGTTGACTTGAAAGTGTGCTCTACATATATTGCTGTAGCTACATGATCTACCGATGGAGCTACTTGAGTGCATCCTCGTTAAAGCCGTAGATATGGAAGTGAAGGGTTTGAAGCTGGCCAGAAGTGTGTGGAAAGAAAAAGCTGATCTGGTGATAAGCCGACTAAGAACTGTCTGTTTGCAATGGAGCAGCATACTTACGACCAACTTCTTCCGAAATGAACTTCACAGAACTCTAGACGGCACTGGTCAGTTCATGAAATAAAGAAGCTTTGTTCAAATTATTAAATAAGCTTTTTTCTTGCTTGTTATATTATTAGAAGAACTGAAATTGGAATTAAGGTCAATGAGTCAGGACCAGGGCTGTAGTCGAGGGTATACGCGGGTATACAGCGTATATACTCACTAGGGTGGAGTGAAAAAATGATTTTTAAATAAATGAATTCTAATAGTGGGCAAAAGATACAACTTAGGTAGAGTAAGAAACACACCAAATATTTTAGGTTCAAATGACATCTTCTGCCCTCTACCGTCGATGCAATATTTCAACGTGATTAACCTAATATCACAATGGATGTCATCCAATCTGCTCTGCCTTAACCTTTCCAAAACAAAATTCATAATCCTAGGTCTTCCTGATCATATCAAGAAAAGCCCTACCCTTCCATACACCCATCGACTAACTTGTCGCTTGTTAACTTTCACATCGGACCCCTCCCCTCGTTCATTACTTGTGATCCACAACTCTCCTTCTCTAACCACATCTCACGCGCTTCTGCTTCAGGCACATTTGTGACCTTCGTCGCATCCGGCCCAAGATCGACCTCAAAACTTCCTGTACCATTGTTACCTCTATTGTTCATTGATTACAGCAATTCCCTCTTCCTCAGCCTTGAATCCACCCAAATCAAGCGTCTGCAACTTATCCAAAAGTCACTAGCCAGGGCTGTCACGAGAATGCCCAAACATCATCATATCATTCTCATCCTCAAATCATTACATTGGCTAAAAATCCCAGAGTGAATCCACTTCAAAGTCCTATCACTAACCTATAACTCCCTACAATATATCCAGTCCAAGTACCTCCGTGGTCTCTTCATCATCCAGGCAACCCGCTCCACCCGATCCTCCTCCTATTTCAGTCTTTCTCGCTCTCCGGTCACTACTCATCTCAAGTTCTCCAACCCAGCCATATCCAAAAGAGCACCACGCCTCTGGAACGATCTCCCCCTTGAATTCCACAGATTCTTGGTTCCTCCATCATCATTCCAACCCGTCCTCTATCCTTCTCCTCGTATTTCTTTGTCTATCTCCGGGATTTCCACTCCAAACTGAAGTCTCACCTTTTCAAGTAGGGCCTACTCCTACCCTGACTCATTTGATCCTCTGCCTTCCAATTCTCATCACCCTAAATAACACCCGCCTTCACAGCTGCTCTGTCTCCTCTCTTCATCTCCCCCCCCCCAAACCAGACTCGGACCTCTTGGATTACTCTCCGGGAAACCCCCTCAACGCTCACAGTCGTATGCTGGCGCATCCTGCTTGAACAGAGCTTTGGTAGCCTACTTCTTTCGTACTCTCCTAATTTTCTTCCTTTCAGTAATGTCGCTGCATTCATTACGCGTTGCAATCATAGGAATAATTTGTCGGGAGAACTAGGGGTAACCGTACCCCACCCCACTCTTTGGGGTGGGGTACCGTACCCCCACTTTATGAACAATGCCAATCAATATTTTATTATTTTGCCTTCCAAGAGATCGCAGTCAACGCCCTGCTTCCTGTATGTAAGATATTGGTACCCCCGCCCCAACTTTTTAGACCAAAGTTACACCCCTGGTTACAATTATATAATCCTGTAACACACCAGAGGCGATTTCTGCAACTGACTTGAAGCTGTATTTCATGAATTGTAACCGTTCGAAGACAGTAAGTTGAAGAAAAAGAAAAAGAATGCGACACATTGACGTTATTCAAAGAATTTTATACGGTAAATATATTACCGCCGGTAGAGGGCAGAAGACGCAGAGCAAAATCAACAATATTTTGAGCACTAATTACACTCACATGCTGGCAACTTTCCATCGCTATTAGAAAACGTTTGCTTAAAAAAAAATTTTTTTGACCATTTTCACTCCACCCTAATACTCACCTCTAGAGACCGTATACTCACCTCACAAAATATTTATATTTATTTATATTAAAATACTGTAGCGCATACTCACAAAATACTGTAGCGTAGGCCTATACTTAGCCTACCTCTAATTTGTTTCGGTAAACTTAATGTTATCGACGTCTTTCCAAAATCAAATGGAAACTTGGTTTTGGTGTCTTCTGACGATGAAGAATGTAATGTAAAATTGATAGAGATCGATACGAGTGGGAACGTTGTACGCAAATAATTATGTGCCATCACTCAGTGGATTGAGTAGTGTGCGTTTTACTGGTCTT
Organism: Allolobophora icterica; assembly: GCA_963556255.1. NCBI lineage: Eukaryota > Metazoa > Annelida > Clitellata > Crassiclitellata > Lumbricidae > Allolobophora > Allolobophora icterica. Next base: position 21,130,801 of record OY744610.1, read on the forward strand.
TGTGATAGAATCATGATAACTGGACCGTACAAAGGAGTCGAGATGTTAGATTATGAATTTAACCTCCTGGATTTTTATTCTCCACACCAGTACGAAGACCAATTTTGTTACCTCAATTATATGCATTGCGACAGCGGGAGGAATGAGGTAAACTGTTTTTCATATAACAATTTTTCTGCCCACGGTCACTTAACTATCTTCCGTTGCAGAGAAGAATCAGCCACTAGAAGGGATGAGGACAACTGGTATTAAATAATTCCCATAGTTCTGTGAATGGTCATGCTATGACTAGTATCTGCAGTTTTATTTGTGTTAAAGAGAAATGTGAGATATACATTGAGAATTCGTTTACATAACTGGTTTAACTTTAAAAATTTGCTCTTCTTTTATTCGTGCGTTTTATTTTAAGTAATTATGATCTAACCTCTGTTGACATTTATTAAAAATACAATGGAATGCTTCGTCCGAAATCGTGGACAATTGTGTTTCAGTCCAATGTTAATTCACACGAGGCGTAATTAAGCATTTTAGTTATTCAAACAAGGTCTATGGGGAATTTGACAGGCGGACACCTCTGCCACGCTTCTCCATCCCATTGCACCGCTTCGTCTACAGAAAGTGTTGATCACGACGAGCGTTCAAGCCTGCAAATGGAAGTTCAACACCAGTCTGCGTTGTGCTGTGACCCACAGAAACACTCGTGGATCCGTTAGCTGTTTCTGGTTCGTCTGCCTGCGCTGTTGTGGTCCACTGATACCCCACATGCATTGTATGACTGGTTTAGACACGTCAAGAACTAACCGCTGTTGAGTAAGCGTGGTTTTATTCAAACTTTACGGAGCGAGCGCATCATGGTTAAAAGCTCTAATGTCAAATTTTTGCTTCAGAGTGCAGAACGATCCGCCAAATGGTCAGGTCTTGTTGCCCAAACATTGTCGACCACAGTTTCGATCAACGACCGTTAACGCTTGAAGGTCCCGCGCTTTTGCAGGACGATGTATCATCCATATGTAACAAGTTTTCATTAAAAATACGCACCAATGTTCCTCAAACCGCAGCTCACGAAACAGTTTCTACTATATCTTATACGTTTGAACTATTGATCGCTATCGATAAGTCAGACACAGTCCTTACTTCACTTGCACAGCATGATGAGAATCCACATCGGTCCTTCTGGAACAACGCGTAATAAAGCTGTTAAACTTCTTATCTATGGCCTCTGAATTGACCTCTGATGTCAAAGTTTTGCTCAAGGCTCGTCGGTATCATCCACTGTCCATGGGGCAATATCTCCACGTCGTCGAAGTGTCTCTTCGCCAAACTGTCTCCGTCTTTCCACCAAAATGTGTTGCGCCGAATTTTTCGGGCCACCATGTCGAGTAGGCTATATCAAACTACACCAACCACATGTGGCTGTCACCGGTGAATAAGTTGGTCTTCTTCTGCCGGAGCTTTCATAAAAACTACTAAATATGAACATAACAAGTAGTGGAGCCGGTCTTTGCTGTCGTCTACTAGATGATCTCTTAGGTTTATGATATGTTTAACTGGTTCAGCCTCCACGCACGCGTCGATAGCTGTTATAATTCAGATATTATATTGTATCGCATTCGCATATGAATTTACAAAGTGCTTCCATTGCGAGAGACTCAGGCAGAAGAAACAAAATTTTAAGAAAGTCAAAAGAAGAAGAAACATTACCAGAAAGAATAGAAGAGGGCGCTCACTTTAAAGAGGAGAGCCAATTGAGTCAGTGAAGTCCTGACTCGGGGAACCAGAGGGTCCAGAGGAAAGAAGAGGACGGAGAGAAGCAGCAAAGTATAAGCGATGGATTAAGATACCTGGTAGCGGTTAACGTATTTGTAGCAATTAGTTGGGTCATCCGCATTCAGTGGCGGCGCTATCATGGGTCGCCGTAGGTCATTAGACCTGCCTATTTTACCCTTGACCTGCCTTATGACCTGCCTATTTTACTCTTGACCTGCCTTATGACCTGCTTATTTTACTCTTGACCTGCCTTAGGCCCTGCCTACTGCCTATTGTTGTGTAAAATTCTCTGGAATTTTTAATATCTTTTTTACAATTAAAACATAAGCATCTGTCCCAGAACATCACTAGTGCAATAATATTAGATCTAAACGCTTATGTTGTGACGTTCGTCGCTCGAGATCAACTAACCCTTCATCAGACGTGGTACCAATTTGTGTCGGTCTTACCCGAGACGCTGCTTCGTCGTCGGGCTGGGTTCGGCTCCAGCCAACCGACCTTCTGGAGTCGCCCGGGTCACTATCCTGTCTACTTCTGCTGTAGACGAGCGGTTCCCTGTCTCCGCTCTCAGTGCCCATTTCTCCAAGAGGAGGTCCCGAGGGTATCGCTTGCTTGCGAACAGTGTCGCTGTCAAGCTCCATCTCACTTTCGGACTCTGCCACTGCCGCGGTCGCCGGGTGGGCAACGTCCTCGTCCTCAGGATGGCCGTCCTTTAGAACAGGGTTCGCTCTCTTGCCGGCAGGAGTCCTCAGCTTCCTGTGAGATCTCTTAGTCAAAGACTTCCTCTTTTTCTCCACCTTAACCGAACCCTCACGTACCATTCTGCATCTCATGACTCTCGAGTTATCGTCAATAGGGGAAAACACTGAACGTTCTCTTGTCCGAGAGGACAAGGTGTACATCTGACGAGTCGTCACGTCGTGCCGTCTCAAACACGCGAACATCTTGCGATAATATATACACGTGTAATATTAACGCGGTATACTGGTCTCACGACACTCTCTTCTGATAGGACAGGTTCTAGGTCTAAAACCTCCCTAACCGCACGCAGAACTGTGTTCCAACCGGCGCACGAGGTGGGCCCTACTTCGCACTTCGGTCAGTTCTCGGAACTACGTGTTTCGATCACCAAGTTATTTGCTCTGAATAACGATTGGTTTGAATACAAGATTTTCCTGACTCTACCGTTTTTCCTGGTCTTACCGCACTGTAATCAGTTGTCGGGCGGTCTTTTCCCGTACTGCGGTCTTTCGGTAACAGTGGTCTTTCCCAGTAACTATTTTTAGTTACCGGGCGATGGAGCCCCTCCAACGCTCCACCGGCGTGTCAGCCATCCAAGTGTCACAATCCAAATGTAACGCCGACCCCGTAAGGTTACCAGAATGTCCTGAATTTTGTTCCCAAGAATTTCCGAATTTTGGTTCCCTAACGAAGGTCACGCTTACTCCCACAGGTAACCGGACAAGCTCCGATCCTGCCTGTCGCCAAATTTACCCTTATTATCGTTTTTGTACTAAATTGGTTTTTTCAGGTATCCCGACGGTCACTTCACCGAGTGCCGAAGTCGCGTAAAACTCTCCCAGCCGAGGACGCCGAAGTCGCGTAAAACTCTCCCGGCCGAGTACGCCGAAAGCGCGTAGAACTTCCCCTGTGTCGAGTACGCCGAAATCGCGTAAAACTCGTCTCAGTGGGTAAAACCAAACATTGTCGGATCTTGGAGTTCTTCGAACTCCAAGAGGGATTTCCTTGCCCGACGCCAAATTTACTCTTGGTTTCAAGGATTTCAGAATTCCAGAAAATGGCTACCTTAAGAAGGTCACCTCTACTCCCATGGGTTACCGGACAAGCTCCGATCGCGGAGTTCTTCAAAACCCAAGAGGGACTTTCCTGCCCGTCGCCAAATTCACCCTGGTTTTCGATCTCACACTGAATTGGTTTTCCTGTGTATCAACGGTATCCTTCCCCGAGTATTACTCAGCCGTAGATTTCCCACGATCGGGATCTAGACCGCTTCGCGATCAACTGAGGGATCCAACCCGCCGGATCGGCGCTATCGGCCCGTCTCCCAACAGTGAACTTCTTTAGCTGTACTCGGGATCGCCTGATTATATTATTCGGACGCCCCTTTCGTCCGTAAATATATTTGTACTAACCGGAAACTCGAACTCTGACTCTGTCGTAACCAAAATCACTCGCCTACCACACTGAGTGCAGTATATTTGAATCGGTAACTGAATCGCTAACCAACAACGCTGTTTAACAGTATTGCTATGTATGAAGAGTCGAACCAACTCTTCACGTATAAAGCAGCGCACCGTGAGGCAGGCTCTATGCATCCCAAATGAGCGCGTCTGCTCGCTATGCGCTGGCTTCAGACCGTCGATCGGGCTTCCCTGCCACGGTCGTTGCCGGCCAGTTGCCTATTGAAATTAAATAAAAATTAAATGATCGATGCTGGGCCTTCGCATGTAAAATTAAGAGAAACGATGCTGTTCCCTTCGCATGTAAACTGAAAGAAAACGATGCTATTCGCATAAAATAAATCTTCCCACTTACGCACTGTGGCCTTGACCGCCACACTCTCCCCACCTTACTTAGATGCGGAGCATCTCTGCCAAAATCGGGGACCTTAATCAAACGTGACAGGAACATCCCCAACCCAGATCCACTTAGAGAGCAAGGAACCAAATGCACCTTTGGTTATAGGGCGGTCTATCGACAATCTCGGCACCCTGCACGTACGCCAAACACGATGAGAACCGTGATAGCGACAGCCTTTTTAATGATGCTTTCGATCTCTCGGCACCCTGCACGTACGCCAAACACGATGAGAACCGTGATAGCGACAGCCTTTTTAATGATGCTTTCGATCCGAACCACCACCCTACTGGCAACCTGTCGTACCTGACAAATCGCCAACCTTAACAGGCCCTCTATCATGAACCTGGGCTCTACCGGACCCCAAGGGCCAGGAGAACTAAAGGAGAGAAAAGTCGCCCACTGTCTCCCGATCTGGTAACCATCGTCGATCAGTCACACCCGGTACCACTTCAAAATCGTGAAAGCAAAATATCTTAATTAGTACAGGTTATCATATTGTAGAACCAACGCAATGAAGCGTTCTAGTACTGGAATCTTTACTCGTTTCAGTACTAACCACTAAGCCAATGTTTAACCGAAAACATATCATCAAAAGGAAACTTACACAGTCATTCACTGACAATCTGTAAAACCAACGCAATTAAGCGTTGCTGGTAGCACAGGTACTGTATGCTCCCAGATACCGCTCAAAAGAAATACTCTCATCAAAAGGGCAACTGAAACATGGGTCTCGAATAGTCAATGAAACTAACGCAATTAAGCGTTGATCTAGTTGGTCCTAGATACACGTCTGCTTCAGAAGGTCACTAACAAGGACTTCTACAGTCGTAGTCATCCATCCAAGCGAGGTCTTCGTCTCGACCGTCGTCCAGGTGGCAATTCTGGATCAGCGGTCTCGTCTGGATTCTCTGAAGGTTCCTCTGGTTCATGTTCTGCATTAGGATCTTGAGCCAGGACTGGCCAGTCTACTGTAGGTAACTCAAGATTTCTGTCCCTCTCCGGTAACCAGGTACTCGGAGGTTTACCGTAAAACAGCTTCAATTTATCCACGTGCACAACCATTAGCGTGGATTTCGGACTCTTCTGAATCCGGTACAGACACGGACTGAGCACTTGAATAACCAAGAATGGGCCGGTGTAATAGCGAGCCCATTTTGTCTTCCTTCCGCTTCTTAGCCGAGGGTAGTAATAGTAAACCCAATCTCCTTGAGCGAACTTGCTAGGTCTCACTCTCAAATCGTAGGCTTTTTTCCTTCTTTCTGCTACTCTCTTTAACTGTTCTCGTACAAGCCGATACGATCGTTCCATTTTCTCTTTCTGTTTCTCCACGTACTCTTCCATGTCACTGTAAGACGGTCTCTCGAACTCTGTAACTTGAGCTAGAATCAAGTCTAATGGCGTATGGTTCTCTCTTCCCAGGAACAGGAAATTAGGTGTCCGTTGGGTCGCTTCATGTTCAGTACCTCGATATGCCGCCATTACATATGGTACATGAACATCCCAATCCTTTTGTCGTTCCGACACTACCTTTCCGATCAACATGTTCAGTGTTCTGTGGAACCTTTCGATCATTCCGTTACCAGAGGGTCGATATGGAGTTGTACGTACTTTGTCAATCTCCATGCGTTTACACAGCTCTTTGAATAACTTCGACTCAAAACACGGTCCCTGATCCGTCAGGATCTGGCGTGGCATACCAAACCTCGAGAACACGTGTACCATAAGCGATTCTGCCACAGTAACGGCCTCTTGGTTTCTGATAGGCAGAGCTTCAGCCCATCTCGAGAAGTAATCTATCGCTGTCAGTATGTATTTGTTGCCTTTACTTGATACAGGATGCGGACCAGTTATATCAATTCCGAATCTCTCCATTGGTTCACCGACCACAGGAGTCTGCATGTAACCCTGTCTTGGAGGTTTCTCCCTTCGATAACGAGCACAGCGATCGCACCTTTGGCAGAACCGTCTAACATCGTCCTTCCAACTCGGCCAATACGCCCGGCGTTGCAACTGAGTTAAACTCTTCCGAATCCCGAAATGTCCTCCGGCAAAGCTTGCGTGTGTTAACTGAAGCATCTCTTGCCGTAGAGATAAGGGCACAACTAACTGAGATCGCTCAGCTTTTCCTGTGTTACCCTGAATCCAGCCTCTGTGTAACACTCCTTGCAGGACTTCCAGCTGATTCCAGTTGCTCACCAACACTTTCACCTCTCCGTTAGCAGGTGATAGTTCTGCCTGTGTTGGATGATGCTTCGACTCCTTCCAATCAAGGACCGTACCAATATTGTAATCGCTCTGCTGTTCTCTTCGAAGAAACTCCTTTGTCCAACGGATTTCCTGGCCTGTATCTTCACTGGTAACCTCGGAGCGCGTTACTTCTCCGATCGGACGTGCCCACATCACGTCTTCATTCGTAACTCTCATGGTAACCACTTTAGGTTGTTCCTCACCCGGACCTCTAGACATCGCGTCTGCGTTACCGTGTTTTGCTCCCGGTCTGTGACATATCTCCATGTCAAACTCCTCTATCATCTCTAACCAACGAGCCTGTTGGCCAATCGGTTCCGGTGTTCTGCGTAACCACTGAAGTGCGGAGTGGTCTGTTCTGAGTAGGAATTTACTACCCAGTAAGTACTGACGAAACTCTTTCAAGAAATACACCACAGCTAACAACTCTCGCCTGGTAACGTTATAGTTCCGTTCCGCCGTCGACAAGAGCCGACTCGCGTAACAAATCACTGTCTCTTCTCCTTCTTGTACTTGCGATAACACCGCTCCAATGGCGTATGCCGAGGCATCCGTATCTAGGATGTACTGGCCCTCGTCGTTCGGTAACCCAAGTATAGGTGCGGAAACCAACTTTCGTTTAAGTTCTTCGAAAGCTCCCTGACATTCGTCAGTCCAATGGAACGGTACATTTTTCCTGGTCAGGAAATGAAGTGGTTGAGCTACCACCGCGAAATCATGTATGAAACGTCGGTAATAGGAGCAAAGACCAACGAAGGATCTGACTTGCCTCAAGTTCCGAGGAGCAGACCATTCTTCTACGGCCTTGATCTTGCTCGGATCCGTCGCGACCCCTTCTTCACTCAAAACGTGACCAAGAAACAATACTCTCTGTTGTAACAGGTAACATTTGGATGGTTTCAGCTTGAGATTATACTCTTGTAATCTCCTGAAAATCATCTCTAGACGTTGCATGTGCGTCTCTACGTCCCTCGAGAACACAATTATGTCATCCAAGTAAACCAGACAGATGTCATAGTTTAGCCCTGTCAAGACTAAGTTCATTAGTCGACAAAACGAGGCCGGACTATTGCACAATCCGAAAGGTAACACTTTGAATTGGAAGCTGCCCCTTCTCGTAACGAACCCGGTCTTGTGTTTGTCTCTTGGGTGCAAGGCCATCTGGTGATAACCTGCTCTCAAATCGAACGTACTGTACCATCTGGCGCCACCCAGGGTATCTAAACTCTCGCGGATAAGGGGTAACGGATGAGCATCTTTCCGTGTCTTCAGGTTCAGTTGCCTGTAATCGATACAGAAACGCATACTGCCATCCTTTTTCTTAACCATTACGACATTGGATGCCCATTCCGATATCGAAGGTTCAATGATTCCTTGTCTCAACATGTCTTCTACCTGACGATCAACTTCCGGTAACATGGAAAGCGGTTGACGTCTCAAAGGTTGCCGAACTGGTTTCTCCTGTCCCGTATCGATCTCGTGTTGGATCACCGAAGTGAATCCGTTATCACTTTCGTTAAGGGAAAACGTTGCGCTGTACGTTAGCACAAGTTTTCGTAACCTGATTCGCTCTTCTTCCGAAATGTCTGCTGGCACTTCTTCCCATAGTCGTTTTAGGGTCTGTTCGGCAAGTGGGTTGAGCGTCTGCTCCGCTACTCTGGCCGTTGTACTAATCTTCGATCCAAACCGGTCAATCGTACTTTGCTGCTTTCCTCGGCGTTCCTCCGGATAACCTGGGCCCATAGGCTTCTCCGGATTTTCGCTTCGGTAAGGCTCATCATACGATTCCGTTCTGGCTCGATTAACTGTCACATCGACTACGTTCACTCGCTCCAGCGGACATTCAGTCCGTTTCTTGACTAGCGAATCTCTGTCTCCAACATTCAACATCCTGATCCACACTTCCGTGTCTCTTCCTGTCACCAACGTACGTCCGATTATCAAATCTTTTGATAATTCCATTGGAATGGTCGTCCAATCTTCGTTATCTTTTTGGAAATGCGGGTATACTACCCAAGCTGGAACGTCAACTTCGCTCCTTGGAGGAATTATTATGTCCTCTTGCACAATAACCCTCCGGCACATGGACTCGGTAACGACCTCTTTCAGAGGGATCTTCTCGCTCCCAAGGAAAACGCATCGACTTGCGAAGTCCCATCTTGCCTGATTGGCTTCCAGCCAAGATAACCCCAAGATCACTTCTGTCACTTGGTCTGTAACTAGACAGGGTACAGGGTACACCTGCTTTCCGATCCGAATCTTAAGGTCAGTTTCACCATCCACCTTAATCTGACTTCCATTAGCGGCTAGGAGTCGCTGTTCTGACGGTACTAGCACAGCGTCTAGCACGAAACGTCGTGGCACAAGTGACATTTCACTTCCAGAATCAAGTAGACAGTGTATACGTTTTCCTGCCAGTCTCGCAACCACGTAGGCCACCCTACTGCCTTTGACCAGTCGGTTTTGGATTTCCTCTTGTATCGGTTCAGCCTTTGTAGGTTCACTGGTACCGGTTGCACCATTCGTCTCAGCGTTTCTCTGAGGACAAAATCGCTTTATGTGTCCTTTTCGTTTGCACAAGTAGCATTCGATATCCGGGTTACGCAACCGTGTGGGCGGATAAATCCGTCGCCATCCCACATTCGGTTCGGTTGTCCTCTGATCTCCCACAGCTAGATCAGAACTGTTCTCCCTTTCATGAGGTTTTCTCGGAACGATGCCCAAATTCTGACTTATTGTCACTCGATCAAGTTCTCTTGAAAGATTTTTAATCTTTCGCTCGAGATCTTCTAGACGACGAGACTGTTGCCCCTCAGTGCTCGAGTCTTTTCGGTCTTCCATGGTAACTTTAACTCTCGCGTGTCTCCGGTCTAAATCACCACCTTGTGTCGAAGATCGACCATAGGCATCCAACCTCACCGCATGTTTATACGCCGCTTCGAGGTTAACTGGTTCTCGCTCGCGCACCTTCTGCCCCAAATCTTGGTTTGCCAGTGCATCAATGAAAGCGTCACAAGCGACCGTCTCGACGATATCACTTGTTGGTCCTGGGTATGCCAAAGCCATTAGCCTCCTTACTTCCTGCACTACACTACTCAGCGTTTCTCCGTGAGCCTGCCGGTAAGTGCGAAGTTTCATCCGATATAGGCTAGTTTGGTCATCAGACCCGTACCGGGCCTTAAGCCGCTCAACAAGTTCTCGCCAAGACACGTCCCTCTGTGCACCCATGTCCCACAACAGCTGCGAAGCGGGACCCGTTAGGGCACACATTAACTGGTCTGCTTTTTCCTGATCACTCCACCGGTTGCACCGTGCACAAACTTCGAACTTTGCTAGAAAGGCTGCGATCGCTGACTTGCCGTCGTACTTCTCTAGCTTGATTCGTATACCGCGATCCGATCGGTCGTCGCCTCTTGTCCGCGTAACAAGTGATCTTCCGACACTCTTCTTGGGATTTCCTCTCCGGTTGTCCTCATCGTTACTCCTGGAATCGTTTCCCTCGACTGTCCTCACCACTGACCGGTGCCGACTCTGTCCCCTCAGAGTACCCAACGTCTTCCCTGTACGCCACTTAGAATACATCGTAGTCATCTCGCGGTCGCCTGACGTTGCACTGTCTTCATCAGAGATGTACTCAGCCTGTCTCTGACCTTTTCTACGAGGCTCACCACCTGCGTAGTCTTTGGACTCCGATCGTTTATATTTATTGCGAGAGCTCTGAGAGTTTCCGTTGACGAACGTAACTCTTCTGTCTTCTTCGCGAATATCTCTTTTTCCTGACTCTGGCGGTCTGTCAGATTCGTCGTACCTAAGACAATTACGACTTCTCGAATCTGGTTTGTGCCCTTTAGAGTACCGCTCGTGGGTCTCATCCCAGGCCAAATGATCTCTGTCTCTTCCCATGTTCGATTCTCTCTCGGTTTCTCTATCAAGTGCCTGTTTTAAAACGCGTCTCTCGTACTCTGGTAGACGTTCCTTACCATACGTCTCCCTTTCAGTTTTCTCATAACTCTCGTGCCTTCCTCGTTGACGGAGGTTTTTCCTGTCAAAGACTCCGGTTCTCATGGCCTCTTCTGGACCAACACTATCGGTGTCTGAATCCGAAGAACTCACTGACGAACGTAATTTCGCCTCAACTCTTCCTCTTGTCAACAGACGTTGTCGACTCGATTGCCTTGCCGTTTTTCCGTGTGACTCTCTCCCGCTGTCCTCGGGAAGATAGCGGCTACGTAACTTTTCCGAAGTTCCCGAAAGCGAAACTTCCTCACGTGTCTCTGTGTTACCTCGGCTCCGTGCTGGCTCTTCGATCTGCAGCTTCCCTCGGCGATCCATCTGGTAACCTGGGCCCGTAGGTTTCCCCGATGTCTCGCGTCGGTAAGACTTCGCATGCTGAGCAGCAGGAACAGACAGTTCTTCAAGTTTCGAACTCATCATTGCCACACTCTGTCGCAGGTAAGACATCTCCGCTTGCCAATCTACCTCATCTGTCACAGGTCTTGGGCGACCTTCTTCCATGTTGGTAAACGGTACTCGATTGCCTTCGTTTCGCTGATGCGCCACGATGTCACCACTCGTTTTCTGCACTACGGCGTCACCCCGCGGTTTCAGGCCTGTCTCAATGTCTCTTGGCCTATCACAAGCCTGTCTCAACTGTACAGGTTGCCTGCCCCGTACAATACTAGGTACTTGAACCTGCACAAGGTTCCCCGATCTATTGTCGTCGAGTGGTTTGGACCTGTCAAACCTACTCTCACCAACGGTCTCTCGCCAGTGTGTGAATGTCTCGTTATTCACATCGTTCTGTACTACCTCAGTAGTCTTTGGAACGGTTATCAACCATCCGTTATCCTCATGGAAACCTCTTTCACGCCCGCTGCGGGTTCCAGCTTCCGTTTCAAATGCACTGGTTTCGTCAGGTGCACCCGTTTCATCAAGCAACCTTCGTTTGCTTTTCCGTTTACGTAACTTTGGACGCGCGCCTCCGTGCTCACTATGGGGCACTTCATCCGACTCGTCCTCGGTATCTTCCTGACCTTGCCTGGTTCTGTGACAAGAAAACGTTAGTACCCCACTTCTGGTACCAGTTTGTGACGTTCGTCGCTCGAGATCAACTAACCCTTCATCAGACGTGGTACCAATTTGTGTCGGTCTTACCCGAGACGCTGCTTCGTCGTCGGGCTGGGTTCGGCTCCAGCCAACCGACCTTCTGGAGTCGCCCGGGTCACTATCCTGTCTACTTCTGCTGTAGACGAGCGGTTCCCTGTCTCCGCTCTCAGTGCCCATTTCTCCAAGAGGAGGTCCCGAGGGTATCGCTTGCTTGCGAACAGTGTCGCTGTCAAGCTCCATCTCACTTTCGGACTCTGCCACTGCCGCGGTCGCCGGGTGGGCAACGTCCTCGTCCTCAGGATGGCCGTCCTTTAGAACAGGGTTCGCTCTCTTGCCGGCAGGAGTCCTCAGCTTCCTGTGAGATCTCTTAGTCAAAGACTTCCTCTTTTTCTCCACCTTAACCGAACCCTCACGTACCATTCTGCATCTCATGACTCTCGAGTTATCGTCAATAGGGGAAAACACTGAACGTTCTCTTGTCCGAGAGGACAAGGTGTACATCTGACGAGTCGTCACGTCGTGCCGTCTCAAACACGCGAACATCTTGCGATAATATATACACGTGTAATATTAACGCGGTATACTGGTCTCACGACACTCTCTTCTGATAGGACAGGTTCTAGGTCTAAAACCTCCCTAACCGCACGCAGAACTGTGTTCCAACCGGCGCACGAGGTGGGCCCTACTTCGCACTTCGGTCAGTTCTCGGAACTACGTGTTTCGATCACCAAGTTATTTGCTCTGAATAACGATTGGTTTGAATACAAGATTTTCCTGACTCTACCGTTTTTCCTGGTCTTACCGCACTGTAATCAGTTGTCGGGCGGTCTTTTCCCGTACTGCGGTCTTTCGGTAACAGTGGTCTTTCCCAGTAACTATTTTTAGTTACCGGGCGATGGAGCCCCTCCAACGCTCCACCGGCGTGTCAGCCATCCAAGTGTCACAATCCAAATGTAACGCCGACCCCGTAAGGTTACCAGAATGTCCTGAATTTTGTTCCCAAGAATTTCCGAATTTTGGTTCCCTAACGAAGGTCACGCTTACTCCCACAGGTAACCGGACAAGCTCCGATCCTGCCTGTCGCCAAATTTACCCTTATTATCGTTTTTGTACTAAATTGGTTTTTTCAGGTATCCCGACGGTCACTTCACCGAGTGCCGAAGTCGCGTAAAACTCTCCCAGCCGAGGACGCCGAAGTCGCGTAAAATCCTCCCGGCCGAGTACGCCGAAAGCGCGTAGAACTTCCCCTGTGTCGAGTACGCCGAAATCGCGTAAAACTCGTCTCAGTGGGTAAAACCAAACATTGTCGGATCTTGGAGTTCTTCGAACTCCAAGAGGGATTTCCTTGCCCGACGCCAAATTTACTCTTGGTTTCAAGGATTTCAGAATTCCAGAAAATGGCTACCTTAAGAAGGTCACCTCTACTCCCATGGGTTACCGGACAAGCTCCGATCGCGGAGTTCTTCAAAACCCAAGAGGGACTTTCCTGCCCGTCGCCAAATTCACCCTGGTTTTCGATCTCACACTGAATTGGTTTTCCTGTGTATCAACGGTATCCTTCCCCGAGTATTACTCAGCCGTAGATTTCCCACGATCGGGATCTAGACCGCTTCGCGATCAACTGAGGGATCCAACCCGCCGGATCGGCGCTATCGGCCCGTCTCCCAACAGTGAACTTCTTTAGCTGTACTCGGGATCGCCTGATTATATTATTCGGACGCCCCTTTCGTCCGTAAATATATTTGTACTAACCGGAAACTCGAACTCTGACTCTGTCGTAACCAAAATCACTCGCCTACCACACTGAGTGCAGTATATTTGAATCGGTAACTGAATCGCTAACCAACAACGCTGTTTAACAGTATTGCTATGTATGAAGAGTCGAACCAACTCTTCACGTATAAAGCAGCGCACCGTGAGGCAGGCTCTATGCATCCCAAATGAGCGCGTCTGCTCGCTATGCGCTGGCTTCAGACCGTCGATCGGGCTTCCCTGCCACGGTCGTTGCCGGCCAGTTGCCTATTGAAATTAAATAAAAATTAAATGATCGATGCTGGGCCTTCGCATGTAAAATTAAGAGAAACGATGCTGTTCCCTTCGCATGTAAACTGAAAGAAAACGATGCTATTCGCATAAAATAAATCTTCCCACTTACGCACTGTGGCCTTGACCGCCACAATGTTATGCTGCTCGATGCGTCAAACTCAAACATTAATTTCTTCGACGGTTCGACCTGCTGAATAACTCCCATGACTCTGACGCGTCAGCTGGAATTGTGTAGCTGGCAAAGCCACTGGCCGCATTTCATGATAATGTAATTGATGGCTGCGGTTGTGTGTGAGTGTGTGTGAGTGTGTGAGTGTGTGTGTGTGAGTGTGTGAGTGTGTGTGTGTGTGTGTGTGTGTGTGTGCGTAGGTGTGTGTGTGTGTGTGTGTGTGTGTGTGTGTGTGTGTGTGTGTGTGTGTGTGTGTGTGTGTGTGTGTGTGTGTGTGTGTGTGTGTGTGTGTGTGTGTGTGTGTGTGTGTGTGTGTGTGTGTGTGTGTGTGTGTGTGTGTGTGTGTGTGTGTGTGTGGCAGGGCGGGCGTGTGTAAAGTTTTGTGGACAAATATATGGGCTAGCTGTAAAAACTGAGTTGCAGCCTGCTGACTGTATGTTTTTATGGGTCCAATATATCTGGTGGCGCCAGCTGTGTGTTTGTGTGTGCCTTTGCTTTAAATTTAAGGGTCGTTTTAGGAGCGACGCCCGCATTCTGCCCTGGCACTGAAACGGGGCAAAACAACGTCCCTCTTGCGGGATTGTTTCATTATAGCGCCGGCCAATAAGATGGTCTCCCTGACGCGGCTTTTATGGCTCTGAGAAATTACGCAAACTTACATTACATGAGGTATAGACAGGAATGGAAGAATGAACATCTCCCTGCCTCCATACCCCACAATGGGACCTTCATAGGACCCATTTGGTGCCCATGTCTCCATGGAAATGTTAGCAGGGATAGACTTAGATTTGTAAAGTACAGAAAGGGTGGTATGAAATATGTTAAGATTGCCCATAAGTACATGTAACTTGTATGCCCATTAATTCCACAGAGGCATCTTCCAAGTTCTGTACCACATCCTTCCCAATTCCTCAACAGAAAAGCTCTCAAACGTGTTACAGCCGCCAGGGACTTCCGATGGACTTCATGCAATTGCAATCCCAGCAGAAGTTTGCTTCATCGACACCCTTCCTCAAAAGAGCGCTAAGAAACAAGACTACCATAAGTCGTTCGACTGCCAAAACTGAAATTGTGTCGGTATTCTATGCTTTCTTTGTTAGTCTGTGGTTTTAGGCCTAATTGTATGATGGATTTGTCAGATTGAAAATGACAAAGAAATTGTAATACCAAGCTGAACTATCTTGTAAACTTTAACTAATATCAGATGTATCAACCTGGATTCGTTTGCGGTCCATATTATATGCAAAACGCAACCACAACTCGTCGTCTGATTTGACGACTGTTAACCCGAGTGTTGGCTATGACGCGGCGAAACAGTTAATGTGGCAGGGGAACTTCACCCATAATATGTCTGGCAGTATAGCAAAGTAGCATAAGCGAAATATATCATAATCGCACAATGCCAAGGAGTTAAACTTACTTATTTGTTCACCATTGTTACTGATTTATTAACAACCAAGAGACCTATGTATTTACATTTACGCCTACCTTTTGAAGGCACTATATGTGAAGTCTAGCTTCCTTACCACACGAGTCACTGCTGCTGGTTAGACATTACGTAATTTTGAAAGTGAAGGGAATATAGAACTGACGTCATTTAAATTTAGTACAATCAAAAACATGACGTCATAAATAACCAGTCTATGTAATCAAAAAACATGACGTCATAAAGAGTCCATTAATTCATATGATATCTGAGGTAATATTAATAGAAATTGCAGTGACGTAGTTCAGTAAGTATGAATCAACTCGCTAGTAACAGTACAATCATCATCATCAGGATCCTTGGGCTTAAGGCCCAAGGATCAAGGATCCAATGCATATTTAATCTTTTTATCCAAAGTCCTCGGTCTTGTGCTAATATTCTTAAGTTGTGCAGATCTTGTTTACACCAGTCTTCGATGTCGTCTGTCCACTCTCTGTTGGGTCTGCCCCTCCGCCCATTTCCATCCATAGTTCCCATCATCACATTTTTTATTTTTCTCTGTCGTCCATTCTACATATATGCCCAAAGAGACTTAGTTTTCTCTTTATTACTGTTTGCATTTGATCTCTCTTGATATTCAGTCTTCTTCGAACTTTCAAATTTGTCGCCTTCATTGTCCAATTTAGGTGTAGTATTCTCCTATAGCCGTACATTTCAAATGCCAATATTTTATCGTGGTCCGTCTTTTTATAATTATATTAAAATTAAAGAAGTTATCGAAGTCTTGGGGCGTGGTGGCTCCGTGGTAAGTTCGGCGCCTTGTGACCGGAGGGTTGCAGGTAGAGCTGTACCGATGCATCGGCAGCATTCGTAATCGGGCCGATTATTACAGGTATCGGCATAATTTGCATCGGCAAAAAATAATCGGCGCCGATGCAAATTACTTTATAATTAACGTTTTTTAGCACAATAATCGTTACAAAAAAGAAAAATAGCACAAATATCTATGTTTTGTTTATTATTATTTCTTAATATTTAGCAATGCGCTACTTACTAAGCATCGTAGAAACCAAGGACCTATTATACACAGGACTGGAAACTCCTTAACCGTCAAACTACCACTGGGGTCAAAAAGGACCCCAAAGGTTGTTTCCATTAGTGCTGCTCAGCCCCCATAAGTGATATCTAGACGAAATTTTTATGACTTTATAGGTATTTCCGTTGTGTACAAAATCCCATATTTTATTTTGCATTTTTGTCACCAGATGGCGCAGGTATTGCATTTATACACTGAGTACCAGTGGGGTCCTTTTTGATCCCAATGCAAACTGTACGATTATGACTAATGTAAATATAATCAAATATATTTTTATGGAAGTAAAATTTACTTTATAAGTGTTTTTACAAGGAGAAACTATTATAATTGATTAGCGTAGCACAAAAATGTCCAAAAAAGCTGACCCTTCTCTGCACCATCCGGAAAAACAGCAAGAAACTTCAGAGTTCATAAACTCAAAAGGTCATGAAGCACTATTGTCGCGAATTTCGATGCTTCGCTCCTGTATTTTTGCTGTTCTTTTCGGTTCTGACTCGACTGAGCATTTGTGTGTATTGTGAAGCTTTACGGGTTATTGAGTGCTGAGGGATATAGCGTAAATCAGTAGGGACTTTCCCTCTTTCTGTTTGTGCACTGAGTGAACTCGCAAGCGCATGAACTATGCTCGTATATATTTAGTAATGGACAGACAATCTACCGTGCATAAATATATTTGGCTTATGGCCCGCGGCCTAAGCGCGCGCGGCGTAGCCGTACATAAGAGGTACTAGGGTACCGCAGAGGTACTGGGGTACAGCAGAGGTACTGGGGTACCGGAGAGGTACTGGGGTACCGCAGAGGTACTGGGGTACCGCAGGGGTACTGGGGGTACATGAAAAGCCTATATAAAGGGCGTGGATTTGCATTGAAGAGGCAGTCTCAGTCAGTCAGTAATAGGAGTCAGTCAGGGCTCTCGTTGGTTTTAGTTGTGTTATAACTACGTTCAGTTCGTCAGCCTGTAGAGTCGTTTTAGTTGGGCCACAGCCGAACAGAGGACTGCTTGAAGAAGAGATCTTTTGGTCAGTATTCGGTTAAATAAACTGGAGGTTAAGAATAAGCTTTAAGTTTAAGGCGTTGTTGAATTGATGTGAGTACAGTTATTTTGATGATTGTTTAATATCGAATTGATCGACATAACTAACGGTTTCTGTTGGAAAATCTCGGCCATTGAGATGAAATTATGTATCGATACTTCTGTTGATTTGAACGAGAAATAAGAAGAGTTCTTGGTTGGATTGAATTGTCTTTGCCTTCATTCAATCTGTCGGAGTCGATCGCGTCCATTAAGTCCCCCGAATATCTTACCTTGTACAATCACCGGAAACGGAACTCTTGACTGTGCGCTGCCATCCTGGTAATACATGTAGATTGTAATCGCGGACATACATGAGAGCGGCAGTCAACGAGAAGAAAGAAAGAGAGAAACGCTTTTCCGTACCACTCCGTAACGATCAACAACTCCGTTACACTTTTGCAGAAGCACAGACTTTCTTTTCCGTTACACTATCTTCATCTTTGTTTTACGAGATGATGCAATACTTGTGTCCTACTGTCCAAAGAAAGGTAAAGTTGTTGTTCTGCTACCACCCTGAGAAAAAACCCTAATGATCTTGGACTGTAATGCATCCAAAGGTGGTGTTGACACTGCAGATCAGGTGAGTAGTAGAGAGTGTAATAAGCTAGCGCTTTTGACCAATACAGGCTTCGAATCCCCTACCTACAAGGTTCAAACTCGCCTACTAACCTTTGCTATAGGTTGACGAATCTTCTTCGTGTACGAAGCTATAAACATGGGTCAAAATAGAATTAACCCAGTCATCAGTTGATGCTAATCCGTTGTGCACGAATCAAACATGAATAGGCCGTCAACACATCCTGAAACTTTTGAAAATCCCACAGTATCAGTCGACCTCATAATACGCCTATCCCAACCGGAACTAATTAAAGTATAATAGCTCCATACGTCTAGCGAGGCCTAATCATCCTCCATTAAAATGCTTTGCTTTGCTTTTAGTATAAGCACGATTATCATCATCATCGTTATAAATATACACCCGTTCATACAAACGCGATAGCATGCATCCAACGCTAATAAAATTAAAACAGTCTTAGTTACCACTTCGTTCTAGACAATATAGAATATAGAATCCCGTTAAGAGATTTATTAAATAAACCGCATAGGCCTACAATGTTACGTAGACGCGTATGTATCGATTGTTAAGAGCTGTTTGTATGTAGCGATATAATATAATAGATCATTCTATTCGTTTTAAGCAGAGTTCATTGATCAGATAGATAGAAAAGTTAACACGTCGTCGTCTTAAACAGCCGCATATGGTATGTTATATTAATTAGAAAGGGAGTTATATTTTTAATTAAATGTACCATAAATTCTTTTTTGTGGATAGTTGGTGTTAGCGGCGGAGCAGATGGTGGATTAGTCAGTGTCTCACAAGCAGTCTTGGGTTGATTTGATAGAGAGGCAACCAGCAGTGGCGTCAGGAACAGTTCGACCTGCTGTGCTGCCCCACGATCGCCGACTTCAATCAACGAACGTCATCAGCATGCGCCTGATCTCGTTTCGAACTCGAACAGCCAGTTCGTTAGCCGTCTCGCGAATTTTCACTGAAATCTGTCACACCTCGGTTGAATATGTTTCAAAAACGACCCTGTCACACTTCGTTCGGATTTGTGACAGGTTCCCTGGTCACACCATATGATTATATACTCTAGGTCGGGGGTACATTCATAATCACGAGTTTAACGCTAACGTGGGTATACTCATTGTCACGAGACGGAAACACGACGCAAGTCTAGTAGGAAGTTTCGATATTATTCATCATCACACGATCACTAGTAGATCACGATTCATCCGAATCATGTGCGTAGAAAAGACGCCTTTGTCTAACGAATCGATCGATGACTATGACGTCATTTACTTTAACCTGAATATACGGCTTAGCTCCGATATATATATTATCGATCCGAATATCGCAAACGACTTTACAACGCGTATTTTTGAGAGTTTCAGGATCGATCGGTTCATTGTTTAAATCGTAAAATCCAGTACTTATCTTAGGTGGTACATCTGGATTTCTTGATTTTTCATAGGCAGTTAAAAGTTTTGGATACAGAGTAGGGGGTATATCGGGAAGGATTTTACCTTTCTCTTTCTTTCTGTAAAAAATATCCATTTGATCGACATCCGCATTCATTTTGTATTTATTAAGCGCGTCTTTCACATCGGATTTTTTAAGATGTTCTTTTACTAGTTTTAAACACGATTCAAAAATTTCAATCGTTTTCGCTTCGTCTTCGGTTTGGTCTACCCTTTTATCGTACATGGTTACTGGTAAAGAATATGAGTCTAAGAGACCCGTTTGTGAAGATCGGTTTTCTTGAATCCCATAAGAATACAGCGGAGGAGTTTTTATAGATATTTTATCGATTGTCCCGTCGGCGTATTTGTACTTTAGAAATATGCGTTGAAATTTAATTTCGGCGGGAGTAGTCATTTTTGTACGTCTTCGAAAATAACATTATTTATATCAAAGTTTTTCCATGTGATTGCCATAGTATCTCTTTTTATTATAGGAATATTATTTGTTTAAGTCGTAATAACATTTCTGAATAATCGTTTCACAATGTCATCAAGTTATCGTTATCGACCCAAGAATTGAACGAGTCTGGGTACCCGAGCCATTTAACGAGGGATTTCTTTCCGCGTTTCCTGATAATCTTTTCGATCCTATATATTTCTTGAGTTGTCTTCTGTAGCTCTTGTTCATATCTCCTCTCCATTAGAATCGGTAATCTTATAAGTTGGAGGATCCGTGTATTGAATCTGGGATACTATAAAAACTTCCTCCGTCCATCTAGGGAGATATCCTTTCGAAAAGATATTTTTCTTTTTAGTTATTCTGACTTTATCTCCGATCGAGAATCTAGGCGCAATAGGCTGTGAGACTTCTCCACCGTATAAATTCATAAATACAGTCTTTTCATTCGTTTTCATACTAGCCTTAGCGGGAGTCATTTTGATTGAAGAATGTTTCGTATTGTTGTAATTACTAACCATTCCGTCTATATATCTTCTCGTCGAATTAGCTGTAAAGTACTTAAACATTTTATCTTTCATCGTCCTGTTCCATCTCTCGACAACGCAAGATTTTTCTTCATTCTCCGTAGAGTACAGCTCGAGCAAATTCTTTACGTCTTTGTTATAAAACTCTTTCCCCTTATCTACCCATAATTTAACAGGCTTTCGTCCACTCTCGAGTATCTTCACGAAGCCGCTTGCTGTAGATTTCCCACTCTTATCATTCAATGGCACGATCCATCCGTACTTTGAAAACACATCTATAACGGTTAATAGGTATTTCACACCACCGTTATCTTGAGCGAAGGCTTGCATATCTACTAAATCAGCCGCCCATATCTCATCTATCCCACTAACGTAAACTTTTCTCTTTCTAAAATGCCTTACTACTGGTTTATGTAACTCATCCGCGAGCTCGTCGGTCCATTTGGGATCGGATTGTAATTTTAAGCTTTTTTAAAACCTAACCCGAGACTCGCTTTAGTATATAAAATAGGCTTGACTATGCTCCTCTCTATTCGTTCCCGCAAGCTAGGATTAGGAATATTATTCAAATCATTAATCATCGCTCTATCAGCTACATTCCTAGAAGCTGTATCAGTGTGTTGGTTGTAAGCTAAATCATGAATATACGCTGCATTATCAACCCTATCAACGGGTTTAGACCACTCTTTTGGAGTTCCATCAGGATTCAACCGCAAATCTAGTCTAGTTCCTGGGCCTGTAAACTGATGGCCAGGTAAATGCATCTCACCTGGGAATTTAGCCCAAGGCAACTTAATACCGCTAGTTACCGAATTTAGAGATCCAACTAGATCACCGCCTTGTGTCGCTTTCACGAACTGCGTCTTTATTTTTCCGCAAACATCGCACGTCCCTCTATGCATCGGCTTCCCATTCTTCGTTATAACGGTCTGTACATTTTTAGTTTTAGTATTAGTTTTGCATTTTACGCAATACATCCTTTTTAAAAACAATAAGATATATTTAAAATGGAAGTCGTGCCGCTTTCACGAACTGCGTCTTTATTTTTCCGCAAACATCGCACGTGCCTCTGAGCATCGACCTCCCATTCTTCGCTATAACGGTCTGTACATTTTTAGTTTTAGTATTAGTTTAGCATTTTACGCAATACATTTTAAATACAATAAGATATATTTAAAATGGAAGTCGTAAACTTTTCGTGGAACGGCGCGCTATCTAAGAGATTCAACAGCCCTCTTTTACCGAGAAGCATAAGGGGATTAATTGTAGGAAAGTCTGGGTGTGGTAAGACTACATTACTGTTGAACTTACTTATAAGACCTGGGTGGTTAGATTACAACAATCTACAAATATTCGGTCGGTCTCTCTTTCAACCAGAGTATAAAATCCTGAAAAAAGCATTTGAAGAAAAGCTACCTAAAGAATTCATAGTCGAGTTATTCGACGGCCAAGACGGGATTATAGAAGAAAATCTTTCACCAACAGTTATAGTTGAGGATATGGCTAACTACCTGAATGAGAAATCCGATATATCTTCCAAGTTCTTTGAATCGGCCGAAGACGTACCAGACCCGCGAGACTTGGATCCGGAGAAGAAGCACCTAATGATATTTGATGATTTGCAGCTAGAAAAGCAGAATTTATGCGAGGCCTACTACATCCGAGGAAGGCACAGCAATGTTGACAGCATTTATCTAGCTCAAAATTATTTTAAATTGCCGCGACAGACGATTAGAGAGAATGCAAACTTTATCTGTTTGTTTCCGCAAGACCAGAAAAATATTGATCATATATACGGAGATCACGCGAGTACGGACATGTCTAAGGATGAGTTTAAGAAACTATGTCAAAGAGCCTGGAAGCAACGTCATGGTTTTGTAGTAATAGACCAGACTAGTGATAAAAACAACGGCAAGTATAGATGCGGCTTCGATGAATTCTACATTCCGCTATAAATAAATCTTTCGTTAAGTTAAAAATGGAATCGAATCTACAAAAGATTGCGGACAATACCGAAAGGATCGCGCGTAACACGGAACCGAAGACATCGTTTTACATATTATTAAGCGAGAAGACTTCGAGAATAAGAACGCGGTTCAATCCGTTGATAGAGTTCGATAGAGATAAAAGGTACGAGATGTCTTTAGTCAACCTAGAATCATATTTTTTCTTCCCGAATATCGGAGCGAATAACAACAGCTTTTCGTATTCACCGAATGGTGGGAGTACGTGGGTTACTATACGCATCCCCGAAGGCTGTTATGAAATTACCGATATTAACGAATACGTGCAGAGAACCATGAACGAAACGGAGCATTAAGATATGGTTAACGACGCGTACAATATTATCAATCAATCAATCAATCAAAATTATTTATTGGCACCAACGACAGTATTTCACAAGCAGTTTAACATAAGATTTCGATAGTATATATGTCTTACATTATAAAGTAAGGAATAAATTTTTTTTTAAATCCTTTAATAATTAACATTTGCCATTAATTCTTCAGTATAATGAAAACTTTATTGTGCCTTGTAATTTAAACGGAGATCACGCGAGTACGGACATGTCTAAGGATGAGTTTAAGAAACTATGTCAAAGAGCCTGGAAGCAACGTCATGGTTTTGTAGTAATAGACCAGACTAGTGATAAAAACAACGGCAAGTATAGATGCGGCTTCGATGAATTCTACATTCCGCTATAAATAAATCTTTCGTTAAGTTAAAAATGGAATCGAATCTACAAAAGATTGCGGACAATACCGAAAGGATCGCGCGTAACACGGAACCGAAGACATCGTTTTACATATTATTAAGCGAGAAGACTTCGAGAATAAGAACGCGGTTCAATCCGTTGATAGAGTTCGATAGAGATAAAAGGTACGAGATGTCTTTAGTCAACCTAGAATCATATTTTTTCTTCCCGAATATCGGAGCGAATAACAACAGCTTTTCGTATTCACCGAATGGTGGGAGTACGTGGGTTACTATACGCATCCCCGAAGGCTGTTATGAAATTACCGATATTAACGAATACGTGCAGAGAACCATGAAAGAAACGGAGCATTAAGATATGGTTAACGACGCGTACAATTTAAGATAGATGCAAACAGTAATACGTTGAAAACTGTTTTACATATAGCTGAAAATTACCTCGTTGATTTTGGGGAGTTGAATTCTATCGGGAAGGTCCTCGGTTTTAATAGCCAGCGTTATTCAGCGGGGTACCAAGAATCGGAGAATATAGTAGACATAATGAGTGTTACTAGTCTGAGGGTTACGAGCGATACCGTCGGAGCGTCTTATAGTAACGGAACTACGGATAATATCATTTATTCCTTCTTCCCGAATGTAGGGCCCGGTTATAAGATTATCGAAACGCCTAGAAATTTGATATATCTTCCAATCACCCTATCCACTATTTCGTCAATGGAGACGACTCTCGTTGATCAGAATGGTAAACTAATTAATCTGCGAGGTGAGGAATTATCGATACGGTTTCATATTAGAGAAGCTTAAAGTTTTTCTAGTTATATATAAAATGAGTCGATACGCGAAGTTCAAAGTCAATGTTTCGGAAGGACAACGAGATAAAATTAAAAGATCGCTACAAGCGGGCACCGGTGTAAGCATCAAACTAAGTCACAACGATTTAGAGGGAGAGCACGAGTTAGCTCTTACCCAAGCACAGATCAATAAATTATTCAAAGCGTATCAGGCTGGGAAAGGTGTGACTCTAAAAATGAGTAAAACCCAATTAATATATAACGCTAAAGTCGAAGGAGGGTTTATAGGCGCTATATTACCGTTTCTAGCAACTGCGGATAAATTCCTACTAGGTAGCGTATTACCGAGCTTAGCAACGGGTGCATTAACAGGAATAGGCGCAGCGGCTGGTTCTAAAGTCATCGACAAAGTAACGGGTGGGACTATATATCTCAATAGTAGAGGTAAAAACTATAAGATAGTGCAACAAGGGCAGGGCTTATATCTAAAGCCATATCAAGGATCTGGATTAAACGGTCTGGGAGAAGGTCTGTATCTGAAGAGAGGTAATGCGTTCGTAAATGGGGAAGGGCTTCTACTAGGACCAGATTCACCGTTTAAAAACATTCCGCTTCTCGGATTGTTGCTTTAAAAAATATATCGTATATAAAATGTCTCTATTTCCGATTCATAAAATGGGGTGGACGAAACCTAAATATGTCCCAGAAAAAAGAACTCAACCGAGATCCGTCAGGTGGCAGTGGTGTGAAGGTATGTGGGATGTTAAATATAGACCGCAAAGACAAATGGGAGGTCTACGATGGGAGTTTTTCGCTCAAGAAGAGATAACTATTCAGCCGCAAGAAAATGTAGTTTTACCGTTAGGTTTGGGCGTTCGAATGACGAAAGGCTCGTGTAAAATTTCACTCCATCCAGAATTTATAGAAGCGGGTTGCCGCCTGCTAAGCGATACCGTTACTGGGTTCGCGGAAGATATTTTACTAGATATTAAGAATTTTAACGACCTCGGAACGGTCGTCGTAAACGAAGGAGACGCGTTATGTTATGTGAATTACGAACGAAATTGAATTCCATTTTAAAAAGTCTTCGGCATTATAAAATGGAATCGAACAAAGCAGACTCCTATCGTCTTCAGAAAATATCTGAAATTCAACAGGAAATCCTACGAGAACGAGAAAAGAGAGACGTAATCTGTAAAAAATATCAAAAGATTGTTAAAGTAGTCGAAGCGCTGGGAGGTTTGTTAACTCTTACATCTTCAGGACTCGGCGTACTAGGTGTAACTTTTCTAAGTACCGCTGTTGCCGCACCCGCCGCTACCATCGTGGTATCTTTATCCGCGGGAGCTGGAGCACTATCTCTAGTATCTACCCAAGTCCGCCGAATATTATCGCTCCGGCAAGAAAAACACGCAAAGATCAGGACTATAGCCGAAGGGAAACTCAATTCGATTAGTGACCTCGTTTCAAAATCTCTGGACGATAATAACATCTCGGACTCGGAATATTCCGTTATTCTGAGCGAGTTCGAGAAATTTAATCAGATGAAGGAAGAGGTTAGAAGTAAAACCACTATCAACGTAGATGAAGCGACGAAACGTTTTGGTAAAACGGATTGAATACGAAACGAACGTTTATTTACGTTTTTACGTTTTAGTAAAACGGTTGAATACAAAACGAACGTTTATTTACGTTTTTACGTTTTGGTAAAACGGTTGAATACAAAACGAACGTTTATTTACGTTTAAATATTATGTTTCCAACTTAAAAAATGTCTTTTCTAAAAATTGAGGACCCAGCCAAACGTGACTTTATAGTTGAGAAGTTTCTCAAGCTGAAGCAAAACATTAGACAAGATTCGTTATCCGAGAAATTAGGAGACGTGTCTCTTCAGCGGGAATTAACGAAAGCGTACAAACCGATGATCGACTCGCAGTCCGGAATATCTAAAGAGTTAGGTACGATAAAAGAGAACTCTAAGTTAACGGCTGAAGCGCTTCGTGCTTTACCGACATCGATATCGACGTCGTTGAAAGCGATTCAATTCCCGCAGTATCCGTCGATAAAAGCGTTCGAGGATGATCCCGTTTCAGATATTAGAACTTTAGAATTGGGCGATATCGCTACAAAATATTTAAAAGAATACGCCTCGGACAAGAAGGAGACGGATACGACCTTTGGAATACGCTCAAAAGATGGAGGGTTTTTCATCGGGAACAGCCAAATCTCGATCGAAGGAGATGACATAACGGTGGGTAATAACACCTACAAGGGGACTCCGGGGCTATGGGAATTGATGACGAGGAAGAAACCGGACGAGACGATATACAGTCAAAACGATCTGGATGAGTACGAGGAAATTATTAAATCGACGGGTGCCTTGTATACGCTGAAAAATCCTAAAAAGCCTAGATCGTCTAGAGGTTCAAAATATAATAACATCATTAAGCCGATGCGGGCTCCAACAGGCGAGGGGGTTGTTGTTCTCCCGCAAGACCCTGATGCGTTAGTGGAAATGTTAGCACTACGAATGGCTAGCTTCAGAGCGGGAAATACGGGCTTAAGAAACGAGATAGTCGGCATCGGTGATGAGTTGCGTCGACAAAAAGCGATAAAAGAGGTATACTATAAAAATTTAATGATGCAATTATAAAATGATTATCGTAACGAAGAGAAGATTTACTAAAAGATACGTCGTAGGAGGCGCAGGGATATTTGACACGATGTCAGGATTTTTCAAAAGAATGTTAACCTCAAACGTTGCAAGACAGGTAGCAGCAACCGCGGTAAGTGCGGGAAAAGAGGCTGCAACGGAGATTGGTAAAAAGGCTATAGATGCTGGAAAGACCCTCGCTATTAATATGGGAAAGCGATTGGTTGATAAAGGAACCGCAAAAATGTCGGCACCTCCCTATGAAAATACAACGCTTAGTCAAAAGAGTATGGAAACGTTACAGAATTTAATAATTCCTCACCCTTCGATGAATATAAATAATTTACTGTCCGGTACTGGCGGCGCTATATCGATCCGAGATTTGGCGCGCGGATCTGGAATGAAGTGGGCTTAAAAAAATATCTTACCGTATTAAAACATGCAATCAGATATTCTAAGATTTACCGAAAATACTCTCATAGATGAGGGAATTGAGAAATACGAAGTTCACGACTATGAACCGGTGTCTGGAACGAATCTAAAC
Source organism: Allolobophora icterica (assembly GCA_963556255.1). NCBI lineage: Eukaryota > Metazoa > Annelida > Clitellata > Crassiclitellata > Lumbricidae > Allolobophora > Allolobophora icterica. The sequence continues at coordinate 21,158,046 of OY744610.1, forward strand.
ACAGCTGGGGATATTCGTATAAATATCGAGCTTCAAGATTTGTTCAGCCACCCCTCCGAGTCGTACCTGCTTTTCGAGGGTAGACTGACTAAAGCGGATAATACAGCATGCGTCAATGCAGACGCTGTGGGTTTAGCTAACAATGGACTGATGCATCTCTTCAGCCAGATATCCTATACCCTATCGAGTCAAGAAATAGAAACCGTGTTTAATCCAGGACAAGCGACAACTATGCTGGGCTTGCTGAAATATCCTAACGACTTCGCTCTCGCGCAAGGACTTAACCAATTATGGACTAAAGACACCGCGGCGACTGCCGTTATTGCCGATAACATAGGATTTGCGATAAGACAATCGTATCTCATTCGGAAACCGGATGCAAAGGGCACATTCAGCTTCATAGTGCCTCTAAAGCACATTTTTGGATTCTGCGAGGACTACGATAAAGTCGTGTACGGTATGAAGCAGACTCTAACGCTCGTTCGCATATCGGACGACGACGCTATCTTTAGAGCTCGCGGTGCCGACGATGCGGCTACTGCGGCGGCGAGGGGTAAAGTCGTCTTTAGTAAAATTTCATGGTTTATGCCTCACGTTACTGCGTCTGACATGGAAAGAATGCAGCTGTATCAAACGATCGAAGCGAAGACAACGGTACCAGTAGCCTATCGAGCCCATTTTTGCGATACTATAACGGTTCCTCAATCTACGACATTTAGCTGGCGACTTAGCGTAAAGACGGCATCAGAAAAACCTAGGTACATTATAGTTGGATTTCAAACTAATCGAAGCGGTAATCAACTAGCTAATCCATCAATTTTCGATCATTGCGATATCAAGAACGTGTACGCGATGTTGAACCAGGACAAATATCCGGCATGCGATTACAACCTATCATTCCCGAATCAACAGTTTTCGAGAGCTTACAGAGATGCCGCGACTTTTAGCGAAAAGTTCTACGGAATGGACCAGTTGATAACTCAGAGCAACATCACTCCAGCCGACTACAAAGACTTATACCCGCTTTTCGTTTTGGATGTAAGTAAACAATCGGAAAGGCTAAAGTCATCGGTTGTAGACGTCCAGATCAAGGCTACCTTCAAAGCTGCGGTCCCAGCTGGAACTGAAGCTTACGCACTCGTCATTTCGTACAAATTGCTAAAATTCCAATCAGATGGTCAGAAGATGAACGTAGTATATTAAAGAAACTATTTTCTAATATAAAAAGAACATGAAACTCTTACAACTGAAATCGTTAATGAAGGAACACGGAATAAAGTCGAGGTATATGAACAAACCCGAACTGCTAAGAATACTCGTTGAGAAGGGTATCTTACCGGAATCAGAATTACCCGAACCGGCGAAGGAGAAAAGGCAGGTATTACCTAAGCACGAGTATTTAAAAACTATTAGAAATAATCCTATAAGCGTTGAGATAGTAGACAAAAACACTAACATAGTCTTCACCTTCCAATCGTTGTATAAGGCGAGTATGGCTTTTAAAATCTGTATCCCCACGCTGAAGGCTTATAATGGTAAAGTCTGGAGAGATCGCTACGCAATTACGGTGCACGAGAGCAGCAGCAGTAGTGAGGAGAGTAGCAGTGAGGAGGAGAGTAGTAGTGAGGAGAGTAGTAGTAGTGAGGAGAGTAGTAGTGAGGAGAGTAGTAGTGAGGAGAGTAGTAGTGAGGAGAGTAGTAGTGAGGAGAGTAGTGTTAGTGAAGAGAGTAGTAGTAGTGAGGAGGAGAGCAGCGTCAGTGAGGAGAGTAGTAGTGAGGAGGAGAGCAGCGTCAGTGAGGAGAGTAGTGTTAGTGAGGAGAGTAGTAGTAGTGAGGAGGAGAGCAGCGTCAGTGAGGAGAGTAGTGTTAGTGAAGAGAGTGGTAGTGAGGAGAGTAGCGTCAGTGACGAGAGCAGCATAATGTTTTATCTAGCTACTTTAAAATGGAGACTCGCAAATTTAGTATGTTTCGAAACTTTAGAAGAAGACGTAGTTTACACCATTAAAACGGCGCAATATTTACGTGGTACAGAAGGTATTTTTTGCCTGATTACGGCAGTAGCGCCGGATGGTACGGAATATTACCTGAGCGTAAACTATGAGCCGGAGTGCAGCAAGTTGCAAACGAACACGACGTTTACTTTTACAAAAAAAGAAGATGGAACTGGAGTCGGGATTGAACCCAGCATTGATAGTAGTATCCGGAGATAGCGACGTTTTTGAGCTCGAGGTTTTGGAGTTCGAGTTTTAAATTTTCAATGGCGATTCTCATTGAAAATCTTAGTCATCATACACAACCTCGTCCTCCGCTACAGTTATGCTGATAAGCGATCACTAAGGTCGCAAGAATGCCGCTGAAAAGTCTCTAGCTATTATGGGTGTGGCGATGGACGAATAAACGAATATCTCGAGGTAATCGGTACCGGTTAGAAAAACTATAGTACTACCGGTTGAATTGTTATGCGCAATTCCCGTACCCCCTCCACCCGCAATTTGCATGTGCGACACCCCGTTTTTATATAGGAAGACGTTAGCAAAAGCGGTATTACTCGCGCTACAAAATTCTATGTACGTCGTAACGATATAGTATCCGGCTTTACCAGGAGTGAAACGAGTCGGTCCTGTACTGTTATCACTACTATCGGTATTGAATCTTACTCTATCGAAAGAAACTATTGTGTGAGTTGCAGCGACTATGGTTTGGTGAGATATAGTGTAAACGCTAAACGCGGGTCCGACTGCAGTCGTATCGACATATTTTTTGGTCGCTGCATCACCATCACCGCCGGGATCGCGTAGGCCCGTAATGTGCGCACCATGCATAAAGATGGGTTTATACACATTTATTTTAGACTGATCCGTTGACTTAACTATCTCTAAGGCGGTTTCATCATTTATTCTAAAACGAAATCCATCCGTCGATTGCGATGTAATTGGTTGGTTTAATCGGCATTCTATTTTATTCGTTGTATTTCCTAACAATATATTAAAAACTTTATTTCCAACCAAATCCTTACATCCCATCGTCCGCTTAAGGTCCCCGCCAACGCTTAAGAATAGGTTGCCAGTCATGGTATCACCTGTTTTAGACACTTTCGAAGCAGTTCGTTCATCGACGTATGTCTTATCGCCGTCGCGATTCGTTATCAAATCTATGGCTTGTCCTCGACTTAGAGCCTCATCCATTCCTGCTTCAGAAGTGTTCGTTGTAGGTAACCCTTTTATCGCGTGACCGTTCATATTTAAATTTCCTGTGAAGGCGTTCGTTCCATCTAACCTAACAAAAGTATTATTTACCTGAGTCAGCGTAACGCCTCCAGTCACTATTCTTTCAACTGACGCAGCAGCAGTTCGTCCAAATTTATCAACAGGCATGTTTTTGTATACACGATATAATTATTTAACGTAATTCGTTTATAACTTCTTGAAATTTACAACCATCGTTGCACGTTTTCTTCAACACATACAAACATAAATGACCGCAAAACACTTGACCGTCTTTTTGTATTCGCTCGCTGTTGTAAAGCAACGGTCTTTGTAGATAGTTTATTAATTCCGTAGGGGGAAGCAGTCCATAGCTGTCGAAATAAATTTTCTCGCTGCCGTTCTTTAAAAAACTGCACCAGTGAGAACCGACCCCATTAGAATCGTCTAGGTTTAATATCCCACACTCATTCCGTCTAGGTTTCTTCGGCAGCTCGTCTCGTAAGAACACGCCTCTAAAATTCGGAATATTCAGCTTCTTCGCAGCATCTAATAATTCAAAATTCGTTAACGGATGATTTCGAAGAACTACGCCTTCGACATCGATTTGTTTAACACTCATTTTATATTAGAGAATAATGACCATATGCTAAAGTATGGACACCGTCTTGCTGAATCACTCGTTTATCGTCGTCGGCTGAGAGAGCTACCTTGTTGACTTCTTCGGTGTAGATTTCGTGAAGGTGGGATCGAATGACATTCATCTTTCTCGATTGTTCTCGTTTGGTGAACAAGCAGTCTCTGTAATCTTCGTGAGTGATAGATTTCTTAACGACGTTCTTCTTAACACCTTTACATTTCTTATGGTCTACTCCAGCCATCTTGTACGAATACAGTTTCGATCTTAAACCTACAAACTCTTCGATCTGTTTTCCCGCTGCCTCGTCTTTGAACATACCAATAACCTTTTTATTGATACCAGTTTCTATACCGGATGGATGATCCTTAGGATAGTCGCTAGTGTCGAACCTACTTCTAATGTCAGGCGCTATATCGGTGTAGAAGTCTTCGGTCTTAATTTCATAAGCTAGAGAATCCGTATCCGTAAAAAGTAACTTTGCTCTATCTTCGTACTTTTTCTTGATGTAATTATAATGAAAATCGTACATAATCGTCTTACTCAAGTCTAAAATACACATACCGAGATATATAGGCTTGTTGTAATATAGTTTCGTGCGTTTCATATGAATGGCGATTAGGTTTTCATCAAAAATAGTTCGAGTGTCGTAGCTCGTTTTCGCCGCTAGTTTTATAGCTTGCTTCTCGCTGGAAACTAGTTTTATGTCTACTCGAGATTCTATATTTTCACACGTCTTCCCAAACACACTATTATTCATTAGTTTGAAAAAGTCTTTCTCGAAATCGTTGGTAGCTCTAGTCCTCAGGCTGGTATTTAGATCGATATAGGTTTTCAGCCAGGCACTTTCTTCAAACTTAATTCCGCGATGAATTTTGGTTATCTTCAAACCTAGGCTTTCGTACAGCTTTAAATTTTCGTAATGGACTATATACTTTACTTTATCGTTCAGGTTTGGAATGAGTTTAGGTACAGTTGAAGATTCGGGTGTAATATTCTCAGGAGCAAGAGGGTAGTCGTTGTGAAGATCGTGTAAATCTCTTCGGTATTCCAGGTCCACTTCTAATATACTCGGTGTTGATCTCCAGTCGTTTAGCTCATCATTACCCAGCCACCGGAACCCGTGAGTTGGTAGATTCTTACACATAGCCCATCCATACAAATTGTTAGCATCTAAATAGGTTATAAATGATGAAGGCTTGCTGTCATCAAACGAGGGCATGTACTTATTGTTCGCCTGCCCATAACGATGTGAAATCGTGCTAACACCGCCTCTTATCCCGTGTTTAACCATTAGTATCATATCGTAATCGCTCAACAACTCCAACTCTACTCCAGTCAACTTTAATGCGGCGTCCCATGCAAGACCCGGAGAGGTATAATACCAAGCGGGATCTAGACCATAGTTCTCGCAGCACACGTCTCTAAAATTCTCAAACACGTCGGCGAGCAGGAGAACATCGGACAGGTTATATAAATCGTGGTATTCTCTAAACGTTTTAAATCCGAATTCGTTCCATACCGCCCGTGCATGGTTGTAGTCTTCATCGCTAATGTCCGAGTCGTTAAGTCTCGAATAGAATGCCGACTTCGGTGGTAGTTCTGTTTCGTTCAGGCGATCGATAGCATGGACGTAATCGTAAGGATACGCTCCTTTTCTAAACAAGAGATCGAGCTGATTACCGGAGTAGTGCTTGCTTATATTTTTACATTGGTCTTTGCTTAGGTTCCTCGATAAAGCGTCGAGACTCGAAGCCATAAATCGAAAACTATCGATGAAACGTAATTCACGTTTAACCTCTACTTCCTTGTCTTCTCTACCCACAAACTTATCAACTACAACTTCTCTGCTAAATGAGATGTACTTTTCTTCGTTGCAAGGAATGCAGTTAATCTTTTCGTTATCATCACCTCGTAGTTTCTTTACGAATAAATGACTGTCGTATCCGGATAAATTATGTAGCAGTACCGGGATAAACTTAGGGACTCTGTAACGTAGATTACAAATTGTATGAGCGGCTCCTCTATATTTTCCAGTTAAATGACAGTGGTCTCGAACTCGATCATCGCCTAGTTCGCCTTCGCAAATGTGGCAAACAGTAGCCGAGTCGCATAGCTCCTTGTCTTTCTTCCCGAATATCATGTCTTTTGGAAATTTAAATCGTTTGTAAATATCTTTTATATCGTCTATAAGAGTGTCTACAAATATCTGCGCTACATCATCGCCTTCGTTCTTGGCTGTGAACTTTACCGGGGCTTTCGAATATAAGTCATCGTCAAAACATTTTATGTAATAACAGAAAGAACTTGGAACGTGTTTTTGGTATTTATTGGTGTAGGACGTGTTGGGATCTGGTTGACAAGTGTTTATAGGTTTAATAAAACTTTCGAAATCGGCGTACACTACAAAGGGGACTCTCATCTTTCTATAATAATTTTTAAAACTCAACATAGTTCCCGGTTCTGGAAGTTCTATCTTTTGCGCCTCGTGTTGGGAACAGTACTCGGCGTGTTTGTGTAGCGAATCTTTTCTACTGAATCCTGTTAAGCATCTTTTACAATAGTGCTTCGAATTAACAGACTTGTCTGTTCGCGCCACCATCAATCTATTAAAGTTCTTTATCCAACAATAATGCTTCTTTTCGCTATCAGAAATGAGTAATAAATCTACACACCGATCGTTCTCATGCTTTGATAAATATAGTGGGAACAGGTTAACATCTTCCTCATATCCAAAAACATTAATACTAATATTATTATTTCTCTCAAACCCGCTTATCACATTAGCATCCACCGCTACTGGGAATTCGATGCCAGACCAATTAAGTTCCTCAGACTGTCTAATTAATTCTTTCGTAATTCTTTCTGTATTTTTATCAACTGGGTTTAAGGCTCTCGTTACACACCACTTGAAACATTCTTCGTCTTCGTTCTTCATATTAATAATTCCCTTTTCACTCACCAAACATTTCGGTAGTGGAATGTAAGAACTACCTTTCAGCGGTTTATAAACAACCGTGTTGATTTCTAATTTTTGAACCGCTCTGAGTCGCCAATTACTACCACGCATCTGGAAGGTAGCCATCGACTCAATAATTTTATCTTTCGCGTTGTTATAAATTTCACTTACATCGGTGGAGTCTAGAATCACCACAGTCCTTGAAACGAATGGAAAATCTTTAGCATCCACTTCTCCAGTCTTCATATCAACACGCTCCATTGTGCAGGAAAGGACAAAGTTGACTTTAGTCTGACGATTTTTAACAACAAGTCAATCGTCTGTGCTCGAACGGTGTTAAGAAAAGATGTGGCATCAATACCCTTAGCTCCCTCTACCGTGTATTGTTTCGTGAAGCCCTTGATGGCTGAAGCCGTTTGATGAATTTCAAACTTTGGTTTATTAATTATTTTCCTAAAATATGAAGTAATTTTTGTTCGCATTACCCCAAAATTCTCCTTTACGATTTTCATTGGTTGCTTAGGTATGTTCCTTTCAATCACCTTAGCACATGTTTTAATCGCTGACATAGTTTTGTCGTATACTTTTCGTGCTGTTGAGGGTGGGGTTTCAACCCGCAAAGGTGTAAAATGTGAGGGAATTAGCGTTTGAGCCTTGTTAGCTTCGATTTTAGCGATCAACTCCGCTTTCCGCAGTCTCGTATATCCAACCAAGCCGCTCTGCTTGGCGATTTTTCTTAATTCGATAACCGTTTTCTTCGAGTATTCCTTTTTATATTGGGGTGGTATTCCTTTAAGCTGTTTTAAGAAAAATATTTTCTTAAGTTTTATATGTGCACGAAGGATTAACGTGTACGAAGTTATCGGTTGATTCTATTTTGACCCATGTTTATAGCTTCGTACACGAAGAAGATTCGTCAACCTATAGCAAAGGTTAGTAGGCGAGTTTGAACCTTGTAGGTAGGGGATTCGAAGCCTGTATTGGTCAAAAGCGCTAGCTTATTACACTCTCTACTACTCAGGTGCTTCCTATGTGCAGTACAAAATAATGACGAGGTGTTGGCCTATGGTAATATTCTACAACATGTTGGACATCAGTACCCTTAAAGTATTTGTTGTCTGGACTGCACTAAATCCACATTGGCAAGTTCAAGCAACGCACAGGAGAAGACTCTATCTGCTACAGCTAGCCAGAGAGCTAATTGGAGAAAATACCGTTGCAGAACAACGTATGCTTATGTCATCAGGAAAGTCTGTTAAGAAGCGAATTTATTGGTTTCAAACATAATATCAGTGAATAAACAGTACGTTTTCAATTTAAAGTTTATTCTTATTAGTTATTAACTTAATTGTCACCAAAACAGCACAAGTATACATTGGGGTAGGCCTACTTTATGACCCCAGTGGTACTCAGTGGTTGCAAAATTTTCTGGTAGTTTGAGGGTTAATAACCCTTATAATACAACTTCGTGTGCCTAGTTTTGGGGCGATAACAAAATAATCGGACTCGTACGCGGTATCGTCTATTTCAATAATCGGCTATACGCGGTATCGGCATAATCGGCAAAAAGGGCTATCGGTACTCCTCTAGTTGCAGGTTCGAATCCCACTCTACCTGCTGCGTACGGACCATGGGCAAGTCCTTCACTCGCGACTGCTCGTGGCGCTTCGGCGTGAAAACTCCGAAATAGTATCAATGCTGTAGTCGGGAGCGCCTCTGAGTAGTAGTAGACTTGTGGAGGAGTAGATAAGGAAGTAGGCTTCTCGGACAATTACTCAATTACCTAATTAATTACCCAATTACCCAATTAATTAATTAATTAATTAATTAATTATGTAGCCAATTTTGTGGTTATCGGAGGAGCGAAAGTGATCTGTTGACGCGTCGTGGCTTTGAAAAAATGATCTGGTAACGGTAATGTGTGTGAGTGCTAGTGTTTTTTTCGCGTTCTCTGTCAAAAATAAAAAAATAAAAAAATAATAGCTTAAGGTTGGATTCGATCCCGCGACCGTGCGGTCACAAGGCTCCGACCTAAACCACTACTCTATCGACGACAACGATATGTGTTATAATAATATTATTATATATGCCTTATAATAGTGTCTGTAGAGAAATATTAGTAAATATTAGCGCAATACTTAATTTACTGTTTAAATATGTTAGTTTATACAAGTTTATACAACATATGTCTATGTGCTGAGTTATAATATTAAAATGCATTGCTACAAGGTTTTAAGCCGTTCGCTAGGCGGCACCACGTTTTTTCTGGCGAACGCACAACGACGGGCGTATGGTCCTTTCGTGGATCAATGGTCTGCAACGACCTCGAAAGGTCTCTAGAGCACTTGAATGGTCTTACGGGCGTTGAAAGGACTGTTCGTCGACACAACGTTTGCGCGTCGATGAACGAACGGTCTTGATTGGACCGAAAACTGCGCATGCGCTGTGAAGCATTTCATCATCATCATCATTTGAAATTACATAAGCGTTGGGCAATGTTACATCATCTTTTAAAATGGCGCATGCGCTGTGAAATGTATATAATATATATAATTTCGTTTATTATGAATCAAAGTTGACAAACCGCACCTTCTTACAGAAAGAGCTCTTCCTCCTTTCCTCCATTCGCTCTCTTCCTCCTTCCCTCCATTCGCACTCTTATATGGGTTCTATGTGGGAAATACGGGTCCTATGTGGGCAATATGAACCTTACATGGCAATATGGGTCCTATATGGTAATATTCGGTCCTATGTGGGAAATATGGGTTCTATGTGGTGATATGGACCTTACATGGAAATATGGACCTTACATGGCAATATGGGTCCTATATTGTAATATTCGGTCCTATGTGGGAAATATTGGTTCTATGTGGGGATATGGACCTTACATGGAAATATGGACCTTACATGGCAATATGGGTTCTATGTGGGAAATATGGGTCCTGTGTGGGCAATATTCGGTCCTATGTGGGAAATATGGGTTCTATGTGGGGATATGGACCTTACACGGAAATATGGACCTTTCATGGCAATATTGTTTTATGTGGGAAATATGGGTCCTGTATGGGAAATATGGGTTATATGTGGGCAATATGGGATATATGTGGGCAATATGAGTTCCATGTGGGAAATATTGGATATATGTGGGCAATATGAGTTCTATGTGGCAATATGGGTTCTATGTGGCAATATGGGTTCTATGTGGGCAATATGGGTTCTATGTGGGAATATGGGACCCATGTGGAAATATTGAAATACTGGAAATACTGGTGGTAGTAGTAGTAGTAGTAGTAGTAGTAGTAGTAGTAGTAGTAGTAGTAGTAGTAGTAGTAGTAGTAGTAGTAGTAGTAGTAGTAGTAGTAGCAGTATACGTGACCTTGACGTTTGACCTTGACCTTGAAAATGTCTTATAACGGTACCTAGCCCCGATTTATGTATCGTATACGTACAACTGTAGGACTTCTACATCTACCACAGTGTGACTGGGGTTGCTTGTTACAGAAAGTCTGTAATACTGATACGCAGTATTCGTTGAAACATTAAAAAATGACGGAGCAGCTTCGGTGTTCAATAATGCCTGCGTCGATCTTAGTAATTGGGTAAACGTTGATCCGTCGTTACTTCCGTTTAAAATCCAGGTTGTTATCTGGTATGCACCTCTGTTGTGTCTTATCGCTTTCAACGCAATTCTCCAAATTTTAACAGGCTCAGGACATTTTATCTGCAGCCAGACATTTAGGATTGATCTACTATCCGCGATCCATGTTCCGTTGGAACCATCTGCATTTAGACTATTGAAAGCTCCATACGCTTGATACTTGTCAGTAACAATTGAACTAGCACTTGCAATAAATCCGGTAACGCTTTCGTCAGCCTCCAAATTAGGTATGTATCCGATATGACACTTTTTATTATCCGCTCTACTAAGAGCGTTATCTACATAATTTTTAGTGGAGGCATCTTGAATGTTAACGGGGTCTTTTAAATCGGTTATAGATTTTTGATTCATAACGAAATCTTGGTAAACATCGATTTTATGGTTACTGGACGATTTACCGAATCGTATTATATTTTCCGTTCCCACTTTGCACAAGAAACCTTCGATCGATTGCAACGTAATAGGTTGGTTTAAATAACCTTCTATTTTGTTTGACAGATTACCCAAGACCAACGCAAACAGTTTGTTTCCGCGTAGATCCTTACACCCTATATTACGTTGACGATCCGAGCCCACACTTAAAAATAGATTGCCGGTCATAACGTCACCAGTCTTAGAAACTTTATTTACACCGCTATTAATATCTACGTAATTTTTGGTAGCACCATCTTGGGGGTTAGTAGGATCTAACACGTTGACAAGCTTATGAGAGTCTAAATTAATGTTCTCGGTCGCGACATTTGTTCCATCCATACGTAGGAAAGTAGCATTTGCTTGAGACAGTGTAACTCCTCCGGCAATTATTCTTTCCGAGTATCCAACATCAGTATGTCCGAATTTATCCACAGGCATATTTAGTATATATATATAAAATATATATACAATGTATATATTTATATTTTTTATTTATATCAAAACAAACCGTTGGGTGAGCTCCTGAGCTCAAAGGAGAACAATTATAGGCCTACTTGTCTATTTAAGTATCGTATATGTATAATTGTATGGTATGAAGTCCAACGTTAATCTGACTGGGAATATGTGTTTTCGTAAATCTGTAATACTGATACGCAGTATTCGTTGAAATATTGAAAAATGACGGGGCAGTTGCGGTTCTCAATAACGGAGTCGTCGTCGTTAATAACATCGTAAATGTCGAATCGTCATTGTTACGCCCTGATATGGTCCAAAAGACACCGTGTATTCTATGTACATTATCGATGGCTTTCAACGCGATTCTCCAAATTTTAACCGGCTCAGGACATTTTATCTGTATCCAGGTATTCAAAGAATCATTAGAAACCCAATATCCGTTCAAACCATCCGCGTTGAGACTATTAAACGCTCCGTACGCTCGATATCTGTCTATGTGTGAACTGGCACTAGCGACGAAACCGGTACTACTCTCGTCGGTTTCTAAATTAGGTATATATCCGAGATAACATTTTTTATGAGCATTATCTACGTAATTTTTGGTAGCACCATCTTGGGGGTTAGTAGGATCTAACACGTTGACAAGTTTATGAGAATCTAAATTAATATTCTCGGTCGCAGCGTTTGATCCATCCATACGAAGGAAAGTAGCATTTGCTTGAGACAGTGTAACTCCTCCGCAATTACTGTTTTCGAGTATCCAACATCAGTATGTCCGAATTTATCCACAGGCATTATATAATATATATGTATATATATTAAAATAAACCGTTTATAACTTCTTGAAAATTAGCGCCATCGTCCATCATTTTCAACACGTACAAGCACAGATGACCGCAAAACACTACGTTATCGGGCTGTATTCGTTCGCTGTTATAATAAACTGGACAGCTTAAATATTTCAATAGCTCGGTAGGTGGAGGGAGACCATAGCCATCGAAATATTTCGCCGAAATTTCGCCGTTCTTCTTGATCCAACACACCCAATGAGTTCCGCTTCCACTAGATTTATCTAGGTTAAGAATGCCGCTCTGGTTAGTTCTCGGTTTCTCGGGCAACTCGTCTCGTAGGAACACGCCTCTAAAGTTTGTGATATTTAGTTTCTCCTTTGCGGCTTCTAGCAGTTGTATATTCGACAAAGGAACATTCGGTAACACGACTCCGCAAACGTCGATTTCTGTAACACTTCTAAAACTCATTTTATAATCAACGAATAGATTCTTTATATGCTCAGCGTAACGAGTAATGTCCGTACGCTAATGTGTGAATACCGTCTTCCATTATTACTCGTTTGTCATCATCCGCGGATAATGCAACTTTATTTACCTGTTCGGTATAAATATCGTGATGATACGATCTAAAAACGTTCATTTTTCTTAGTCGTTCTCTTTTGGTAAAAAGACAGTTTTTATAATCATCGTGAGTTATCGTTTTCTTAACAACATTTTGCTTAATTCCTTTACACTTCTTATGATCTTCGCCATCCATTCTATACGAGTACAACTTGGCCCTTAAACCTACAAACTCCTGGATTTGTCGTCCTGCTGATTCATCTTTGAACATACCGATGACTTTCTTGTTCATTTCGTTCTTTAAACCCGATGGGTGATCTTCAGGGTAATCACTCGTATCGAATCGAACCGCAACGTCTTCGGCGATATCCTCGTAAAAATCTTCTGTTTGTATTTCATATGCCAACGAATCTGTATCGGTAAATAACAATTTAGCTCTGTCTCCGTATTTTTGCCGTATAAAATTGTAATGGAAATCGTACATCAAAGTTTTACTTAAGTCTAATATGCACATGCCTAGGTATATCGGTTTATTATAAAACAACCTCGTTCTTTTCATGTGAACGGCGATTAGATTCTCGTCGAAAATCGTCAGGCGGTCATAATTCGTTTTTGCAGCTAGCTTGATAGCCTCCTTCTCGTGACACACCAATTTTATATCTACATGATTTTCGATCCTTTCAAGAGTTTTTCCAAAGACGCTATTGTTCATCAATTTGAAAAAGTCTTTCTCAAAGTTATTAGTAGCACTCGTTCTCAAGTTTGTGTTCAAATCTACATAATACTTTAACCAAGGGCTTTCTTCGAATAATATCCCTCTGTGAATTTTTACGATCTTCAAACCGAGACTTTCGTATAGCTTCAAATTTTCGTGGTGTACAACGTACTTCTTTTTATCGTTCAAGTTCGGTATTAGTTTTGGTATGTCGGATAATTCCGGCGAGATGCTCTCGGGAGCCAGAGGATAGTCGTTGTGGAAATTGTGGATATCTTGAGGATATTCTAAATCGACTTCCAATATACACGATCCCGTTACATTCCAATTATTTAGCTCAGCGTCGCTCATCCATTTAAATCCGCGAGTGGGTAAAGGTTTGCTCATCACCCAACCGTATAAATTATTAGCGTCTAGATAAGTTATATATGACGAAGGCTCGCTGCTATCGAATTTATCCTCCGTCATATACTTATTGTTGGCTTTCCCATAACGATTCGAAATTGTGCTGATTCCTCCTCTTATTCCTTGCTTAATCATCAGAATCATATCGTAATCGCTCAACAACTCCAACTTTATACCAGTCAACTTCAAAGCGGCATCCCAGGCCAGTCCCGGTGAAGTGTAGTACCAAGCGGGATCTAGTCGGTAATTCTTCATGCACACGTCTCTAAAGTTCTCGAAAATATCGGCTAGCAGCAGAACGTCCGAAACATTGTACAGGTCGTGGTATTCTCTAAACGTTTTACATCCGAATGCATTCCAAACATTTTTGGCGTGATCGTAATCTTCATCGCTAATGTTTGAATCATTGAGCCTCGAATAGAATGCGGACTTGGGAGGTAGTTCGGTTTCGATAAATCTATCGACGGAAGCAACGTAATCATACAGGTAAAATCCCTAGTTGAGTAAAAGATCGAGCTGTTTCCCAGAATATAATGCGCCAATGTTTTTACATTGTTCTTTCTTCAGATTCTTAGATAAAGTGTCAAGACTCGAAGCCATGAATCTAAAACTGTCGATGAATCGCAATTCACGTTTAACGTTGATTTCTTTCCCTTCTTTGTTTAGAAACTTATCGACGATCACTTCTCTGCTAAACGATATGTACTTCTCTTCGTTATTAGGAATGCATTTAATTTTCTCATTCTGATCACCTCGCAATTTTTTTACGAACAGATGGCTGTCGTATCCGGACAGATTATGGAATACTACTGGAAAAAACTTTGGAACTTTATAGTCTAGATTACAACCATTATGAGCGGCCCCTCTGAATTTACCGCTCAAATGACAGTGGTCTCGAACCCGATCTGCACCCAACGCCTCTCCACAGATATGACATAAAGTAGTTTCCTTAAAATTTCTCCGGTCATTTTGAGTAAATGTCATCTTCTTCGGAAATTTAAACTGATTGTATATTCGTTTTATAGTCTCTTCGAGACTCTCTACGAATATTTGACCGATATCGTCGTCCCTCGCTTTCGGCCGTGTACGTTACAGGATCTTGTTGATATAATATATCGTCGAAGCATTTTACGTAATAACAAAACGAGCTAGGCGTGTGTTTTTGGTATTTATCGGTGTAAGACACGCGAGGATCTGGCTGGCAAGTGGCTATAGGTTTGATGAAAGATTCGAAATCTGCATAAACTATAAAGGGAACTCTCATCGACCTATTATAATTTTTAAAACTTAACGTAGTTCCCGGTTCTGGGACTTCTATTTTTTGAGCGGCGTTTTGCGAACAGTACTCGGTATGTTTATTAAGCGCTTCTATTCTTGTATAACCGTTTAAACATCTTCTACAATAGTGCATTGAATTATGGGATATTTCTGTTCGTGAAGCCATCAATCTGTTAAAATTCTTTATCCAGCAATAATGTTTCTGATCTCCGTCTGAAATAAGCAATAGTTCAACGATAGAAACCTTGGGCCTGTCATCCCGTTGATTCGACACATAAATTGGGAATACAATCTTATTTTCATAACCGAATACGTCAACGCTTATATTATTATTTCTCTCAAACTGGCTTATTATATTAGCATCGGCAGCAACCGGAAATTCGATACCGCTCCAATCGAGTTTCTTGGATTGTTTGATTAATTCTTTCGTAATTCTTTCGGGATGATTGTCCGTTGGATTTAAAGCTCTAGTAATGCACCACTTGAAACATTGGTCGTCATCGTTTTTCATATTGATAATAGCCTTTTTGCTAGATAGTACTGTAGGCAACGGAATGTAAGAACTGCCTTTCAGTGGTTTATAAACAGCAGTATTGACATCTAATTTTACAACAGCCGCGAATCTCCAATTACTTCCCCGCCTCTGAAAACTTGCCATAGTCTCTGGGATCTTGTTTATTGCATTATTGTATATTTCGTTAACATCGGTAGCATCTAAAACAACTTCAGTCTTCGAGACGAATGGAACATTCGCGGATTCTTCTTCTCCAGATTTCATATCAACGCGCTCCATGGTACATGTAAGAACGAGTTGAACCTTAACCTGACGATTTCTTGACAAGAGACTAAGGACCTTCGGTCTAACGGCGTTAAGAAAAGACACGGCATCGATTCCAGAAGAGCCATCGATCGTGTATTGTTTAGTGAATCCTTTAATAGCCGATGCAGTCTTTCGAATTTCAAACTTATTTGTATTGATTTTAGCAAAGAGACTCTTTATTTTCGATTTAAACGATTCCAATCTTTCGTTCACAGGTTTCTTTACTTTAGGAGGTATGTAGCTAATTAACCAATCTGCGAAAGAATTAATATTCGACCTAACCTTAGTTTTCAACTCGCTGAGGACTTTATACTTGGTCGGAGTAAGAATTGGAGCTCGAATATCGGGAAATGGAGAGTCGAGCAAGGTTCCCCTCCATTAAAAACTTTGCTGATAGCAGCAATCAGATCCGCTTTTCGCAGTTTCCAATATCCGACCAAGCCGCTCCGTTTTGCGATAACTCTCAATTCTTTTACAGTTTTCAACTTATAGTCCATTCCTTTATATATACATATATTTATATTCATCTCTTTAAGTATACTCTAGAAAACATTTTATTTATATTTTATTTATATTTAGAATTTTTTTCTAAGTTTTTAATTTATTTCTCCCATTTTTTAATTCGTTTATTCGGCAACTCTATTCCAACACCTTGATTTCGTATCTTTTTCTCCATACTTTTCCATTATAATCGGTGATTATTCGCGAGGTTTGCCCGTGCGCCTTAGCTGCCTTGTACATTGACGGATACACGACAACATCACCGGTTTCTCGATGTAAAATTTCTACTTTTCTGGGTTGATTTCTGATATACCTCGCTCTATCATATGCGCCTTCCTGGAAGTTTCTTTTCAATATTCTATTTTTCCGATATTCCTTCCAGTATCCTTTCTGATATTCTTTCTGATATTCTTTCCGATATTCTTGCCGTTGTTCTTCGTTCCCTCGTAGTCTCTCTAGTTTCTCTTTTTCTGAGTTATCTTGAACAAAAATCCCCTTTGCGATCAATAGAGCTATAATCTCGGGCTTGTTGAGATGAGCACAACCCTTAACATTGTTCTGGACCAATAAGCTTCTTAGCTCTGGCAGTTTCATCTTCTTATTACTAATATAAGTAAACATCTCTTTATATAGGTTCTAGAAAGTTTTTTTGATGTTTCACTTTGGAGACGTTCGCTAGAGTTGGGTTTCGCGGATATTTAAGACGAGCTCCTACCGTAGACGACGTTTAGCTTCTGTCCGTCCGATTGAAACTCTAGCAACTTGTCCGAAATTACGATAGCATAAGCTTCGGTTTCGGCCGGCACTGCCGTATTAAATATAGCTTTGATCTGAATATCGACGACCGACGCTTTTAACCGCTCAGATTGTTTGCTAACGTCGAATACCATTAGCGGATATAGATCTCTGTGATCACTCGGTGTTATATTACTCTGCGTTATCAACTGATCCATTCCGTAGAATTTTTCGCTAAACGTTGCTGCGGCTCGGTACGCTCTCAAGATTTGTTGATTAGGAAACGATAGGTTGTAGTCTACAGCAGGGTATCTTTCCTGATTCATCATCACGTACATGTTCTTAAGATCGCAATGGTCGAAGATCGACGGATTAACTTCTTGATTTCCGTCACGACTTGTCTGAAATCCTACGATTATATACCTCGGTTTTTCCGGAGATGTCTTGACGCTGAGTCTCCAACTGAAAGTAGTCGACTGAGGAACCGTTATGGTATCGCATTGACGTGCGCGATAGGCTACAGCCAACGATGCTTTCGATTCGATCGTTTTGTACAACTGCATTTTTTCCATATCGGATGGGATAACGTGCGGCATAAACCACGATATCTTCTCTATTGCAACTTTTCCAGCCGCTGCATCGGTACCTCTGTAAATAGCATCGTCGTCGGCTTTACGCACTAACGTTAGCGTATGTTTCAAACCGTAAACAATCTTGTCGTAATCATCGCAAAAACCGAAGATGTGCTTTAATGCAACTATAAAGCTGAACGTTCCCTTAGCAGTTGGTTTTTGAATAAGATACTGTTGTCTGATCGCAAACCCTACATTAGCATTAACGGTTGCGGCATTGTCTTTATACCACAGCTGATTTAAACCTTGTGCCACTTGAAAATCGTTTGGGTATTTAAGCAGTCCGAGCATCGTGGTAGCTTGACCCGGGTGAAATAAAGTTTCTATTTCTTGATTCGATAGAGAATACGATATTTGACTAAACAGATGCATTAACACGTGGTTTGTAACAACCACGTCATCAGCATTAACGTATGCGGTATTATCCGCTTTAGTCAGTCTTCCTTCGAATAGCAAATACGATTCTGAAGGGTGGCTGAACAAGTCTTGGAGTTCAATGTTTATACGAATCTCGCCCGTTGTGTTTAGATTCGTTCTCGCAGTAGGTTCGTACTCGTGAAATTCGTATCGTTCGATACTCTCGTCCGTCAAAGGTTGTTCCGTGAATCTTAGTATATCTGATTGCATTTTTTTATTAATAATATATGATTTTATTTTATTTAAATATAAATAACCTACGCAACTTTCAATCCAGCTCCGTTTAAGCGTCTAACGAGATCTTGAATTCTAATAGCGTTCTTTGCATTGGAAGTTAAACCGTGCCCCATCATTAAATTATTTATATTTGTATTCTTCGATCGCGCTCCGTCGTTAATTAGTCTAGTCAGCACGTCTTTACTTTCTTGAGTTAGAACGTCTTTACTTTCTACCGGTTGCGGTTGGAACGCTGAAAGCGCTGGAAGCCCTGGAAGCGCTGAAAGCGTTTGTGAACTTTTAGTCGGTAGATTTTTGGAATTCATAATTTTAGCAATCGCTTTATCGACTAACCGCTTCCCGGCGTCAGCAGCGACAGTTTTACCAACATCCAGCGCTTTTTTCCCGATGTCTTTAGCAGCATCTTTTCCTACGCTGAGAGCGGTAGACGCTCTTTGTTTAGCGGCATTCGACGTAAATAATTTCTTGAAAAAACCCGCAACGACATCGAATATTCCCGCCCCTCCGATAACATATTGTTTCTTATACCTTCTTTTAGCAACTACTAACATTTTTATATTAATAGCATTATATTTTTATATTCATTTTTATTTATCGCTCCTTGTCTTAGTAACTCGTCGCATATACCAACTATCTCATTTCTCACACCAGTATTGTCCGCCTCGAAGCTGGCCATTCGCAGAGATAACATTTCTACTAATGCATTAGGATCTTGAGGAATAACGATACGCGGTAGGCCTATTCCTTTACCTTGCGTCTTTGACATCGTCGAGTCCCATATCGGTTTAATAATATTTTTATATTTTAAGCTCCTAGAGGATTTTGGTTTTCTTGGATTTTTCGGCTGCCTCATAGCATTCGTTACCTTCAGAATCTCGGCATATTCTTCCCGATCGCTTGCATTGAAAATCGACTCGTCCGGTTTGGCCATCGTTAATAATTCCCAAAGTCCTGGAGTTCCTTCGTATATCTTATTTCCTACTGTCACGTTATTGCCGTTGATCGATATAGGGCTGTCGCCTATATAAAATTGACCGTCTTTTGAGTTTATACCGAACGTTGTGTCTACCATCTTTTTATCGGACGCGTATTGCTGCAGGTACTTCACCGCAATATCTCCTAGTTCTAAGGTTTTTATATCTTCTACCGGGTCTTCACCGTAAGCCTCTATCGAAGGGTATTGAGGAAACTGAATGGCTTTTAACGATGTCGAAATAGAAGCGGGAAGCGCTTTTAAAGCGTTAGCTGTCTCTGCCGAGTTGTCTTTTATAGTAGATAACAAAGCCTTTTGTTCTTTTGAAATTGTTGATTGCGAGTCGACTATTGGTTTGTACAATCTCGTTAATTCTCGTTGTAGTCCTATATCTCCTAATCTCTCGGATAAAAAGTTTTGTCGAATATTCTTCTTCGATTTCAGAAACTCTTCAACGATAAAATCTCTTTTTGCGGGATCGGTTATTTTTAGAAACGACATTATATTTTATTTATATAAGCTTATAGCTATATTTTTTAAACGTAAATTCGAACGTAATTACGAACGTTGATTTCGAACGTTCAATTTACGTTCCAGTTAAAACGTTCTCGTTAAACGTTAATTTTTCTGTGCTAACTTTGGTTTTATCTTTAATGTTTTCTTTCATATCGTTGAATTTCACAAACTCGCTTAGAATTAGCAAATATTCAACGTCTGAAATATTGTCGTCCACAAGAGCCTTTGAAATGAGGCTACTGATAGTGTTTAGTTTTGCTTCCGCTAACGTTTTGATCTTTTCGTGCTTTGTCAATTTCAGTGCAAGCTTCTTACTAACTTGTCCTCCGATAATAATTAACAATCCTACACCTACTGCCGTACCTGTTGCTATCGCTATGGCCGGAGTTGCAATTACAGTAGCCAGAGCTGCCAGTCCCGAGCTGCTGAGGCCCATTACAGTTACTATTAGAGCGTTGTCGATTACGCTAATAATTCTTATGTTCCTACGATACTTTGTACTTAAGGCGGTCCTTTTATCTCGTTCTTGTTCGATTTCTTTTTGAATTTCGTTAATTTTTTTAAAACGATACGATTGCGCTGAATTTTCCATTTGTTTATATTCCATTATTATTATTATTATTATTAAGATTTTTAAAATTTAAACGTGGTAATTAATGTAGCATAGCGAATCTTTTTCCTTAATGATAACTACGGAATCGGAATTGTTTTGAATAGTAATAACAATGTCTTCTACAGCTTCGCAAATGGTTGAGTCTTGCAAGCTACATCCCTTTTCTTTAATCGCCTGTCTAAGCGACACTAGACATACTCCCCTAGTTAGTCGAACGCCAAATCCTAGCTCTTGCGATACCGATGATCTGGGTTGAATTGTGATCGCTCGTTGTGCGAAAATCTCCCAACGCTGTGAGCCCGGTTGTCTTATAGCCCGATGCGTTACTTCTTTAGGCAACCAAAATACTGATTCTGGTCGAGTTCTAACTCTGCTCGGAGAATTGCGTTTTGTTATAAACTTGTGTATTGGCATACCGTATCGCGACATTATATATATGTATATATTATAACCTTTACAGAATCATACCAAGAATCGGACCAAGGATTGGAATACTAGAAAGTACTTTTGAAATGGGGTTGTCGTTTCCAAGAATCAATCCTGAACCATTGACAAATCCAGAACCTCTGCGCATGTACAGTCCTTCTCCTGCATCGTCCAATCCCGACCCTGACCATGGTTTCAGGTATAGACCTGCTGCGTGCGGAACCATCTTGTAGCTTCTTCCTCCTTTCTTTATGTATAAAGCACCTCCCTTAACACCCGATCCCATTATCTTACTTACTCCTGTACTCGCTAATCCGCTTAAAGCTCCAGTTGCAAGACTTGGCAGAACGCTAGAAAGAAGGAATTTTCCAGCTGTAGCTAGAAGTGGTAATAACGCTGGAAGAAAACCGCCTTCGACTTTCATATTATGGTGTATTTGCGTTTTACTCATTTTGATCGTAGTACCAGTTCCATTCTGATATGCTTTCGCCATTTTATTAATTTGTGCTCGTGTAAGAGCTAAAACATGTTCCCCGGATATATCTCCGTGAGTAAGTCTTATACTCGTTCCGGTCCCTGCTTCAACTGCGCGTTTAATTTTGTCCTTTTGTCCATCCGAAACATTAACTTTTATATTCGTATATCGACTCATTTTATATATATAATTGAAATTAAAAACTTTAACACCACAATAATTAATTCTCACACTTCTCTAATTTTAAACCTGATCGACAACTCCTCTCCTCGAAGGTTGATTAGTTTTCCATTTTGATCTGTGAGTTTTGTTTCCATAGCTGAAATCGTAAATAGTGTAATAGGAAGATATACTAAATTAACGGGCACTTCTATGATCTTGTATCCGGGGCCTACATTCGGGAAAAAGGAATATATAATGTTTTCCGTTGTTCCGTTAGAGTACGAAGATCCTATTACGTCGCTGGTTACTCTCAAACTATTTACGTTCATTATATTTACTACGTTCTCCGATTCGTTGTATCCTTCTGAATATACTCGGCTATTAAATCCTAAAACAGTTCTAATCGAGTTCTCGATTGTCATATTGACCTGATAGTTAGCACCGATATCTAACACCGACTTCAAAGTATTGTTGTTCGCTTGTAACGTTATACAGTACGCATCTCCCGTTTCGTCATAATGTCCTGATTGTTTCATGATTCTCTGAATGTGTTCGTTTATATCTACGATTTCGTAACTCCCTTCTGGGATTTCTATAGTAAACCACGTTTTACCATTATCCGGCGAATACACAAACTTGTTGTTTAAAGAATGGATATTCGGGAAGGAATTATAAGTCTCAAGATTAACAAGACACATTTCATACTTTTTGTTTTTGTCAAGTTGAATCAGAGGATTAAATTTTGTTCGAATTTGCGTGCTCCTTTCGCTCACCAAAATGCTGAATGACTCTTTAGGCTCCGTGTTACGAGCGATCTTTTCTGTGTTGAGAACTATCTTTTCTAACCGCGCTTCCATTTTATATATATAATATATATAATATATAACTTGTGAAGATTATTTTTATGCTGAAGGCATATAAAATGTATCTAACCCACTTCTATATTTGCCGTTATTCTTTTTACTGGTTAAATCTATCACTACAAATCCGTGCGGACGCTCCCACGCAGTTTTGCACAGTTTTACAAATTCGTCTTTAGGCATATCATCTACGCCTACGTGATCGTTGTATATATTATTAATATTTTTAAGATCTTGACTAAATAAACAGATAAAGTTTGCATTCTCTCTGATAGTCTGTCTAGGCAGCTTAAAATAATTCTGTGCGAGGTAAAAGCAGTCAACATTACTATGTCTCCCTCTGATATAATAAGATTCACATTTGTTTTGTTTTTCCAATTGTAAGTCGTCGAAAATCATCAGGTTCTGCTTGGCACTCAAGTCTCTCGGATCGGGGACTTCTTCCGAAGTTTCAAAGAATCGACAGTTCATATCAGATTTTTTAACTATACTTTTAGCCATTTCTTCAACGACTGATATTGGAGATACATTCAGTCGGGCTATCTCGTCTTGACAACCAAACAACCTGACGATTGCTTCTTTAGGCAATTTTTCTTCGAATGCTTTTTTCAGTATTTTATATTCTGGTTGAATGAGAGATCTTCCAAATACCTGTAGGCTGTCGTAGTCTAACCATCCTGGGTTCAAAAGTAAATTTAATAGTAGCGTAGTCTTACCACATCCAGACTTCCCTACGATCAGACCTCTTATACTTCTAGGTAATAACGGGTTATTAAATCTTTTCGATGTCTCGTCGTTCCAGGATAAATCTTTAACTTCCATTTCTTTTTTAATTATAAAAATAGTTTTATATTAAAATGTATATGGAACAGATGTATTGCGTAAAGTGCAAGAGAGAAACCGAAATGACAGATATTAAAAATGTCATCAGTAAAAATAAAAGACCTATGCTTAAAGGCGTATGTGTCGAATGCGGAAAAACTAAAACTCGATTTGTTTCCACTGCCAAAAAAGGAGGCGATCTAGTTGGGTCTTTAAATTCAGCTACGAAAAATATAAAACTGCCGTGGGCTCGATTCCCTGGAGAATTGCATCTTCCAGGACATTCGTTTACTGGGCCCGGAACTAGATTAGATCTAAGATTGAATCCTGACGGCTCCCCTAAAAACTGGAGTAAGCCAGTCGATCGAATCGACCAAGCAGCTTATCGTCACGATTTAGCTTATGACCAGTATTCGGATACCGCTGCTAGAATTCCGCCGACAGAGTAATGGTAAATGAATTAAATAATATAAATAATCCTACATTACGTGAGCGCGTCGAAAGAGCCATAGTTAAACCTATTTTGTCTGCTAAAGCGAATCTTGGTTTAGGTCTAGCTTCTTCCGATTCGAAGCCGGGTGCAAAATCGCCGTCAAAATGGACGGACGAACTCGCTGAAGAATTGCATAAACCGATAGTACGACATTTTACAAAAAGGAAGGTTTACGTTAAAGGAATTGACGAGATTTGGGCTGCAGACCTCATAGACATGCAGGCTTTCGCGAAATATAACGATGGCGTTAAATATTTATTAGGCGTAATCGATATTTTTTCAAAATATGGCTGGCTTGTTCCGATAAAAGATAAGAGCGGAAAATCTGTGTTCGATGCTTTCACCAAAATATTTTCCAGTAGCGGACGAAAACCCGAGAAACTGTGGGTCGATAAAGGAAAAGAATTTTACAATAAAGACGTGAAATCAATAGGAATCGATTTGTATTCCACTGAGAATGAAGAAAAATCATCCGTTATTGAACGATGGAATAGAACGATGAAAGAGAAGATGTTCAAATATTTTACGGCTAATTCGAATAGAAAATATATCGATGTTTTAGATAATATGGTTGCTCGTTATAACAGCACTAGGCATTCCTCCATAAAAATGTCTCCAATAAAAGCGAGTATGAAAGCAAATGAAAGCGCTGTGTGGATGAATTTATATGGCGGTTTACACCCAGAACCACCTCATAAACCTAAATTTTCAATAGGCGATAAAGTCAGAATTTCTAAGAAGAAGAAGTTCTTCGAAAAGGGCTATACGCCTAGCTGGACAGAAGAAGTCTTTACTGTGACAAAAATTCAATACACCGATCCTCCGACGTATAAGATAACAGATTATAACGGAGAAGAAATTCAGGGCACGTTTTACGAACAGGAATTACAAAAAACGAATCAAGAAATTTATAGGATCGAAAAGATCATAAAAAAACGCGGAAAGAAATCTTTCGTAAAGTGGCTGGGATATCCCGAATCTTTTAATTCTTGGGTTGATAACGAAAACTTGACCACATTGTGATACTGAGCGGCGATAGGTCACTGGTCAAGTGAACTTCAATTGTCATGATATTATTCCGAGTCTGATGAAGTATGCACAACGGTAAAGTCTAGTAGATAAGGTAAGGGTAATTTTCACATTTTTGAGAAAACAAATTCGTGTGGGCTTAGCCGAGCCTCCTCTGACGAGGGTGGACCTAAAACTGAATGCTAGAACGAACGACCAACATTTCTATAGGCTAGATAGCCTTATAAGAAAAGACGGAAAATACATCCGGAAACGGAGGTTTACACGGAGACAAATGTGTGTCTGCGGCTAAGTTTACCTACGGTTTTTTGTAAGTGTCGCAAGTCCTCAAAATATCAACCGTTTCGCCTTGGCAAGGCTCTTCAGAATACCTGTCACAACCATTTATGCAAACCAAAATACGAATGGTAGGGGCCTAATTGGTATATTAAATAATATTCTTATCTTTTATCTTATCTTAACTCGCTCGAGTCAAAGAATAACTTTACGTAACTGCCCACTGTAAATAGTGTCGCGACTTCTCGACTTCATTATTATTATTATTATTATTATTATTATTATTATTATTATTATTATTATTATTATTATTATTATTATTCTCTATTGAAAATCAAAAGCGAACCGCACATTGGTGAACAAGTAGGCCTATAGAAAAAATATAAACCATTGAAGTAATAAGAAGATAATAATATTTGAAAAAGGAGTGTAAAATTTAACCAAAATTAAAAATTACTAGGCTAATAACACTACATCAAAAGCATCATAATAGTAGAGAAATGTAATTTCAAATGATGATGATGAAATGCTTCACAGCGCATGCGCAGTTTTCGGTCCAATCAAGACCGTTCGTTCATCGACGCGCAAACGTTGTGTCGACGAACAGTCCTTTCAACGCCCGTAAGACCATTCAAGTGCTCTAGAGACCTTTCGAGGTCGTTGCAGACCATTGATCCACGAAAGGACCATACGCCCGTCGTTGTGCGTTCGCCAGAAAAAACGTGGTGCCGCCTAGCGAACGGCTTAAAACCTTTTATAATACGACATATAGCATACAGAATAACTGTTTATGCCCTAAAATAACATATTTAAACAGTAAATTAAGTATTGCGCTAATATTTACTAATATTTCTCTACAGACACTATTATAAGGCATATATAATAATATTATTATAACACATATCGTTGTCGTCGATAGAGTAGTGGTTTAGGTCGGAGCCTTGTGACCGCACGGTCGCGGGATTGAATCCAACCTTAAGCTATTATTTTTTTATTTTTTTTATTTTTGACAGAGAACGCGAAAAAAACACTAGCACTCACACACATTACCGTTACCAGATAATTTTTTCAAAGCCACGACGCGTCAACAGATCACTTTCGCTCCTCCGATAACCACAAAATTGGCTACATAATTAATTAATTAATTAATTAATTAATTGGGTAATTGGGTAATTAATTAGGTAATTGAGTAATTGTCCGAGAAGCCTACTTACATCTACTTGGAGGCGCTATAGAAATATCCGAAAATAAAATAAAGATAATGGCGTCCGGAAACCATTTTGTGACGTCACACAAAGGACGCGATTATATCATAGCATATATGGTTAGCCCAATTTATAAAGCGCCGATACAGAATAGTCTATTCAGAAGCGCTCCCAGCGTGACAACCCCGCGGGAAAAGGAAGGTCTTCAGGTAGCGGAGAGAATCTTGCCAGGGAGTGAGGGGCAAGTCATTCCATAGCAAGACCAAGGATTGCAAAAGAACGTTGCTGAGCCATCCAAGTCCTAGCCCTATCCTGCTCTTCGTAGAACCTATTCTTAATACAATTGCAAAATATTATTGGTATTATATATATATTATATATATTGTTAGCTTGTTAGTCTAGAGGTGAAATGTGAGTTAGAATGATACGAGAAATGACAAGAAAAACGAAGACTTTCGCAATATTGCAAAAACGTATATTTACACTATGTACATAATTGAAACGATACTCACACATACGAGACAAACCAAACGTCAAAAGACAGACTCTCCAAGAAGACGCCTGCACAAACTCCACAAAGGAAGATACAACTCGAGAACCGGCAATTAAACATGAGTAGCGACCACGCAGGGTACACTCTCTGAAAACAACCACAAAGGGTACTTACAATGCGTGACACAACCAGTGCACGTCTTACGCCTTACTTAACTAAAACCGGTCTCCCTGTAGACACAAGAACACTGCTATATATAGTCAACGAGACCATCCTACATTTAGCTTCAAACGAGGTGCGTCTTAACTAAGGTTAGTAAGTGCACGTGATGATGATAATGGCGGGATGGCTGAAGGCTACTCCCAACAATATATATATTTATATATATATTTGTATGTAATAATATTAATAAACAGAGATATTAATTATTAAGATAAGAATATTCTGTAATATACCAATTGCTATCCGCATTTTGGTTTACATACATCGTTGTGATCAAATATCGTTAAAGCAGTCCACATATTATACTTAAATCTGATATAGCATTCTTTTCGATGAAAGTTTTCCTCTTCATGCCATCAGCCGAATGGATTGTGCGATTAATTTGTAAGGGATAGCCTTGACCTGACCAGCGGAAGCAGGTCATGCAGTAGATGACCTCCATTCGCTAGGACTGCTGCGAACATGCTGGAATCGGCCTTGGCGCATAGCTGTTCAAAGGAGGGAGTTTTTTCAGGGAAGTATTGGTATTTGGTAAGTCGGCGCATTACAGACTGGAGCCGGTCCCGATCACCCCGGCAAATAAAGTCCCACCAAGCGGGGGAGGCGTACAGTATGATGGCGAGTGTTGTTGCCCGCACCACATCATGGAGTTGAGGTCCACGTAGGCCATGGGTGACATAGTACGCAATGCATATACCGATTGGCGCGCCCGGCAACTAATGCGCTGAATATTTACCCCGAAACCTGGACTATCCGACACAGTGAGGCCCAGGATCACCATGCTACTGACCTTTTCTAGCCTCGGCGTAATCTCGGGGGAACAGACCGGCTATATTATTAAATAACAAACTGATTAACCGCGGCTGCGACAAAGCCTGCGCCGCGTTCATCAAGAAGCTCACTGCTTCGGAGTCTCCATCTCCTTGAACTGTGGCTCGGGTTGCGATGAAACGGCGACACTTGACGAGGCGACCGATCTTTCACCCTATGAGCCAATACAGCACCCGCGCGTTTTGATTGATTAATTGATTGAATTGTTTATTGAAGCACCACACAACAGACAAATCAAATTATGACAGTTTCGCCTATAGCATTACAAGTGCTGGCGTCAAAAGGGTAATCCAAAAGGGTCAAAAGTCCCGCTACAGCCTGGATTACCCTCTCATATAAACATTTTACAGGCGGCCTGTTCAACACACAACTTCATGATAATTTCAAACAACATTTCAAATCATATGCAAAGAACTAAACAGTGCAGTGTGAGGTAAAAAAAACTATTCTTAATACAATTGCATTTGAGCGCGTCCTCGTGAAAGGGATTGGACCGGGACCCTAAATGTGCCTATAAGAGCACATTTTGGAAACTACTTCTAGAATGTGTAGGGTTGCCAACCTCCAGATTTTTTCTGGATCGTCCAGAAATTGTAGTCAGTGTACAGAAACCAGAGGAGGGTCGTTCTGGACAATGCAGTGTCCAGAAAAGATAAGAGCACGAAAAAATTTGCAGAATTTTGGGAAATTAATGCTCCAAATAACGGTGACCGTCACAACGGTCACAACCATCGACGCATTTATAAACATCCATGGTCACAACTCGCAGCTACTACTAATAATAAGACTTAGCAGAGATTTAAGTGCCATAGTTCGTAAACAGTCGAAGGGAAATCGATGCAACGATTCAGAAGCACTACTTGTTTTGTATCGTTGTTTTACCGGATCCGGAAGTACGTATCTGCTGTGAAATACGTTTTAAAATATAAAAAAAACTTAATTAATAATTTCTCATGTTCAAACTCAGTAAAGAATTGAATCATTGAATACAAGTCTAGAAAACTTTATAAGAGTAAGTATAAGTTATGCCTACTAACTAAACTAAAGGAAACTAAACTATGAAGACTGTGAAAAAGATTATTCAGAATAACTTCCATCTACAAGTACTACAATGCCGTCCAAGAAAAAGAGAAGGACATGTTGTTTTCGAGATAAATGGCTGAATGATCCAGAATTCAAATTATGGATTGCACGAGATAGTACTGATCCGTCAATGGTGAGAATTACAGTTTTGGGAGATGACTTTTACAAGGAGTATTGCATCTGAAGACAAGTTCTTCCAAACTGAAGACAAAGACAAAATTCGATGAACGTTGGATAGAATTTTTTAAAACTGTGATGCTCCAAATAAAAAAAACTGGTTGGATACGTCTTAGCAGTTCCGATCAGTAATGCCCAAGTTGAACGTATTTTCTCATTTATGAAAAATCTGTGGACTGATGAACGCAACAAGATGAGGCCTGAACTGGTGAAAGTTAAACTGCGTGTGAAAGTCAATTTCGATCAATCTGGTGTCGATTTCTTACATTACGTTGGGGGACAGACATGTTTGCTCAAAGCAAGCCAAAGTGAACAGAAGTAGGCCTATAGCTTTAAAATAAAATAAGGTCGGATTATACTTCACATGAGTACGTTTAGTAGTGGATTGTTCTTTATCCTCTTGTATTTTGCCAGACCCTAATCGCCACAAATCGTGGGTGTTTGGATATCAAAGGGTCTCGCGCCTTGTCCAGAAATTTCATAATCAAAAGTTGGCAACCCTAAGAATGTTGCCCAGAAGTCACGGTGGGCTCCTTAGGTCTCCCATGCCGGAGAGAAACTATGTTGCACTAGGGTGAAGTAAATAATCAGCAAATTGCATATGCTTAGCACTAGTTGCAATCCATTTTAATCGCAAAGAATTGCCTGTGGGTCGTCGTAATCAGTAGTCCTAATAAATATAGCGAAAGAATCGAGCACAAGGTTGGTCTTTTATATCGTGTATAAAAAAACTCCATATCAGAGATCACTAACTGTCAGCAGGTTATACTCCTATTGCAATCGCTGTTTATCGAGCAAAGAATTCTGCTGTTAAATATGTCTCATGCTTCAAAAATGTTACGTTGAAATCATCTATACATATAGTTTCCCTATATGCAAATTTGTCCGTCGCAGGACGTTACGTCACAAACGGCTTCTGTTCTATTGTGAAACCGTTTGTGACGTCAGTACTGCCGTCTTGACGACGGTCGTCTTGACGACGATACATATAAGCCTATAATGATACACTGTCGTCACGTCATAATTATGACGGTTTAATACACTATTTAACTAATATTGTTGTTTCCCTCGCAGACTGTCTTTACAATAAAATATCTGTAATCTCAGACAAAGATTTCAAGCGCTTCGATATCCTTCAGTGTAAAGTCTGTGTTTGCATTTGAAACCTGGGATAATAATTATCTACTATCGCGCTTGCATTAAAATATATGATTTGTAATTCAAGGGACAACATTCAGGAAGAGGTTATACTCAGAAGTATCTTATAAGCTTACAACAATTAAGAAGCAATAAAACTAACAACTGCTGGCTTTGTTGTCGGGTAAGGCGGCAAGAAGTTAGAGAAAGAGAAACGGAATAAAAGACCTAGGATGGCAAGAAGGGAGACGGGCAGGGTATTTCAAAGAAAATCATGGAGGGAACATTTGGTCAGGGTGAGAAAGAGAAAAATCGAGGGATAGAGGGAAGGAGCAGACAGAGAGGCAGATAGGAAGGCAGTACGAGAAGAAGAGATAGAGAGGCAGAAAAAGACATATATGACAGAATGAATGGAGCGAGACTATCGCAAAGCAAATTACAGACAAGGAGGGAAGCAGAGGCATGGGGCAAGAGAAAGGCAGGGAGGTAGGGAGTTAGGGAATGGTAGGCAGATGAAGGGTCAGAAGGAAGGAAAGACAGGGAGAAGAGCAGAGGATGCAAGGAGAAGGGCAAGGAGGAAGGAAGGGAAGGAAACTGTTACGGCGGGTTTCGTTGAGGACGAGAAAGCAAAGATCGGATGGATTAGAGTTCCATGGATTAGGGATCATTGGATTATGGTTCAATAGATTAGAGAAAATAATATTATTATCGAACAGCCTTTGCGACGTTGAGATCCATGCTCCTAATTCCTAACCTTTAGTAAACGACTCCTAAGTTATCGTATTGTAAATATCAACGATAGATCTACTGCAGCTACTAATACAATACCTGAACAAAAATCCGCTTGCTATCGTCTAACACTAACGTTTGTTAGCATAAGTGTTGTTGTTTATTGTGGATAGCTTTCTGTAGTACTCTGGCACTTTCCCAAGTTGTTACAAACCTTTAGAAAATCAGTCGTATTAGATCAACTTCAAATACTGTGTTGGCCATACGGAAGCTCCTGGTTACTATCCAGAAACCTAGGATCTCCTTAAAACAGAGGTTATGGTCCTTTGGGGCATGGTGGCTCAGTGGTATGTTCGGCGCCTTGTGACCGGAAGGTTCCAGGTTCGAATCCCACTCTAGCCGCTGCGTACGGACCTTGGGCAAGTCCTTCACTCGCAATTGCTCGTGGCGCTTCTATGTGTGAGAAATAAATGAAAATATACTTAACAATATTAAGAGACAGTCTTTGGCTCTGAAAAAGAAAACATGGTTGTTCATTCCTTGGTTGGCTGTCTCAAACAGGGCAGTTACAGACTTACAAACCTGAAAGGGTGTAATTGCTTATTATTAACTCCGGCACAGTATCAAATGCTGTAGTCGGGAGCGCCTCTGAGTAGTAGTAGACTTCGAGAGGCGCTATAGAAATATCCGGAATATAGGTTAACTCCAATTATTGTGAGAAAGCATTACAAATTGATGCTCAGATCTCAACCAATTATACATGTTATTGGAGCAATATGAGCACTTAGGTTCCTCGGCAGTGTTGTTAGTTAATAATAAGCAATTACTGGTAGAAAGAAGACTTGCAGAGGGAATATACCGACAACGTTGAGCAGTGCGCTAATATACCATTTGCTATTATTTATACTGGGCTACCAGCACATCGTGCCCTCTCATGTATTATAGGCTTATAGGTGATATTGCCCAGTTCCTCCGCCAAGAGCTTCTTGCCCTCTCTCCTCTTCAGTACCGTAGACGCTTGAAAACCTTTCTTTTTGCTGGTGCTGGCAGTGATGCGGGTCGAGAGCGCTGCTGATTTGAGCTGCGCTATATAAATGTTCAGGTACAATTACAATTACATTAGACAATCCTCCGGGAACAGTCTACCAATAACACTTTAACGATGAGCTGCATTGGTTCCCAGTCACGTTTAGTACACTCTATGATTCTCATCGTTAAAGTTTTAAACTTATTTCATCACAGACATCTCAAGAAACATTTTAAAGCCATCCTAAGACGCACCTTTTCAGATTAGATTGTCATGCTAAGCGCCCTTGTGAGGTTCTTGAAAGCGATTTACAAAATAGTCAGATACACATTTTCCTACTGTTAGAAATCGAAGCCAGTATCAAATATTTATGTTTCAGTTATAATATGTTGTGCGGAACATTGCAATGCCAAGCTTTAAACAGGAACCTTTCGTATTATCTGGAATCCTACACTGAGGGCATCGGAACTTACGGCAATGTGACATGCCGTAGTGTTTTGTTGGACTGGACACCCAGAATCCTGGCTATGTTCCCAGTGGAGCCAGTTGTGGCACAGGAAAGGTAAGTTTCCTTCATACGTTTTGAAGAATATCACTCGTTAGCTCAGTGTGCTAATAGTAGAATCGCTAAAAAATTTCTCGCCGAATGTTACGAATCCTTGCTCTCTGTTTGAGTCACTTCTCATTCCACTGTAGGCCTACTTTCAGTGAGAAGAGTTCGTGACAGCATAATAATAATAATAGGCCTAATTATTATTATATTCTTTATTATTTCATTCAAACCGACAGACGCAGTAAGATTACATTGAAAATTTATATGAAAGTACAATCAATATCTTAATTAAACGCACAGCCATGCAAGGTGCTGCCCAAGAGGGGGTTACGGGAGTCGATCCGCCTACCTTATGCTTTCCTGGCCATGAATGTTACCACTACTCTATCCCCCTCCCATGCCCATATGGGGCTCATATGAGACGTACAGTCCCATGTCTTGGGGAATGTTGGCAGAAATGTGGGTTAATCTCTAAACTGCTCCAGGCTTGCAATCACAATGGACTTTATGTCATTGTCTTTTCTAAGTGAAAATTCACGCATCATTATTCGTGTCCAGCAGGCCACACGCAGTGCGCATGATAAGGTTATAACACTGTTCGCCACTATATTACGGACTTAATTAATCGTAATCGTAAACTCCAAAAATCTAGAGCGCTGCTACGTGTGCTGCCTTGTCTCAGAAATAGATTTCCAATGGAGGTCCGAGTCCGGTTGCCAGAGAGAACAGAGAGAGGAGGCAGAAGAGCTCCTAAGGCGAGTTTCTTCGAGGACGTGAAAGATTGGAAGTAAACTCAGTTCACGGTCATTCGTCGAAATGCATCGTGTAATGAAGCAGCGACCTTAGTCCACTTGCTTATCGTGGAGCACCTAGACTACTTGCAGGCCAGTGGAATCATCGATTTGACCGCAACTGCGTCGCCCGCAATTGTCACAAACCTGTCAAGACTTAAAAGTGTCGGTAAAGTTGCTTCAAACATTAGCTGACCAGATTCCGCCGTCTCAAAAGTCTTATTCTGATTTTCTATGTCCTCCTATGATGAAATCTTTTGGGGTTATTCCCATTTCCTCGGAGGAAATATTGCAAATTGGTGCATCAATGCGACTGACTCACTCCACAGGATATGATAATATCGATCCGACACTAGCTGCGACCAGTCTGCCGCTGCTGTCTTCAATTATATCTGAAATTATAAACTGTTCACTTAACTCGGGAATAGTACCACAGGCCATTAAAATTGCTAAAATTATCCCAATTTTTAAAAAAGGTAATAGAAATGAGGTGTCAAACTATAGACCGATTTCAATTTTGCCATACTTTGCAAAGTTTTATGAAAAATCAGTGGCAAATAGACTCCTCGCTTACCTAACTAAAATGAACATTATCCTCCCCAATCAGTATGGGTTTAAACCTGAGCAATCCCCCTCCCTGGCGCTTATAGACCTATATGATAAAATATCTCAAACAATAGATAACAATGAATATTCTATTGGCATATTCCTGGATCTCTCCAAGGCTTTCGATACTGTGGATCATACCATACTGCTTCACAAACTTGCCAATTATGGAATTAGAGGTGTCCAACTTGAATGGTTAACTTGCTACTTACATAACAGGTCACAGTTTGTTTTTTGCAATGGTGCAGCATCGGATAAGAAAAAAAATTAAGTTTGGTGTGCCACAGGGTTCCAACCTTGGACCTCTACTTTTTCTTTTATATATTAACGATTTACCGAATGCCTCGTCTACTCTATCATGTATACTTTTTGCTGATGATACTTCTCTGTTTCACTCAGATAAATCCTACTTAAATCTTATCTCTACTATTAACACTGAACTTCGACTAATATCTGAGTGGTTCTTAGCGAACAAATTGTCGTTAAATGTAGATAAAACGGCCTTTATGCTTTTTAAATCTCACAGGAAGTTAGGACCAGCTGAAAATTCTATTACGCTGTCAATTAATGGTTGTAATATTAACCAAGTTAATAATACTAAGTTCCTGGGAGTGATAATTGATCATCACTTAACATGGGAGTTGCACATCAGGAGCATAGCAAATAAGGTAGCAAAAAACACTGGTATAATTTATCGTGCCTCCAATAAGCTCCCACCAAAAATAAGAATCCAATTATATTATTCACTTATCTACCCCTACCTCTCCTACTGTTGCATGGTATGGGCCTCCACCTATGCTTCGAGACTTCATAAACTCTGGTTGCTCCAAAAAAGAGCTATACGTACTATCAGTGGTGCCCCATGGGGCTCGCATACGGATCCTATTTTTATTAGTAATAAAGTATTAAAAATTGACCAAATAAGAAAATATCAAATTGCTCTATTTATGATTAAATTCACCAGAAATATTCTGCCACCTAAACTTCTAAAAGATTTTAGTAAAGGCTCTGACATCCATTCTCATGATACGAGGGGTGCGTCTAAGTTCAGACAAGAGTTTGCACATACGAACACAAGAATGTTCTCGATCAAAATTGCAGGTCCTAAACTCTGGAATACCCTTCCCCCGATGCTTCAGCAAATGGGATCTCTGTTAAGTTTCAAAAAATCACTGCGTGATTTTCTATTGATTTTGTAGTCTGGGTTTGACGGAATTAAGGTCTTGTTGTGTCAATTGCTATTTGCTATTCCAGTAGCTTTGTAAAAATAGATCTCCACCAGTTAAATTGGTTTTATCTGATGTGTCTGTTCTAGTTCTACTTTTTGTATTATTATCGTCTCCCAAGTAACTAGGATCATAGCTAATTGGACTGTGCCCCCGACTGTCTTATTACTTCTCTCTCTCACTCTCTCTCTCTTCCTCTCTCTTCCTCTCTCTTTCTGTCTTCCTCTTTCCTTCTCTCTCTCTCTCTCTCTCTCTCTCTCTCTCTCTCTCTCTCTCTCTCTCTCTCTCTCTCTCTCTCTCTCTTTCTCACTCTCTTTCTCTCTCTCTCTCTCAGTTATGCTTGTATGTAGTTTACATTTTGTTTCTGTTTTTTTTTTGTTTCTCTGCCCAAGGTTTTGGCAGTTTAGTTGAGAACTCTACTTAATTCGTTTTATTGATCTGTTAGTTAAGGTTCAGGTTGGTTTCTGTTTTGCGCCATCGTATTTAAGTTCTGTGAATGGGAGTCCCTGCTCGCGGGAGCTTGCTCCCTTTTGGGCCATTCCCTTGCTAACCAGCTTGCTATGTTTCTGTTTAATTTTGTATACAAATTTTTTGGATTTTGGTGGCAATAAACGAGTTTTCGTATCGTATTAGCTCCCTGTTGATGATAGAATCAGATTCACGATCTACTTTGTACATCATTGAACAGTATTTAATCTACATATTTGTTTGGCTATGATCAATGTATATTAAAATCACAAAAAAACTTTGCTTGTATTCGATACAAAAGATGGCAGGTGTCAGTTTACCTAAGTGCGCATGGAACATACGTTTGGAAGCCAGTTCATGCCACAGCTGCCACAGAACTTTCCATCTCGATTAAACCTGTAGCACAAGCTGAACGACGACGCGAGCGTTCCTGGTCCCCAGAGAAGCTCGCACTGTGATTGGTGGCTGCGACATCTTCCGTTGTAACAATACGCTGCAACCTGTAGGAAAAGAATCAGTGGACCGTGATCAATCAAACTGGTACTGAAATGGTTATTTTAATTGTGGACTTGTGAATAATTTTCTCAACGTGGTTTAATATCGTCTCGTAACAAAGTCTGATGCTGTTTTCTAAACCAATGCTGGTGCATCGTTCTTCTCATCTCTTCGATCGAAGCAATGGACAACCCAATAATCTTTGAAGAAAAGCTGGGATGGCATGAAATCAACGAACCATCACTTGCATTGCGTTCAGTGCCGTAACGATGAGTGTCCCAGCGGTGCCATGGAACAGGGCGCAACTCAAGACGAAGCGCATATAACAGTATCCGACAGTGAAAGCTTGTTTGAAAATTTGTCGTTTTAACATATTAATAATAAATATTATTTTCGATATAATAAATTTGGTCTTTATTGGTCAAGTTGATCTTTGGAGGGCTATATTTACGCTTGACACAGAGCGCAATTATAGCTTTTTACGTTCCTTGAGACTTAGCTTGTGTTATTTTTACCTTGGTCTAACCTTGCACATGGCTCGCCCTGATAGTCTTTAAATTTGAGTGAATTTAGATAGGTGCACTAGCTTACCTCCGCAACGTTAGTTTGTCTAGTCTTTCATTTTCTTATCTTAGGCATTAATGTATATTATTCGCTACGTCATCTAACAAAGTGCACATGGCACTAGGCTATTACATCAGAGATCATAGCAGTCACTGCTATGTTCGTGAGTAGATACTATCTAAAGAACAAGATATAATTAATTTCTAATTAACACTTTTGCGAAGAATGTGTACTAAAAGTGACTGGTAAACCAATGCACATCGTCTTTAAAGTGTTAAGGGAGTTCATACTCCGTTCTCTGTACAGTTGGCTCCATCTGGAAGATGGGTATCACTGGGACACAGGTGGTTGTGACCGTCGCAAAACGCATCCAAATCACATGACTTAAACATTCTAGTATTTGTGACAAACATATTTGCCGAATTAGCGACGTTCTTTTCTACTGAAATTAAAATTAGCGAATTAAACTAGATACAAGAGAATTTAATAAACACGCGAAACTTTGTTTAGCCTATTTAGTCATTGACTACGATCAAAAATAATTTTGGCGTATCAGTGGACAAAATATACTGCGACTTATAAATTATTCGTTTTATTCTAAACATATTTTTGTTGTGAATTTATTTAAATTTGAGCTTAGCATGAAAACACTTTAAACCAAAATTGGTTCCACAATTACAACTACAGGCAAATAACAGTAGAAGATCTAAACTCTACTGCATCTGTGGTGTTTGCATATTAACCAGATCGCGTCCCCGATTACATCGCTATTGCAGAAACTCTTGGTGAAACAGCCGTTGCATTGTAGAAACACTCCACTGTAAAAAGAAGAAAAAGAGAGTAGCCACCTGACAAGTGTTGATGTTACAGCATCTGCCGTAAGTCCACCAGTTGACATGTTGTGGGATTACAGCAGGCTTTGTTACATTCCTGCAACAGAACAATGAGTTCCAGCTAATCTATGACCATATTGATCACTCAATAGTCTCAACGGAGGCCATTATCTTCAACCCTATACGCACACTTGATTTGATATAGCGCCGGTGCATAATCTCGTCACCCTGACTTGACTTTTATGTGGCGCTGAGAAATTCGGAGATTTACATTACATGACATTACTGTGAAAAGTAGCTTTCGTATCCCACAACGAAGCATGAGGAGTCACTCATGACTGTTCAGCCAGAAGTGGGCGAATCCTAAAGATATAGATACGGATCCAATGAAACATAGGATTTGTTTTTACTTTTCACCAAAGCAAAGCCTCTATTAAATTCTATGCTGGTTACAGATTCACTCAATTGTACCCAGGGTCGCCACACAGAGTTCTCCATTTAGACTCGAACCAAAATCGCTAGGAGTTCGCTACCACCGGTCGCTCTGAGTAAATATGCCTAATGAGTGCATAAACATGCAAGTGCAGGTGCAAGGCAGGACCTGATTTGTTGAATTTCCACAGTCGCATTGTTCTCCATTGTCAACGATTCCGTTTCCACAAAAGGCGCTTGGTTCCATTGTCTGCGGAACATTTTAGAGACAAATATCCAGACCGTGCTGAAATGAGGTTGGAAACTGATCTCTTGAACACTGCGACCACGTTAATGAGGGATTTGCCGAACTGTAAAAGCAACGTTTCCGTCAATATTGCTACAGCCACAGCTGTCATCGCCATCACTGCAACCACAACTATCATCATCATTGCCAACACCACCGCTACTATCACCATCACTGTTATCACACCCACCATCGCCAAAACCACCGCAACGACCACCGCTATCATTATAACCACCTAACCGCGACCGTCATCATTCTCATCCTTATCGTCAATCGTTTTCAGTTTCATCATCATCACTATCACTTAAATGAAGCTGATTTGTGTGTTTCAGAAACATTGAATGATATAGCGCCATCTTTCCATCTCTCAACAGCGCTCAACATAATGTGAAATGCTCCAAACAGATGCGAGTCGTCTGGTTAAACGTTATTAGGTGACACTGGATAACATTGAATACAATTGAGCATATATATAATCAGACCAGAATAAGTAAGGGCTAGCTTAGACCAAATCGAAAGATGGCACCGACCTTGCTGACCAGTGCCGGCCTTATGGGCGTGCGAACCGTGCGGTCGCACGGGGCCTGAAAACTTAGGGGGCCCGAAAAATGCCACAGGATATTAACACGAACAAGACACCCTAATAATAATATTATGTTTTCGAATAAATCTTCTCTTTTGTCAATGAAATAAAAGTCAACTTCCTCTATATTACAGAAATCATGTGTTTAGTTATATTTGACTTGTTCTACTTGTTAGCAATCTACTAAAAATAAAATAATTGGCAATGAGAAACAATTTGACTTGTGTCATTGGGGGCGCGTACATTACACTCTGCACGGGGCCCGAAATATCATAAGGCCGACACTGTGCTGACGGAGCCATAGTGCATTTGCCGGTCGGGTCAGAGCACGCACATGGGGTGAATTGATCGTCGTGCTGGAGACCAAAGCTGTGACCAATTTCGTGATCCATAGCCCAACCAGCGACAGACGGCAGAGGATAAACATTAGGGTGCATCGAAAAAAAATTTTTTGAAAAGAATATTCTAATAGTTGCCGATAGGTGCCTTTTATACTACTTAGTTAGCATGCACATTTTAGAATTTTTTGGATAAGTTCTTGAGGTGCCCCAACGACCCTAAAGTGTTCATGATTTGAAGGCTTCGGAGCAGTGCATTTAACGTAATTTGTTGCAGGGCAAACTAATTTATGTATAGCTTTAAGGAGTTCTGTTGATCTTTTAATAGGTAGTTGGCAATCATTCGAGTTCCTAAAGATGAACAGGAGTTTCTGACTGACCAGAGAACAGTAAGGTTGATGTGTATCAGTAATGTCGACAAACTTACAGCAAATAAGCTTGTTAACAAGCAGAAAAGAAATGCTATGCAAGTTAGTCGAGTCGAAATATATTAAGTCATTGTGTGGTGAGAAGGTCGTGGATGTTAATGATGACTCAGTAGACAATTCTGACTAATTTCGATACCAGCAGGTCAAGCACTTGTAATCAACCAGGTAATTAGGGCCTAAGCTAAATTTTATATTGTTGAATTAAGTAATAATCAACCTGTGATGCATCAAACGTTTATAGTCAAGAGACTTTTGTAGTAGACTACCAACATTAGCTTAAGTCTGTGATCGTTACGATGTTTCAGACAGAGCAGCTGCCGAGATAACACCAGTGTGCTGCAAGATTTTGATATTATATATGATGTTGATTTGTCAACTGTTATTGACTAAAATAAAGTTAGACGTGATTGATTAAATTACTGTAACGAGCTGGAAGACTTGAACAACGCAGGTGATTTACTCGGTTTATTTCTGATGGTCGTAAAGATAAAACTCTATAGTACAGAATGTCAAGAAAGGAAATAAGTACTCGTTATCGAGGGACACTTATTATCGTTGGTGGAGGAACCAGGTTCGACTTACGTCGGACATATATCACCCACGACTAGACCAGCCTGGTAAAATTGTTAACCACATCGGAGCATATACTTTCACTACATACATCGCCAACATTTGAAGCTCTACTGATGGTTTGCAACTGCCAATGTACAATTGCAATATTTTATTCGCAGTTGTAAACCACCGCAAGTGATTCAATGTTCCAGGGTCTTGTTTTAGATTAATTCAAGGAGCATTGGCCTCTAACAACCGCGTTACTAATGCCAGACAAATACTGCCGGTCACTACTTAGGTCAATTAGAGTTGCAGGTGGCAAATCCGATTCAATTTTATCAAAGATCACTGATGGTATCTGTTTAAACGTTAATAAACCATTACCAATTGGTCCAGAGAAGCACGATGCTCCATTTTAACGCACGACCGTAAGAAAATTTGAACACTGGGAATGTGTCAATCCTGAAAGCTAGGAAAACTGTACGGTCTGAAATTCTAAATTCGTTGTTCCTTTGCTAAAATTTGATGCGTCTGATGAAACTGAACTCGTTGACAAACAGATATGCGTAGCAGAACACCACTAACATTGAAGGTGTCTGATGAAGAAATGATGCAATTTGTAGCGACGCACCCAGCACAAAAGTTCGACTTTCCTAGATTCCCATGCCACTCATAGGCAGTGGAGCGTTATGTTAAAGTAGTGAGTGAGGCTTCAGCTGCATTCTGCACAATCAAAGCTAGGGACGGTTTCATAAGAACAAGAATGGAATCCAGGCGAATAATACCGACTTTTAACACTAAGAAACAATATCGTATAGCCTGACCACTTAGGTCTACTTCCACTGATAGGATAAGACTACTACTGTAGTTTACCGCTACTGTAGTTTAGACCTTAGACTCACTGTTCTATCATTGGTGTAATAGACATAATGATGAAATAATATACTTAATATGTTTTACCAGTATTGCATTCTACTTGTCATGATATTCATACTGTAGAAGCTTGTTTTTCTGGACATTACTCCTTGCATAACTTGGGCAAATATTGTGCGTCTAATGTCAAAACTTCAAGGTCATTGGGGCACCTCAAGGTCATGTGCTAAATTACTGAAATTGCACCAGAATATTGCTGACATCAATTGGCAACTACTTTGCACTATTAGAAATAAAAATGAGAAAAATTTTTTTTCTCCCATTACGATCGATGCACCCTAATAAACATCCTGTACAATTGACAATCATCTAACCATCTAGACTAGAGTGATCTAAATAAGTGCGTGTTAAGATTGTTTGAAAACCCTAATCCCAACCCATTTATCCTTTAATAGGAATCTTAATCGTAGATTCACATATCGTCTCTTCCAACCTGACTGCGCAAGAACAGGGTTGAACATTTTGGTCTTCAGTTATATAGGGCCATAAAAAGAGATAAGACGCTCCCCTTGTCGGTAATTGTTCCAGATTGAGGGGCCTACCACGATGAAGCTACCATGTATCAACACCAAGCACAGTGTATCATTGTATCATTGTTGTATATAGCACCTTAAAGCAAGAAATTGCTAAGAGAATGCTGAATTGCAGAAGAAGGTATTATACTAAGCGCCAATCGACCTATTGATTTAATCTTATTGTTTCTATGACGCTTTTACGTAATCTTTTACACCTTTTAGCAGGACTTAGGTTCTTTGAAGGTCTCCTTTTCAACCACTACTCCTGTTGTATCTATCCTAAAAGAATGCCCAATATTGGTAATTCATTGTACATTCTTGTACGATTTCGCATTGTTATTCTCTGGTAATTACTGGTAATTACTGGGCCTTGGTTCAATAAACGACGATTGATTGATTGAACGATCTAGCATACAGCCAAGTGCTTAAAGCCTTTGCGAGATCCTAAAAGGAGACTCTATATAAATTGAGTAACTTAAACAAAAGTATCCAAGCTCACAAAGTTAGTCAAGGCGTACTACCCAATGAGATATAATATATATATATATATATATATATATATATATATATATATATATATATATATTTATAAGGTGACGTCATAGTGAAAATCCATTACCTTGGTTGCCATGACGGCCTAAGAAAATTTGAAATAATAATAATAAATCGCAAATCTGAGAGGTATTCGGGGCTGCCCCCGTCCCACCTGTTCTTGCCCATTGCCTTCGAGACACTGGGGCCAATTAACGCCGCCGGGATCAGTTGCCTTCGAGAGGTTGGTCGGCGACTCTCGGCCATCTCTGGGGAGACGCGAGAGGTTACGTTCCTCTTCCAGCGCCTTTCCATCTGTATTCAGTGCTATTATGCCATCGCTTTTCGCGGCACTTTCAACGACTTAGCGGAGGACGAGGCCTGATTTTCCGGAAATAACAATAAATAGTCTAATATCTAAGTCCCCGAGGGATCATGTGTACCTTGGGGGCAAAAAACAAAAATAAATAAATAATAATATAATAATAATAATAATAATAATAATAATAATAATAATAATAATAATAATAATAATAATAATAATAATAATAATAATAATAATAATAATGATTATTATTATTATTATAATTATTATTATTATCATGATCATTATTACGAAATAGATTGATACATACATACATCTTACTGCGTTTGTCGGTTTGAATTAAAAAAGAAAAAGGTTATTATTATTATTATTATTATTATTACATATTTGACAGGTTGCACTGGTGGAATGACAGTAGGACCTATTGTCTATTAAAACTATGCCTTTTAAATGTGGAATTGGTTTCCTGTGGGAGGAAAATAAGATATAGTTCGTCTTGTTTACATCGTGTTTTATCGCAACAGCGCTATAGGAGTCTTCCTCTGAGATCAAATGAGATAAGATTGCAGTAGATCATATGAAATTAATTAGGTTAGATTAGACTGGATTAAATCAGATTAAACTAAGCTAACTTAGATTATGTACTGACCACAACACCCGAGTACAAGAATCCAATTTTTATTGTTGCTCAATGTTGGCATCTTAGTTTTCTATCTCAAAGCGGCAATGAACGGTAGGGCCTATTCAAACTCACAAATTACTAAAAGCTTCAAGTGTCACATATTCTCATGATGTCATGTGAGGGTAACTTTCACTTGGACAGCTGCATTACGTGTTCAATAGAGCATTATGCTGGAACTGATGACACAGTAACAATAATTCACATGTAAACATATTCGGCTAATACAGGCTTTCAATGGTTTTCAAACAGTTCTGCAATGCAAATATATGATCTACCTATCATGTTTAATCACCGGTAAATTATACGAAGCACACAAAGCATTGGAAATGTCTAAAAATAGCGGAAATAGCGCCACGCTGCCAAATTAGTCATGATGACATGACAATTATTGGCGGTGATAAATAGCCAACAGCTGGCTGCTGACGGTATACGTTTTCATTTTCAACGACCATTGCATGATGCCTTGTGCATTATAATAACGGCGCTACTGTATATATGTCAGATTATTTAAGATTAGGTTGGATCAGTAAGTAGCGATGGTCATCGGCTAACACATTTCACTACCTTCCCCACGCTCCTCAATCTATGACCCCTCAGGATTTACACTCCAAACTAAAGTCTCACCTCTTCAAAAATTCCTAGCCGGATCCAACCTGTGCTCCACCAATGTTTCTCGCACCAGATTGAATCTGCTTTAGCAGGTCCTCTGCCTCCTCCTCTCCATGTTTCTCAGGCAACCGAACTTGTACCTCCTCTTGGTATCTCTGGACACAGCGCTGCACTCGACGAACTCGTGAATAATCTGGTGCTATGCGGTGAGCTTTTAAGTAGCGCTTTAGCACTTTCGAGAATACGATTAATATTACAGTTGGTGACATGCGCCAATCTTGTTAATTTATCCTTAAATCTTTTAGTAAAACATAGACCATTACTGAATAAAGAATACTTCAATACAGTAACTTAATTTATATTTGACCATATCTTGATTACTGCGCTGCATATCTATTACAAGCAACATCACGTTCAGTAAGTTACTGAACCAATGTTATATAGCTAGCTTCAACTTGGTTCTTTCTTCTACTTTCCGTTGAACTATCAGGATCCCATGAGGCACCAGTTGACACCTGGTCTTCCTCTTCTTCTTTGGTAGGTCGATGCTTAGTTCTCTGGGTTGACTGTCGTGCCCCCTTCAGGCGATCGTAGACACACGGCTTGTAGGGTCCACGTTGGCCCAATGCGTCGTAGTGGACCTCACCAGCTGCACTTGCGAGCGA
This sequence comes from Allolobophora icterica, assembly GCA_963556255.1. Lineage (NCBI taxonomy): Eukaryota > Metazoa > Annelida > Clitellata > Crassiclitellata > Lumbricidae > Allolobophora > Allolobophora icterica. Next base: position 21,202,428 of record OY744610.1, read on the forward strand.
ATCGTTGAAATCGCCTTCAACAACCTCGTATCGGTGGCTGTCTGTTACGTTACTGCCGGAACTAGGATGGGCAGGAGTAGCGCCATCGCTTCCACGTTTCAAATCTAGACAGTTCGCAATTATTATGTCAGTAATAAGACAACTCAACCGCTTAAGAAGGAACCTTTTTAAAGCCTCTCCTCCCCCTCTCGCTCTTGAGGGGAGGGGCAAGGACGAGGGGAAAATCTGCACAACAACATCTAAATCTACACAAAATCTCAAGAAATGGTACTAAGTTAAGGACGGTACAAGTGACATATATAAAACAGAGAAATTAATCATCTTCAATCGTGTTAGCAATATTTGTATCACAAATTTCAAGATATATTATATAAGACCATTTTATGGCGGGGTTCCGTCCTGAAACCAGTGACTTCATACCCATACTCGGAAAGCTTTGGGAACACTGGGTATATTAGCCATAAGGAACTTAGTCCTTTTTGAACCTAATTTGATTTTGCATCCAAACATATTTAGACCCCGGACCTAAATTTCACCATTCCAATCTTGATTCGGTATAAGCTGTCACGAATAACCAACTGTAAGCGTTCACAAAATACTAAATACGTGGTCATTGATCGTGTGTTTCAGTGGTTTCTACTGGTGCATTCCTCTGGTCTCCACTGTGACTTCGCAATCTCACTTGAACCACTCTCAATGCATTTCGAGATCTTCCGGTGACTATGTAACAGGGCAAAAGAAGCTCACATCTCCAGCATCTTTAAATACAGACATTGATTGCAAACTTTAATCAAATTATGTGAATTAAGAGGTGTATTCACAATACAAAGGCTATCTCTGTTGTCTTATCAACTGGTAGGCCAGTAAGATCGTTACTTGTAATAATGCTCTTGAGATACACAATGTACACACTGAGGACAACGAGGCCAAGGACTGCAAGAGAAACGAAGACACTGAGACCAACGGATGCGCCGTCCAACACGCAGCCTGAAATGAAAAGTGAAACACAATTATTTATCCAGTGAGAGAGGAACGCTGTTTGTTGATTCGTGACGGAAAAAGAAAGTCATTAAGGTAACCTAATACAATCATTACTGAAACTCAAAAATATAATGAGGATGACTGGCAAACAATTACGATTTTGATGACATGATGACAGCAATCATGATGATGATGAACAGATGATAACACATGAACAACGACCATGAGGATGATTATGGTGATATTGAGTATAATGCCGACGACGACGATGATGTCGATGGTGCCGATGGTGCCGATTATTACGGTGGCGATATGAATGATATATCGATAATTGATGATGATGAAACTTTTCTAAAACCCAATTCATCTGGTTGGTACCCCTCAGCAACTCAAAAAGCTTGATTTCGTGCTCCTGTCTGAAAGGTCTCCTCACTACACTTTCTCGTCCAGTGTTCGTGACTTAGCTGGATAGCTCGCTTACTTTTGTTGAGCACATTTCAAATCTCACCCGCTCCTCTTACTTCCACTTAAGGCGTCTCCGGGCTATTCGGCGGTCTGTCTCATCCTCCACCTTCACCTCAATTGTTCATGCATTCGTGTGCTCTCGAACTGAATATTGTAATTCTCTCCTCATCGGCCATAAGATCCGTCTTTCTCCTCTCCAATCCGTACTCAATACTGCTGCTAGACTCATTGCCCGTCTCCCTCGGTTCTCTCATATCTCCAACTTCATGGTTGAACAACTCCATTGGCTCCCTCTCTCTGCCCGTATACAATTTAAAGTGCTTATTCTTGTGCTTAAGTCTCAACTTGGTCTTGCTCCACAGTACTTGCGTGATCTAATTCTGCGACCTCATTCTGCTGCTTCGCAGCGTTCTCTCCGATCTTCTGATCTTGACCTCTTACATGTAGTTCCTCGTGTCAGGACCACTATGGCTCAATCCAGGTCCTTTGCCTGCATAGGTCCCTCACCTTGGAACCGACTTCCTCCTTCTGTTCGGACCACCATTCTCTCTGGTAGCGTTGCTTCTTCCTTTTCTCATTTTAAATCCTGCTTTTTCTCTCGGAGTCTCGCGCACTGGGAGCGCCTCTGAATGGTCTATGCCGCAAGAGGCGCTTCATAAATGCCCATATAGGATACAATACAATACAATAGAATACAATGATGGTGATGATGATGATGATGATGATGATGATGATGATGATGATGATGATGATGATGATGATGGGGATGCTGATTATGATGAGTTGACGATGATGACGAAGTTACGACGATAATTATGATGAGATTATAAGGCGATGAATATGATGATGAAATGTTATCATAGGTGGCCCTTCTTAGCGGGGTCTTGACCCCTTCTGGGTGTCCTACTGTTGCCTATATAGTTATGTCATGCTGTAGTGCCTTGATTCTTGTAAAATGGTTTCAATAAAAAGACTGATTGACTGATGCTGATGATTATGATGACTAATACTGTCATGTCTCAGTGTAATCTTGCTGCGTTTGTCGGTTTGAATTAATAAAGAAAAAGATTATTATTATTATTATTTTTTTTTTTGCCCTGAGGTACTTCGTTCCCTCAGGGTCTTAGAGATTAAATTAATTATTTTTTACGGAACGGTTAGCCCTCGTCCAGATCATGTTGGGCTGATTACTATTATTATTATTATTATTATTATTATTATTATTATTATTATTATTATTATTATTATCATTATGTTGATGATGACGATGATGATGATGCTGCAGCAGCTGCTGCTGCTGATGATGATGAAGCGATTTTGCACGAGGTGATATCGATGATAGTGATGTTGATTATTGCATTGTTGGGACAGCTTTGCTCAGTCATTTTTGCAATGTGATCGGAGAATAGAAACACTGGTGACTGTTTTCTCTTTTAGTCAACAATGTCGATGGATGAGATAGTTATAAAATTGACATGGTTTTCGTTTTTTTCTGATAATATGTCTACAGTAATGAAAAGCTTCCGGAAAATGTTTATTCCTGTTTTTCGGCTAAGAGCGAAACAAAAACTATAATTTGGCTAAAAAATAGAATAAAATACTTCTCTTTCCGTGGTTTTTCACATCGGCATATGCTTCCTGTTCTACTCTTACTGGCTATATAATTCTCAATTACATGTCACTGATTAGCTTTAACTTGAATTCTTTTGTTTCTATCCAGGGAAGAGCACACAAAGTAGGCTATATAACAGGAATACTGTAAGATTATTACTTTTACTAAACTTCTGTTACCTTATGGCTATGCTAATTCAAAATTATTCACCATTCTAAAGCTTTCTATCGCAGCGTTTTCCAAAGTGGATTCCGCCTAAACTAAGGGTTCCGCGGGGTGAACACAAGGATTCCGCGAAAAGTTGTAATTTAAAAGAATCTTCAATGAGAAATGTCATTGGAATAAAACATTAGAAGCAGGTTTTAAAAAAATACACAAAAAGATTTATGACAGTTTAAAATGCCGTCAATCGTCTCTTTTGTATTCTGCCCCCATTGTGCGATAACCCTGACATTCAATGCCCTTTGGCTATCCAATAATATTTAAAACTATAGATTTTATTATAATAAAGGTCACTGCAGGGACCGATGTAGGTCAGAGCTGTAAGTCTGAATAGGGGCATAGCCATCTTTTGTTTTCGTTACCTCGACGAAACGAATCCGAAAATGATTTAACTCAAAAGTGTTTAAACAGTACAGCTGAGTCTGATAATCGTACAAGAGTAATTAGCAATTAATTTGTTTTAATTTGCTGGTATAAAGATCTTACCAAGAGCGTTGGCTCAAGGACGGAAATTTAAGGTTTCTGGAGTTACGTTCAAACTAGTAGGCCTAATGTAGACTGTTTTCCAACCTCATATGAGTTTTTAGTTGAAAAGGATTGTGTTCTCAGCCAAAGCATTCGTTCAAAAATTGCAGGTCATACACACGACCCGGATGCGAACTTGGTAAAATATTTTCCTCCCATGAAGGGTGATATTAATTGGATTTGAAACCCATTCAAAGTAGCCGAAAACCAGCAAACTTTTCTAATAAATATTATGAACTTCTTATTCAACATCGGACTCGCAATGAAGCAGACTTTCACTTTCATTGATCGGTTTCTGGAGCGGGCCAATTAAGGAATACCTCACCGTCGCGAAATGTGCAGTTAGTGTGCTTCTGCCATTTGCCACAACGCAATTGTGCGATACTGGATTCTCACAATTAGCAGTGATAGGCACTAAACTAATTTATTTTAGTAAACTAAAACTATTTTCCAACTAAAATAAAATAGTTTAACTAAAGTTGGCAACTGATTTTGGAAATTAGTTAACTAAACTAAAAAAAGTAGTTAAACTTTTTCCAACTTTTTCCAACTTTTCACGACAAATTCATTTTCACAATAACAGAGTTTAAGTGAATTGTAATAATGCAGAGCATCAATGACAATTTCACCTTCAAACTATGCAATGTGTACTGTTCTGGCATACAGTTACAGGCGCACTGTAAGTAGTGTATGAATTTGAAAACACAGGCTGTTAATGCTAAAAGCATGCAGTGTTAAAATGTTTTTTGTTGACAGTGTTCAATGTTCATTGTGGAAAAATAGTTGCATATTGCTAATTTTTAGTTAAACTTTTTAGCTAACAACTAAAAATTTCAGTTAAACTATGGTTTTAACTAAACTATTTTTTTTAGTTAAACTTCATCCTTAACTAAAATTTTGTAGTTAGACTAAAAGTTAGCAACTGTTTAGTTAACTATTGCCCATCACTGCATATTAGGCTATACTGCAACGAAAACCAAATATAGAAAGTGATTAAATGCTACGCCTGACATAAGAATCCAGCTTTCTAGCATTAAACCAAATATAAAACAATTGGCACGAGAGAAAACAAAATCACTATACATATTGAATTTCATGAACTCCCAATATTGTGCTCCAGAAATCTTGGTCTTAAAACTGTACACTTTAACATTTGATATGAGAGAAAATAAATTGTTTTTATAAACTCCTTATATGGACATGTGTTTAGTTAGGCCTATGTTAACCGTAGGGCTACCAAGGGGGTGGTAACCACCCCCCTACGTTTTTCTGCAAACTTTTTTTAGCACATGGAATATAATTTTGACATTTTAGGTAGCTGTAGGGGGTCCATTTGCACACATTTTGAGGTAAAAGTCGTGATGATATCCCACGCCATAAAAACGTGTTATACCCGATATAGCCTAGGTACCACTTTTGGAATCAGGAATTTCTCTCGTCAGCTGTTAGCTGTTGTCGACTATAAAGGTATTCATTATTCTTTCTGGAAGAGAAACAACTATGCCATTCTTTAGAGGGAATGTAGGGCTATATTTGATTGCTTAGCTATTTGTCTTTTGAAAACCGGAAGTGATCATAATAAATAATAATACGCTTTCTCAGTGTGAAAATCACTGATGCAACATCACAACGTAAACCGATATGGTTGGGTATGGGGAAGGGCTATAAACAGTCGAAGCAGAATGCTAACAGAGTAAAGCAGTGCTGTGAAGTGTTCAAGAAGCCGGTTTGCAGGAAGCATCGCACAAACAATGAAAGTAACTTGCAATAACTGCAAGGACCACTGACGTATTTGACTGCCGGGAAAAATTACATAATTTCTTGTTTCATGTTGATATAGCTGCACGCCTTTAGGTTTTGCCTGTAACTAAAACAGACTTTGGAATAGTTTGTATTGTTGAAAATTAAGCCTCACTATATTTAGAATATTCTTGGATACATAGTTCATTTTCAAAACCCACATCATTTGTATTTTTTATCCAAAAAGTACAAATTGTGTGGGATAATATCAGATATCGTTAAATGGACCGGTGCCTTTGTTAAAAAATATATAATTTCGAGATGCATTCATATATTTTACAACTAAATATACCATTCTTGTCAGAAATGAATGCTGAATCAAATGCTGTATTACGTATTACATGAAATGATATTTAAAACCAAACACGAAATTCCGGGGTGGTGGTAACCACCCCCCCCTTGGTAGCCGATGTCGCAAAAAAACCTTGGTAGCCTGAGGGTTAATATACTTCTCAGGCGCTATGTATGCCTCAATACGTTTAGTTCAGGTTAAAGTTCCGCAATTATATAAAAAGATGACAAGGGTTCCCTGGCCAAAAGAGTTTGGGAAACGTTGTACTATCGCAATGCCACTGTTATTTAATTATCGTGTGTTCATATCAAAGCTGTTGCAAATCTTCTGTGAACTTGCAACAATGAAAACCGAAATCAGCATCAATTTAATGTATCTCTTTCGCTATCGCAATTCCAGAAACATTGATTAAAGTTTTCTTCACTTTTGCAAAACGTCTTAAACCTGCTTACTTAATTAATAGCATCTGCTCTTAACAGTAATTTTCCCTCAGACTTACCATTATTCAGCGAGGTCATCTGATTATCTTTCTCTGGTCATAACAAATCTAAGAACCGTTCTTGGTGAATACGTTTTTTTCGGTTGCTCTACTTCGATTTTGCAAGTCTCTCCCTGTGTCTGTCCGCTCTGCTCAGTCGCTGGTATAATATTTTCACAACTTAAAACTTACCTCTTTTAGATAATGCATATCCACCATAGTTGCCTCTCTGTCCTACAGACTGATCTTCTGGATATTCACCTGATTACGGTTTGGTTTTAGTGCGCCATCGGTTGATGCTTTATTCATTAGACACCAGCGGGAAATATTGCTAGTTACAATATTTATTACAATTACAATTTACTATCTTACTGTAGCAGGAAACTAATCCACAGAAAGCCTTCGTCTTACTTGCTTTTGAAGTCATATCTCTATCGTTTTCGTCATGAAATAGTTTTGTGGGAATGGGAGATGTGAACGAGAGAAATCCAATGTTCGTCGAGTTGTTCAGTGTGATCTTGTACACTGTCGTCTTGGCAGCTTCCCCTGTAAACAATATGATGAGGCAATACTGTAAGATTATTCATTCATTCATTCATTCATTCAAAAATTTAATATAGCGCACCTTCAAGAAACCTACTCAGAAGCGCTCCCAGCTTAGATTACATTATTAGAGTAATCGAAATTGTATTTTTACATTGCGCCTCGCTCAGAAAACTCTTCAGAGGCGTCCCATAGTAAAAAAACACGAACATGATTTAGTAGAATGGTGTTGGTGAAGTAGAGGCAGCAATGGTAATTGAAGACTTACATAGTAACTCTCAAATAGCAAAACAAATCGGAGGCGCTCTCCACGCCAGCCTATAATATGTTGTTAAACGTCATTAAGAGCTAGCCTACTATATTACATCAATTGTCAAAACAGTGCACAGTAACAGACAAGATTCTCTTGTCGTAGACTGCTTTATAAGGAATTTGTATCAATGAAGGTTGTCAAATGATGCATCTGAAAACAATACCAATGTTTCGCTGCCAAGGTTACCCTAATTCTCTATATTTAATTACGTCTAGCCTGCGGTAAACGATCATGCTAATCATGCTAGTTTAGCCTGTATTAATGTATTGTGTTGGAAAGGTCTGAAATGGATATTTGAAATACATACACAAAACACATGCGTAGCATGTTTCATTTGTCGAGCTGTTCGTGATTTCAGTCTTCTGGTTTGTTTTCTCACACGGTTGGTCGATAGTGAGATTGACTGTTTTGACTTCCTTCGGAGGTTCAGTTCTTGTGTTTCGCTTATAGATGTATTTAGACAGATTCAACGCCGGGACAGCATCGCCCAGATAGTGAAATGTGCAGAACATGACACCAGGAGAACATGACGATCGCGGTGGCTGGTCCAAAGAAGGATTGCGAAAGCACTTTGGTGTCGGATCTGTTTCATATGAAAATGTAAACTGCTTACTAAGATAAAGATCAAGTCAGAATCATGAAACTGAATAAGATTAATATAGACATATGACCAAAAAATTAAGAATAACAAGGCTGTTACTAAGAAAATTATAATATGTCTATTGTATAAGGACTGCGCTAACTGAGTGTTAGTTAATCTGGTAGAGAATTCTACTTTACAATATACTGTTCATTACTCTGTTTCATTTCACTCTAATTTATTCTACTCCACTCACTTCACTTATTCTATTAAATCCAATCCTACTCTGTTATATTTTATTTTACCCTATTACTTTCTTTCCTCTTCGATTTGATTAAACTGTGATAATTATACACTCAGTTTCACATATTCTGACATTATCTGATCTGTGTTGCTCTGCTGCATACTAAATTTTGATGCTGAAAGCATGAGTAGCTAAGTAGCCATTAATTTCATATGACAATCGCACATGCATTACATTGCATACAACGATTGCTAACACATAAAACTCGAGCAAATTTTATAGACATACATGCACAGAGAAATGTACCTAAAGATACATCGATTACCAAAACTACTTTAAACAGCGTTCATGTAATTCTCTTCTAAAAGTTTTTAATTTCGAAATTACCGAAAACTGTGAGCTGTGCAATTGCTGACTCTCCCAGTCCAGCCTCATCTGTGCATCTGTACCTTCCTGCATATGTCCAATCGAGGGATTCGATGATAAGACGGTAGCTTCCATTACCAGAGTTGATCTTGTATCGCATCTCTTGTGCTTGTGTCATCAGCGAATTAAGGTAGATCCATGAATAGCTGGTGGTACCATGGGACGAAAATTCCCAGTTTATGGGCCCACCTAAGTTGGTGGTACAGTTCAATTCAACGGTGTCTTGTAGAAGACCGATCACATCTTCTTTAGGTCTTTGTGTTAGCAGACCCAATGTGCCAACTGAAAGCATTCAAATTAGCATAATGCTTATTGCAGTCATGCGTTTGTTAAAAGGAAAGCCTAACCGAGAACCCACCAATTCGAACATCCTGAGAAGGATGATCGCAATTTTATATCTAGAATTCTATATAAATATATGAACTGTTTATCAATCACAGCATAATTACCCACTAAACTAAAAATTATTATACCGTACTGAAATTTTAAGCTTTTCATATATGCCACATATAGATAGTCAAGGTATTTCTTCAGACGATAGATACAACCCTTCTGTCATAGCACATTCGTATATTAATTAGTATATAAATCCCGTAGCCGGGCTCATTTTTGATGACATTTTGTTATTGTAACAAGTTGCGCAAATGTCAGCTTGCATTGAATAAACGAAATTGATTGATTGATTGATTACAGAATAACAACTAGATAGACTAATTACAAAATGTATTAAAGAGCAATTAATGGGGTTGACTGGTTGCTGATATTAAGAAGTTGCAGTAGGCCTATCCATCTATACTTATAATCCCCGTTCTTTGTGTCGATAAACGCTATCACAGGCGCCCGAAATTGGTCCCGCCCACGAACACTGAGAAGTACACACGCAAAGCCAGACAGACAGACGGACGGTCAGACAGGCAGACAGACGGGTTGACACACAGACAAACAGCGGTTATTAAGTCTGTCTATGCGGCACGGTGGAGCTATCGGTAACGCGTTTGGTCAATGATCATGCGGTCGCCGGTTCGACTCCGTGCAACGACTTTGGGCAAGTTGTTTGCGCACACCGTGCCTCTGCCACCAAGCAGTATAATTTGGTATACCGGCGTAAGCTGGGAAGTAAACGGCAAGTCCTGTGATATCACTAGCCCCGTGTCCAGGACCTTGGGATTCGTCCATTGCCGGCTCAAGGGCTTAGAAAAGGAGATGAGCGCCTCACCTACGTCCCACTTGCGGATATGGACTGAATTTACTTTAATTTTTTTATGCCTCCCTTACTCCCTTCCGCGCTACCTCTGTCGCTCTTGAGGGGGACAAGGAGCAAGGACGAAGGGAAGACTGATTATAGCCGATGCAATCTAACACGGGCGCCGGAAATTCGCCCCGCCCACAAACACTGGGCACGATGGAGATAGACGTACAGACGTAAAGCCAGACAGACAAACGGACGGACGATCAGACAGACAGACGAATTGACACGAAAACAACGGTTAGTAAGTTTGTCTATGTCTCCCTCCCTCCCTCCGACCCTACCTCTGCCCCTTCCTCCGTCCCTCATTCACTCCCTTCCTCCATACCTACCTCTCCCGTCATAATGACGGGCAAATCCACTAGTTCATTTATAAATTCGTCATCACAACTGCATGAATCTTATGGACTATAGACCTACCTTTTAAAACGGTGGTGCTAACTTCCAGCCTACAGTAATTGTGCGACCTCTTCAATCATTCATATTCTAGCATATTGACGCCTTCCATGCTAGTAATTGTGATAGGCCAATAAGAACACTTGGAAAAGATGCATTGGGATTAAATATGTAAGCCAACGTAAGGTCGATATCAACGGCTGGCCTAAGATGTTAAATTCCAGGTTTCCCTAACTCATCGGATTTCGACCAGGCTGCTTCAATGGATTAGGATTCCTTACTACAACTTAGTTTGTAGCTACCATTGACTGTTGCCTTGGGCATCATGATAACGGCACTCTAGACATATTATATTAGACATAGGGCTAGGGAACTGTCGGTCAGATGATAGTGGAAGAGGCAGAGTCGGATCCGGAGACAGAGCTGCTTGTCTTAAGGAAGCGCATAATTCTGAACATTCCTTGGTGAAAGCAGGTACTAATAGGAAAGATTGTACTCAACGGTCATTCTGCATTGAAAGTAGAAAAGGTTGTGAAATGGGTGACTGTGGATGTAGAACTGGGTTTGAGTCACCTCAACCCTGTCAAGTTTTCTAGGGATGTGGCCTCTACAACAGCAGCAGCCTCTATTACAACAACAATAATTAAAGAACGTTTAATTACAAACCCCTGTCATCAATACTTACCGTAAAATAAGTTTATGAAAGAAATCGTAAATTTGATTATGTTTTCTTTCTTCATCTCAGTTTCACACACGGCGTTGATTTGTTTATGTTCGGTGATACACTTCTTACAAATCTCACAGCTACAAGCAAATGTAGACGAAACTATGTGGGTCATGCGCATTTGTAGCTGGTTAATGGTTATATTAAGTTTCAGACAGTGAATATGAAAGTGGTCGTGACTACGATGACCTAGGAAGTATTACTCATGACACGAATGAAGTGGGTGTTTTTATTTAGTCAGTGATTCAGCAATCCCTCTGTTCAACGTATCCACACTCTTTGTTTCTTACAAACTTGAAAACTACTCTCTTTAGCCGTGGTTGAACTAGTAGCGCTCCTGAGTAAATCACATTGAAGGGGCGCTATGTAAAAGCTCGTTAAAAATAATAATAATAATGCCAATGGGCGAGGATCCGTGAATTAGTTCAACCATGAGACAGGGGCTTACACATAACGAGGGGACGAAGAAAACAGTTGTACGAGACCAGAAGGAAGGGCAAAATTGCTGAGAAAAATCAATTTAAGTTTCAAAATTAGGCTTAGGCTTTGGAGATGGGGACACAGATTTTGTGCCTTCTCGGGCACAGAAAAATCTAGCCTCCCTACTCCCATTAGAGGTCGGATATCCAACACGCCATCGAATGCTGGAATGAAGCATTTCTTAGTCACAATTCGCTCTCCACCTTAGCATCAAGCTGCCTCCTCCAACTTGACACCCGGATTGTATACTGTAACAGGCACGGAAACTGAATCGTACACCATGCAGGCTCTTGCGGATCTGAGGTCACTAAGCACTGTGTATTATTATTATTATTTTTCCCCAGGTACATGTAATCCCTCAGGAGTCTAAAAAATTATGCTAGGAGCTGTTGTTGATGAATGTCTGAAAAATCAGGCCTCGTCCTTCGCAACATTAGTGAAAGTGCCACGAAATGCGATGGCGTTGTAGCGCTGGATGCAGATGGATAATATTATATTATTATTATTTTTTTTTATGCCCCGAGGTATACAGGGACTTGAATATTAACTAAAATGGAAAATAAAGTGTCCGGAATGGCCCTATTCATCTATATTATTATTATTATTATTATTATTATTATTATTATTATTATTATTATTATTATTATTATTATTATTATTATTTTTTTTTTTTTTTTTTTTTGCCCCGAGGTATACAGGATCCCTCAGGGACTTCAATATTAATTAATGTAACTTATAAAAAGTCCGGAATGGCCCTATTCTAACTCCTGGCTGGGGAAAGTGCCTCTGAACGCTAAATTATTATTATTATTATTATTATTATTATTATTATTATTATCCAGTACATGATTCTGTGTTATCTATTTATCCAACTTTGGGTCTTCCTTGAGGTCTTGACCCAGGAATTGTGCCCTCGATAATCTCTTTTCCTGACAATCTCCACCCTCCCACAGCACGTGCCCGAAATAAGAAAGCTTCCTCCGCTTGATCAATCCGAGTAGACTCCTTTCCACTCCAGCTGCAGTCTCCAACATTCACTGGTTTGTCTTCCTGTCAGTCAGTGAAACCATGAGCATCTGACGCAGACATTTAATTTCAAATGGGTTGATTCTTGCCTTTTCATCCTTCTTAACACTTTCGAGGATAAATAATTTTTTGTAGCCTATAAGTTTTGGCTGTAGACTCAAAATTGTTTGGATCCCTTAATTTACCGCTAGATACAAACACTGCTTTTTTACTTTAGAAATGTAAAAAGTACGTCTAGCAAATGTTTGACAGTGTATGCAGGCTGGATTTCACTCTTTATGTGATAGCTTTGAACCACATGATTCCGTTCAAAGCTATCAATCACAAGCATCTGTAAGTTACACTGTTTGCAACGCGTGATGCATTAGTGACTGTTTTTCAGCCTGTTGCTATAGATCACACAGACCTGCTTGTTATTCATATCCTCAAATCGGACTGGAAAATGGTTTTCAGTTGCTGTTCGCATGAACCACTGAGACATGTTATAGCGCTTCTTCAAGAGGTTGAAGGGGTGCTCCTAGCTCAGCCACGGCTAAACAGATAACGAGCCGCGGCTGGTTAGAGTTCTTACGTGAGAGGCGCCACTCTTATCATATGGTTCAGTTTACAGTCTAGGCCTAGGGCCTACTCGGTTGAAGTATATATAGTCCATACACTTTGTTGCAAGTATTTTTGCAAGTGCTTGCCATCGCAATCGTAAAACAGAAGATGAGTGTTTAGAAATTGCTTGGCAATGGCAATTAATATTCACTGTTTGTCTTGCTAGGATAGAAAATAAGCATACTTGTAGGTATACTTATTAAGCATGCTTGATGGACAAATGTGTAAGCTTATATTTCCAGCCCCGATTCAATTCAATCCAATCTAATCCAATCGAATCTCATCTGATATATTGTAAACTAAATACTTATATATATAAAAATTCTCTACCAAACTTACCTAACCTGTTCTGCTGCAATATAAATAACCTAATCTTATCTCATATGTTTAGATATATGACCAGTGTTACACAGTGTATGCATAAACATAAACTGTTTAAAATCTGACTTGGGTCTAGTTTTAAATTAAACCGGCAATTTAAAACTATATAGAAGCATATATATATATACAGTTGTATACACATGCATACATGTATACAGTTGTATATCTATATTCGACTGAATATATATATATATATATATATATATATACATAATTATACACTGCCAAATAGCAGTGAACTGAGTGCGGCTGCCAGATTGAGAAGAGTTATAGCGTATGGTGCGCAATCGACTGTCGGGCAGATTGCCATGAACTCTCTTGAGACCGGTTGTAGAGAAAGAGAGAAAGAGATTTACAGATAGTTATGAGTAAACTCAAGGTTAGAATACTCGTATGTCTAGTGTTAAGTAGTCGATCTTCGCAACGTTCATTTTAAAGGACATGCGCTGTTCACAGAATAAATAGACCAAATAAACTGCCCCATAAACACTGTGATAATACGAAAGTTTTGCATAGATAGCTAAGTAATTAATTTAGTTAAAACGAAACCTTTAAGATAACAATTCGTCGCTATATAGTCATTTAATTCAGGGCAATGCCGGATTTGGTCCCGAACCGTTTCTGAGTGCATGTGCCAGGATTTCTTGTACAATGAAGTACTTGGATGTAGGCTATTTCGCTTGGATGTGACTTTCGTTGTAAGAAAGATGAAAAGCAGGTAGGCATCTGGTTAAAAATGTCATTATATATCTGCAAAATGCGTTCAGTCGGTTTTATTTATGAAGTGGTTCCTCAACTAGGCCTATATCAACTCCGGATAGAAACCAATAACTACCTAACTAAGTAAGTATGCTTTGCATGTATGTATGACGTGCGTGTAATGTCATGGATGGTTGCTTCGAGAGTGAGCGCTAATTGTTACTCCGCACAATGACCATTTGCGTGTTTTGGCGTATTAATACGCAGATTTTTTCTCCATAGCCCATTTTAAGATGATCTGCAAATCATTTTCCGTGGTGGAAATATGATTGGACCCAATGAGGAGACAAGAATCATCTGCATATTTACTTAGGCGGTTCTGGGTATGCGTCATTTGAAAGTCGGACGCCCCCACATTGAATCCGGGAGGGCCAACTACAGATCCTTGAATGACGCTGGCGTTGATGGTAATAGCAGTGGACTGTTTTCCTTGGAAGTCAGTGTAGTGTTTCCTTCCACGAAGGTAGCTGATAAACTGCTTATAAATGCTCTAGGACAGCCAAAGGAGCGACTGAGGAATGGTTGATATAATCAAATGCTTTCGAGAAGGTTAAGGTTTTATAAAACTATAACGAAAACGAAAACTTACACAAAAGCGATAAACAAATTAAACTAAAACTAGAGAGACCCGTGAAAAAGGATAACTGAAACTAAAATAGTCAAAACTAATAATTACGAAAACATATAACGAAAACCATAGCGAAAACCTGCATCGAAAACTTAGCTGTAGGTCTACCGGGATCATTGGCTTTCATGATTCATCGAACATAACCCCACCAGTCCCACTCCTGGCGAAGTTCATTATTCTGACCAGTCGGGCCGCACTTCCGCCGCAGTTGGGCCACTCGGGTGACAGGTTGAGGCTGACAGTCTGACACTTCGTGACAGCTAACCAGTGATGTCAGTCAAATTTTAGAGATAAACCACAGGTAAGCGTGAGTCTCCCAACTCCCAGCGATCGGAGTGTTTCTAATTGATGCCAATTGAACAGGCCCGGCTCGAGAAATTTGGCGGCTATAGGCAAACCGGCAAACCGGCGGCCCTAGGCAAACCGGCGGCCCTGAGCAAACCCTCAAAATTTTTGAGATTTTCGTCATGGTAATTTCGTCCATCTTTATTGGAATTTCACCTTACAAAAAGTTGCTGACCTTTTTTAGTCATTCGCCTCACAAACACTATAGGCTAAACCAACACTATAGTGTACTTTCCATCTAGCGAATAATAATTTAAAAAATAATTCAACATTGTTTCATTTATGAATTTCCAGAAATTTTTTTATGTTTATTTTAAAAAAATTGAAAATTGGCGGCCCCTAAAAATCGGCGGCCCTGGGCGGTTGCCCAGTTTGCCTAACGGACGAACCGGGCCTGTAATTGAATGCTAATTGAACGCATCAGTTATCACCCTTGGTCTGCTCAAAGGGCCTCATACAGTGAGCAACCTGAGCCAAGTTGCCAACGGACACTGTTGGCCAGTAGCCCTAATTCGTTATCGTTAAATCCTTTGCGCGGGTGGGTCATTACGAACCACGGAACCAGTCACCGTCATTACTCTTTCGTTGATCCCGTTACACCAGTTACAGTGACAATGGTCTTTAGAATCACATCATTTGTTCATTTTGGAAACCTGGCTAAACATGTATATGTACCTAGCATATTGCCATACTGTTAACCTAATGATTGCTCATTGTAATTAATTGATGTACATTCACGATGGCTAAGTAGCAGTGACCAAATAGTTTAGACTAAAACGAAAACTTCATAAACTAAAAGTGAAAGAAGGAGGAGTTTTTACTGATTATAACTAAAACTAAAACTAAAACTTGATGCAAAAAGGGAAAACTAATAATAACCAAAACTAAAATAATAACCAAAACTAAAACTTGATGCAAAACTAAAATAACACTAATCCATGGCAGAGTCTACCTAACTAATCCATTCGCAGTCAGTGACAATAAAAGACCGTCTTCGTCTTCCACTTGAACTTAGAACTTTACATCCACAAACTAATGTCTGAAAATGTCTGCTGAGCTAGCAAACATTTTCGGCTCATCTTAAAATGCACCTTTTTAGACATGTATGTATGTCAGATATCCGTGTCACAGCGCTTTTGTGAGGTTCTTAGAACGCAATATATCAGTTTTCAGATACATATATACATCTATGCATACATGTAGGCCTGTAAATAAATTTTGCATGTGTGGTCTGTAGTGAAATAAGGGAAATCGGCGATGATGTAATTTTATTTATTGTAGAACCGATTGTTTTGTTTGTCTGTTTGAAGATTTGTTTAACTATAAACTGCATTTTTTAGTAACGTTGAAGACTGACTGTAAAAAACAAGGACGTAGGTAAGCAGACGACCACGCCTGTCATTAAATTAGACAGATAGTCATGAAAGACTTGGTCAACAACCTTCTCCCTTGTTCCTCTACCAGGCTGCGCCGCTGCGCTCATTCGCCCTGGTCCGACGCAGAATGCCGTGCCCAGAGCCGTCAGGCTCGTCGCCTTAAAAGGCTTTACCGACGCTCAAGGCTATCAGCAGACCGGACCAGCTGAATGCAATCTGTTCGGTGGTGCATGCGCGGTATTCAGACAGAAGGAGCAGTAATACCAATCAAATCTGTTTGCGCTTGTCGTGTGTGCAAATCAGCGTGACAGGTTTTCGTTGTAAACCACTTTCTGCCCGTTCTTCTCGTCCTCCTCGTTCCTCCGTCCGTTTTGATCTCTTAGTCCCTCGATCGCGAACGTCCCTGGCCCAGCATCGGGCCTTCGCTGTAGTGGGTCCCTCACTATGGAATGACCTTCCCTCTGCAATCCGTAGTACGATGTAGAAGGGATCACACCTGCGTCTCTTCGCAGCCTAAAGACCTACTTGTTTACGGGCCTGTCACGTTGAGAGCGCTTCTGTATAGCCCTGCTGTGAGAAGCGCTTTATAAATGTTCAGATAAGATAAGATAAGATAAGAATACTGGGAGGCCTTGATTACTCGCTATGCCAAGAATTCAAAGAGATTATGGGCTATTTATGGGCTATTTTCATCGGCCTCCTCAGTCGTCATGGTTCTTTATGCCGGGTAATCTGAAATCGATTTCAAGTTGCCTTCGGGGGTTACTTGAAATCGATTTCAGATTACCCCCTACGATTTCAGAAAATGCGGACCCTCAAAACTGTGGGCCCGGGTGCTGCAGCACCCTTAGCACTCCCCTCAATGCGGGCCTGCTTTACTTTTCCATATTGTTTGTTTTATCCACCCTATATAGGCTGCGTCACTGTCTTTGCAGACTCATCATCTGCTTGACAGTGGTTGTTTACCTGATTACGGCTAGTTCCTTGTGCGCCATCAATTGATGCTTTGTACATTTTATACCGGCGCTAAAAAAAGTTGCAAGGTTAAACTCTTAACCTTTCCTAGTCCAACGACTTTCGCTAACAATACAACATTTTAATGTGATTGCATTCAGGGGCACTTTCGCCAGCCATGAATTAGACGAATAAATAGGGCCATTCCGGACTGTCTTGCTACACTAGTTAATATTCAAGTCCCTGATGGATCATGTATAGGCCTACCTCGGGGCAAAAAATTATAATGTCTGGTAGCGACTAGCGAGTAAGGCCGCAAAGTGGACAAAATCACTCAAACTCATGCTTTGTGGCGATTTCATTTGCCAAAGATTGGCATCACGAAAGATTTTCGGCAGAAAATTCAGTTGAGCGAACAGTCTAATAAATCATGACACATAATTTTTTGGGTCCTGACTCATTACTCCTGAGGCTTATCGTCCAAAGTTTTGTTCGTTTACAGAAAGACTGAAGCTAGCTAGCCAGGCCCTCAAATTTCGAATACTTGAGAGTCGCCAGGCGGAATTCCAATGCAGATTGCCAACGGGCCGCCAGACAGATTTATCTTTGAGTATAAGACAGAGGCGTCCATCCTATGGGGGAATAAAGCAGAAATCTTCAAAGCCTTTTCAGGGTGGAGGGAGAAGAAATTTTTCGTACATTAAAGTTAAACGTCTGCTCATTCTTTCCATTTCAGTGATTAATCGATTAGTCAATTTAATAATTTTGGCGTATCGTACGCGGTATATGCAATCTCGGATCATAGGAGGTTTCCAGTGTTTTAATGTAGGCCTAACAGCCCACATATACAGCCCTGTATTGCCCTCTTCTCCTCCACGATCTCTTGTAGCCCCATCAACCTTGCAGAGCTGACACCAGGCCTGTAGGGTGGAACACAGTCAGGCAGGCAGAGAGGAAGGCAGATAGCAGCCGGGTTTGCAAAACTTTGGACACAAGTCGGCTGGTATCAGATACCTCGCCTCTGTGGTGAATGAGGCAAAGGGTGAATAGCCTAAAGGGGTACTCTTTGCTTGACGTGGCCTCCCGCAAGATGAGATACTTTGATTTATAAGCGTTTCTTAATTTTGATGTGCTAATACTTTACAATTTCATTTTACTAGTAATCATGCCCAGAGACAATGTTTTAATTAGGTATAAATGTTGCGAGCCGTTATGCGGCATGCTTATCCGTAGTGACAAATGGCGCATACATTGTACTATACACCAGAAGTGGAAGACTACAAGGTATATATAAATTGCACACAATTTATACATAGCTCGGTTTGCACTATACCCACAGGTAGTGCAAACCGAGCTCGAGGAGTTTCGACACTCATATCGCGCCGTACAAGACCTTGTGCCTCTAAATGACTTGATTCCAGACGACGGTAAACTGAAACTAATTCAACTAGACAGTGACAATGATGACGAGCAAAAGACACATCTGTTGAAAGGACAGTGGATTGAAATCCTGATCTCCCTTGCGGTGACCAGCTGCTCAGCTAAGCGAGTAACGAGTCACATCCGCATTGTGAAAAATCGACTGAGATCAACCATGGTTGATGACTGGTTTGCACCACTGACAGTATTAGCCTGTTAACGAGATGCTACTCTATCACTAAAACTAGACGAAATTATTGTTGATCGCTTGGCTACGCACACTACTGCTCTGAAGAAGCACCTGTTGTAATTTTAGTAGGCCTACTTATGTTACTATGTTTGCATACTGTCTGGTCGCTATGGCGGTATGCCTTTGTCTTGACATAACTACTTTCAATCAACTGTCCTTTCGACAGATGTGTCTTTTGCTCGTCATCATCGTCAAGCCTTCATATTTATAATGCGTATACGGTAATGTTGCTTTATTAGCGAACTGAAAGTTACAGAATTCAAGAGTAAAATTGTGCTTCAGAGTTCGGTAATCGATATTTTCTCTTTTGTCGACAGTCGGCCAATCGTCTGGGGACGTCGTCGTAGGGGGGGGGGGAACTGATTACATCTGGGGAGGGGGAATGCGTCATAGGCGTAAGGGGGATGGACGCCCCTGCATGGTATAAGATGAACACGCGAAATGGCCTAAAAGAAGCTTCTGCGTTGTAGCCATAGCTATAGGCATAACACAAATTAAATAGGCCGAGCCAAACATTCCAAAGGTCAAGCCTACGGGATATAAGTCAGTTATATACTTCATCGTGCTAGAGTTAGCTATGGTTTGTGAAGCCTACATGTCCGGCGTTCGGTGTCAAAATGATCGGTCGTTACTTCGTTTAGGCCTATATTCAAGCGATCATCTCTCTTCTCTTGCTGTCTGGTTAACATTCGACGGATTACCTCTGTCTTAAAGTAGAATTTTTCGATTGATATGAAAAGTTTCGACTATTGCTAAGTCAGCGTGTCGGATTATGTTTCATTTTTGGTTTCACCGCGGATTTACTTCGCTTTAGTTTTGCACAGAGAACGTCTCTGACGAGTCTATGTAGTAGTGGCGCTATATAAATTTAAGATTACAATTGCAGATTGCTTTAGCAAGAGAATAATTATGAATGAGGCGAAACACTTTAGAAATCTTTCGTGATTGACTATAAGTCTATTTAAGTCTCCGAGATTACAGAGGTCGAGATGAGAAGCGAAGGTTAGCTCTCGGTATATCACTGCGAAAAACGGTGACAATTGTATATTGATATCCAGCTTTTAAGACCAAAGACTCCTTTGAAGCCATGAACATTTATTTGGAATTTTTCCAGACAACTTTTCCAGAACCAACTTGCCCTTTCTCTTTCTCCCAATTTCAAACTTTTGCAACATTTTACCTAAGTTTACATTTTTCCTATATTCTTTTCCCAAAGACGTTTTATTCTGTTTTAGTTTTCAGTGTCGACACATACCGAAACCTGTGTGCGAGCTTAATAAGTGACACAACCAGCCTTAATACATGGATTGATACATCAGGTAAGCGCACGATTAAAAAGTTAATTAGATCTGTAAAATGCATTCAGTCTCTTTTGTTTTTTGAGCGGATTTAAAGCCTTGATCGCCTGTTGTAGTTTCCTAATCCGTGTTGTCGCGCTGGAACTTTGAACTTGGTGTCAGCGATTAACGCTGGATGGGAACTCGCTTTATTAAACATACACACACACACACACACACACACACACACACACACACACACACACACACACACACACACACACACACACACACACACACACACACACACACACACACACACACACACACACACACACACACACACACACACACACACACACACACACACACACACACACACACACACACACACACACACACACACACACACACACACACACACACACACACACACACACACACACACACACACACACACACACACACACACACACACACACACACACACACACACACACACACACACACACACACACACACACACACACACACACACACACACACACACACACACACACACACACACACACACACATATATATATATATATGCATGTACTCATATATATCTGTCGCACTGTTTATATACGGTACATAAGTCAAGTAATTGAGGGAGCAACTATATGCTGACTCGGACTTCAACTTGATATCGATCTCTGGACAACCCCTCTGATACGACGTTCGTGAATAAGCTGCAAGTGCCCTGCACATAGCTTCAGGGTTGCGCTTTAGAAATGTGGAATTTACGATTTCTTAGCTGTAATGTAATACACTAAAGAGACACTAAAGAGCTTTCGAAACGGATGAGCCAAGCCTCTGTACAGTAGTGCCGGTCTATGAGAGCTCCACGTTCAAGGAAAGTACGTACGTGTATTGAAACGATCTATGGTTATTAGGTGGATTGAATCAAACGTACTTTGTTATTTGACAAAGTCAAAGATAAGTATAGTCTGACGGCTTCGTACTCATTTCAACGTTGTTTCCTGCTCGGGTTTTAAGGTCATGAACTGTAACACATTTGATTATGTCATTCGACTGGTGATATCTCTTTGTTTCTGTGAAAGGCGCTACATGAATAGATTTAAACTTAAATGAAGCCTTATTCAACTCGCATAGTTTCGTCATAGACAAATCAGCGACCGTTACTTGTGCCATCTGGTGAATGGAAAAGAAAAGTCTCTTAACTTGCCTGAAGTGAGTTGTTACTAGTGACATATGGAGCCAAACGGAATTGTGCTAGTGGAGCCATCTCTCGAATGGAATAGGGAATTGCGCTACTTGTACCATTTCGTTGGTAATGCGAACTGCATGTCTTTCTTCAGTGGGTGCAAATTCTCACCAATGCATTTGCTAAGAAACTTATTCGTCTATCGCCATCTGCCGAATGACAGAGCGAACTTTCTTTAGTGACGTGAATGAATTCTATAATGAATGACAGGAAACTTTTGCTGCACGTTTTAATTATATATCTAACGAAGCCAATTAACGCTCGTTGTAAGATAAGCTAATTGTAATTGTAAATGTAACTAGTAACTTCTGTTGCGCCGGTGTCTAATACACAGGGCATCAACCGATGGCGCACCAATACCCACTGGCGTAAGCTAGTCCAAAATATTTGGGGTTCATTTGGCTATTTTTTCTAAACTTGTTGCATTGAATGTACAGTCCAGCTCAATTATTGGGGAGGGAAGTGCCCCGGCTGCCCGCCCCCCCCCCCCAGAGTCTAAGGCTCTACACCCATGCCAATACTAAGCCATAGTCAGGTAAATATCCAGAGGATGGATCAGTCTATAAGAGAGAGAGGCAGCCTATGGTGGTTAAACAATTTGAAAGAGATAAGTTTTAAGTTGACAACGAAATGACACAAGCGACTGAGCAGAGCGCACAGACACAGGAAGAGAGTTCCAAAAGTAGGTCAAGCATCCAAAAAAGCTCGAACAGTTCTTGATTTAGGTATGGCCAGACAAAGATAATCAGAAGACCTCGTTGAATAATGATAAGTCTGAGGAATAAGAACGGGTTTTTAAGTATTGTGGCTGACCAAGGCTTTATGAACTATGAGCCCTAATTTTAAACAATGCCTTACGGTACTAAACAGGAAGCCAATGTCAATGCAAAGTTCGACGTTGACGACCTTCGCAGTAATTAGATATTGTTACAAACATTGGCTATAGGCTTACAACTGCAGTGGTAGCCAATGAAGTTAAGCTTTAAAACTAAGTATAGGCTGCTATATAGCCAGGAGAATTAGAGTTTCATCACGAAAAGGCGAAAACTTACATATTTGAAGCACACTTTTTGCTCTGAACAACACGAGGTAACCTAGGACGTGAATTACCGATGAATCCGATTGGAACTTAAAGGCAAGCATGTCATTCTCCATCGAAGGAGTTGTAGACCTGAAGAAAAGTTTGGATGATAGTATTGTGACAGACGTTATAGAAACCGTCGAAACTGACGCTACAGGCTATAGAGTTCTCTCTTACAACACGAATGCCCTCCTTTCATTCTTGATTTGCTTTAGGCCTACCACTGATAACGTTCGTTCTTCTGAACAGTTGGTTCTGAACATTTTCTGTTAAGGGGCCATCCATATATTACGTACGCAATGAGCGGATGATCGGATTTAGGTTATTTTGCGTACGAGTGCGTATGGCGAGGGGTGGACAAAATGTGTATGTATACGCAAAATAAATTTCTAATTATGACGTCCACATTAGCCTATTTATAACTCAGTATTGTCCTATAGTTGTGCGATGGCATTTTATTAGGCCTACATTATATAAAATGTAAGTGCTAGTGTTGTTAGTATTTTATTTCTTCATAAAAGTTAATAAATTTTAGCTAGCAAATATGATGTTTAACAAAAATATTAGTAACCTACGGTAAAATAAATGTCTTATAGATGACTTTAACAAATAATTTTTTTAAAGGAATAAGAGAAGCTTAGTTGTACGTACGCATGGGGGAGAGGGACACAAAATATATGAGGTACAACAGGGGGTAGTGGTACGAAAATATGATTTTTTGCGTTCGTAATAATATATAGAATCTTATAGATGGCCCCTAATCTCTTATAGCATTTGCGCTAGCAGTTCACAGTGTATCCTAGAAGTAGTTTGTAAACTGACGATCTATATAAATTATCGTAGTTACAACTGCGATTACAACGTGGTGCTTGAAACAAACGCTGAACAATTTCTAGGTTTGGATACTCATAGTCTGGATGATTTTTTCGATTACCACAGCATGCAATGCATGATTATTGTACTGATTCATAATTATGTGTATCATTCTGTGCCTTCATTTACATAGTTGTGATGTATTTTTATGTGATAGCTCTATGTAGTTATCAATTAACTAAATTGACACTGATGTCTTGAATAAATGATAACAAATCTTTATTGATCACGAAGCAGCTAAAGACAACACAAACATGCACTCGCATGAGCCAAAGTCCGGTGTTATAGCGAGAAAATCAGAAGGTACCAGATTGATTCCGCTATTTTGAGATATCCTATCACAAAATAGCAGCGAATTTGTTACATCGTAATCGCATACAACTGTAAGAAGGTCTTGTCAAATATCGGTACTGTAATAATGATTAATGTTATTAGCAAAAAAGCAACACGAATACACATGAATGCATGCAGCATAGTAGAAACAGGTATTAGCTTACAGAGCATTCCAGCAAAAAGTTTAATCAAAATGATACAAAACAGAATGAAGCAGCATGTTGACAGAAAACTTGGAGAAGAACAAGCCGGGTTCAGGTTAGGAAGAAGCACAATTGATCAACTATTCACAATGAGACAAATACTTGAAAAAACATAGAACATAACCAGAAAGCCTTCATCTGCTTCATAGACTTCAAACAAGCATTCGACAATATATATGGCATGATGAATTTGGAGAGCAAAACGCAGGAATACCAGAGCAATTGAACAGTAATTGCCATAAAGTAAACAAAAAGATCACAAAATATGAACACGAAAGCGAGATCACGATACGGATGTATCTTATCCCCATACCTACGTGTATCTGTGGGGCGTGGTGGCTCAGTGGTAAGTTCGGCACCTTGTGACCGGAGGGTTGCAGGTTCGAATCCTATTCTAGCCGCTGCATACGGACCTTGGGCAAGTCCTTCACTCGCAATTGCTTGTGGCGCTTCGGCGTGAAAATTCAGGCACAGTATCAAATGCCGTAGTCGGGAGCGCCTCTGAGTAGTAGTAGACTTCGAGAGGCGCTATAGAAATATCCGTAATGAATAAATTTAGCACACAAATAAGCAGTAATTATCAGAAGCAGTAATGTCACTCAAAAATCATCGAGGATAATGTAGATAATTTATTCGTACCCATCACCGCCAAATGGCTAGCGTAGAGATAGACTGAAAGAAGAGACAGACAGACAAAGAGAGAGACTGAGAGGGACAGACAGGGACAGAAACAGAGAGGCAATCTTCTTCTTCGAAAGCATCAGATGGGAGATTCCTGTGTAATAAACGAAGCACAAACAGAAATAAGTGAGAACATATATACTCGATAAAGTAACTTTGGAATCTATTGATTTGGTGTTCTGTTTACGGCCCTTATTGTGGCTAGTCATGTAGGCCTACTTAATGTAATCACGCCATCTAACTTATATATGTGTAAGGGTTATCCAGGGTTTAGCGGGACCTGTCCTTTCTGGATTACCCATTCTGAGGGTCCAATAACTGTGTAATTTTTCATGTTTCAACTGATGTGTTTTCGTTGATTGGATGCTCATAATAAAAATGGTAACTACTACTACTACTATACATTTATGGTATGTGAAATGTGTGTGTGTGTGTGTGTGTGTGTGCATGTATGTACATTGTACAGCATAATTATGAATGCAAGGTATGTCTTCTGTAAGTATGGTACAGGTACGTATGCGTCTATCTAGACATTTGTAACTGTTCACCTTTAAAGTACCTCTTAGGAGTGCTATGGGATCCCTATACCCTTGCCCATATCTCGCTAAAACAGACTAACCTATAATTATATGAGCAAGTAGGGCCTAGTGTTGTCAAGTGGAAATGTACACATGTAAATGCTATTATGAAAATACAGCGGTTAAAAAGAGCTTTCGGTAGGCAGTAAACCGAGTAGTAATGTATGATGTGAACAGAAGTGAGTCCAGTACAAAGCCTTCTGCTGCACCGTGTAGTTCAGGAGTGGGCAAACTTTTTGTACATGGGCACCTTAAATGCCAAAAAATTAGGACGGCCGGGTAACAAATTTTTAGCTTTTAATAACGGGTAACATGAAAATAAGTTTACTTATTTATAATATATTTAATAAACTTTGGCTGTTACTAGTGAGATATAATGTATCTCACTAGTAACAGCCAAAGCATATTATGCAAATGTGAGCATGAATTAACAAGTTGCCAATAATCCGGAGTGTTTCTCTAGCTGCAATTCGCAGTTTCAGTTCAAGTTTAGATCACTTGCAACTTGGATTTGTTTATCTTCATAGTTGAAAATCTTTATTGAGAGATGTAACTGGATGCGAGTAACACAAAAATGTTTAAAGCAAAAGTTTGTACATTTGAAAATTTGTCCTTTCTGAGTGAATGAAAGAATGTTATCAGGTCTGATCCATGGAGCTGCTCTTTGAGAACAATGTCACTTTGTGGCAGCTGAAGTTCCGTAGGAGCCAGTTGTCAATGTCAAATGTGAATGGTATAGTTAGCAAAGTAAATTCAGTCTCAGTTGATTTAAAATCCGCAAATCGGCTGAAGAACTCTTCTTTCAAATTTGACAACGGGAGGCTATATTTTTCTGCAGACTCTGATGTGACAGTTTGCAATGGAGGGTAGGAAAGTGTCCGTAGTTAGTTCTTTCATTTGGTTTGAAAGCAATGTTAGCTTTATCTGAATGAATTTCACTTCTGTCTGCGTACAGATCAAGTGTATAAACCTCTGCGGGGAAGTGGGGCAGATCGGCATAGCTAATACATAGAGCTATTATAAAAGACAAGACCAGAATAGTAAGTAAGAGAGCAGCACCACGTGAGTAAAACGAAGAAAACTTCTCGCGGTCTGAATTGTTTTTGTTTTTAAATTTTCTGAAGAATTGTGGCGGGCCGGATAAAAAGGTGTTGGCGGGCCCGCGGGCCGTAGTTTGCCCACCCCTGGACTATCATGGTTCAAGACATTTGCCGCGCTAATGTGTAATGTGAGTTAGGAGGTACAAATCGGTACAAATTGATTTAACAGCCTATATATACCTAATTGCATATATACGAGAAGGCAGTTAAGGGTGGAAATTAACTGAGAACATGACCAGAAGTGGCCTCCATGACTACTAATCAAATATGCAACAGAAGTAGGTCTATGTTTCGATGATGAGGTATACTTACTATATAGATGATCTGAGCACGAATCGCGCGATGTTGACGATAACGTGATCCGCCAACTTTCCAGCTAAAGAACAAACATATTAATTGTACAGGCTGTAGGAGTCAAAGATGCAATGATAGGTATAATCGTAGTCTCGAAATTTCTAAAGCGTTGCTTAGAAGTTAGCGCATGAATGACCCCAGACGATTCAAGAGCGCTGCGTTGTGTCAGATAAAGATTCCTGTTAGAAGTGAGAACGTATTTCAATAAATTTACTTTGGAATCTATGCAAGTATTGTACGTATACGCATGTAAAATATGTATGTATGCATTTATAGCATATGTATGTATGGTATGTGTCGTATATCATTAATTAATACACAGGCCATTGTTATCATCATCATGGCCATCCTCATCATCAAATTATTCTTCTCACCTTCTAACCTAAGTTTCTGTTTTTTATTCTCTGTCTTCCTCTGTTAAATATTAATTTCTGTGTGGATGATGCGTTTCAATAACGTCATTTTACAGAACATTAAAAGTCGTGTGAACTATAATAATAGGACATGCGTAACGTTACAAGGACCAATTTCGTAAGCATAACTCATGTGTACTTACACGAGACATGCAATTATTAGCACAATGACAACAAGAGCGAAGGAAGTGAAGACAGCGATTTTAGCGATTTCAGACTTCCGAGTTGCTCCTTCAGGTTCTTTCTCTAAACAAACAGAAGTTGTCACAGTCAGTGTGACCTGTTGATAAAAAGGATGCAAGATAATTAGTAATATCTAAAGTGTAGTATTCCTGTGTTTAACGACATCTTATGGCTGCTATGGCCGTTGACGTAGCGCGTAGCTCTCCTCCTTTATCCAGGATTGGAACTTGCATCACCCTATTACGACAAGTACGGCAGTGTCTGAGTTTATTAATCGACAGAGAGACCTATCCTTTGACTACTCGGAGGCGATATATATATACATATATATACATATATATATATATATATATTAGGGTGGTCCTTAGTTCCATGTACAAAATTTGTTGGGGGAATTTTAAACGAGGCACCCTCCAAAGTTTTAGTTTCAGGTAAAAAAATAATAATACTGAAAAGTTTGTGGAGATTTTATGAGTTTTAGAGGTTGCTACCGGACATAACATACTTAGGCCCTATATCAAATATATTGTAAAAACGCACACAATACATAGAATATTGTATAGGCCTACTATTTCTATGCACAAATTCAAAACAAATTCTGGTGGGCAGTGTTGGACGGTAGTATTTACTATTTGGGTCAAGACACACAAGTGAACATTAAAATGTTTAGTTCCAGTTGCTACTTAATGAATCAGTGTCTTTGTTCCTGTCTGGATATCTGTGACGATATTCCAGAAACTGCTTATGGTCCTCATTATTTGTTTGAAGCTTGTTATACTCGTCCATGAGTGCCACTCCACGCTCTGCTATTATACAAATATATTGTAAAAACGCATCTCTTACTGAGGTGGCAGTGGCCTTGGCTAACTTGTAGTTCTCATCGTTTGGCCAAGTATCAACATCTTGTTGGATGAAACTTGCTGGAATGCATGTAATGCTGAAGAATCTTCTAGTGTTTTCCGTGATAAAATTTTCCAGTTGCTTCCAGCTGATCAGAGGTTACCTGGTATTCTCTTTAGTGGATGTTCGATGCCAGTTTGGTCCAGAGGAGCAGCCATAATTATGGCGCTTGATAAATCAATGGAGACCCCATCATCAAAGAACGCAAAAGTCTCTAATTCCTCCGACAGATACCAGAAGTGACCCGGAAATGTCTTCATCGGAACCTCTGCATCTGCACAATTTTTCTCCTTGTTTATCAATCTGTCAATGTCCTTCAAGAGCTCCAGGTCTATTCGAGGAGCCAATGGTGCATATGATGCTTGAAACCAGACTTTGACATATGGCATTACTGTGAACAAGCAGATGTCAGCTATCCCCTTTTCTTCTCTTCTTGTCAACTTGAACTGTCTCTTGAACATCCAAATCTTAAGACTATAAATACTCTTGGCCATCCACTTTGTTCTATGCAGCCCAGCTGGTGCTCTGAATGATATGCCCCTGGAATAAACGCCGCCGAAGAAAGTGATGGTCAGCTCCAAAAGTTTGTGACAGGAAATTGCTTCTTGTAAAAACTCATCGGATGTCACTGTGTTCTATTTTGATCGGTCTATAAGTCGCCAGTTTCTCTGGAATCTCTGATAATCATTATGTCTGGACCTTGGGATGGACCAACATTATTTTTAGTATGTGATGGCGACATGCACGCCACAACATATCCTTGTCCAGCATATGCTCCAACACAATGATATAACTATAATTTGATTAATAACTACTTACTGTGCTTGCTTACTTATTGACATCTTTTCCATAATGCATTTGGCAACCATTTTGTTTCATATTGGGTTTCTTAAAAGTATACTGCTTACTTTGTTAGTCAAAGAAAAACACTAAAAGACCACTGAGTTTGAAAAAATAAATAATTTATTTCTACGTTTGTTTATCAAATAAATAAATAAATAAATAAACATGAGTACTATTAGGGTATACCAATTGCTAGAAGTCATTTATAGTGTTCAATAATGAATTACACACACAACTGTGTCTGTATGTCACTTTGCAATTTTCTCACCTGCTAACATCAGTTCAAATAAGAAAATTGCAATGGCTAGTCTAAATTAATTCCTCGTGGCATAGGCTTAAACTTTAGCATCTGGTAGCAACCTCTAAATATTGTCAGATCCTCTTCAAATTTTTTCTGAATTTTTTCTTCATCAGTAGAAACAAAAGCACAGGGTGCCTCATTGTGAAATCGGACTTTCAAAAATAAGGACCACCCTAATATATATCGGTTATTGTGAACGAAAAATGTAAAATAACCTTAATGATGTCGTCATTATCATCATTGTTACCGTCGCTGTCATAGTAGGTAAAGGTAAGTGTAACACAAAAAGCCCTATATTGAATCTTGGTCCCGAGGTCGAAACACCATTCGTTGGCTGAGGCGCAAACACGACAACAGTAATGGAACGAGATGACCGCTTTCAACCTTCCATCTCTCATTGGCAGTACTGTTTATAATCATCATCATCACCACCACCACCACCATCATGATTGTCATCATCGTCAACACCACCATCATTGGCATCATCCTCATCATCGTCATAATCATCATCATCATCACCACCACCACCACCACCACCACCACCACCACCACCACCACCACCACCACCATCATCATCAACAACATCGCCAACACCATCATTGTTATCATCATCACCACCATCATTGTCACCATCGTCATCATCATCATCATCATCATCATCATCACCACCACCACCACCACCACCACCACCATCATTGTTATCATCACCATCACCATCACCACCACAATCATTGTCATCGCCGTCATCATGATCATTATCATGATCATCATCGTCATCATCATCATTACCACTTCAGTATCATAATCATCACCACCATCGTTGTCATCATCATCATCGTCGTCGTCGTCATCGTCATCATCATCACTGTGGTTACCGTCGACCTGAAGGGCTATATAATTTGGATGAATGAATGTATGCACACGATGTACGTGGATAAAACTTGCCTTTCACGTTGGTCTGGTAGAGCCATGTGCTGTTGTAGTCCGGAATGTTTTCTGCTGTGGCATCGTTAGGTCTCTCGTCCTCTCTAAATTTCAACATAGCCCGATAAGTTCTGTTCTGGTGAGCTTCACCTT
The DNA here is from genome assembly GCA_963556255.1 of Allolobophora icterica. Taxonomy (NCBI): domain Eukaryota; kingdom Metazoa; phylum Annelida; class Clitellata; order Crassiclitellata; family Lumbricidae; genus Allolobophora; species Allolobophora icterica. Next base: position 21,232,959 of record OY744610.1, read on the forward strand.
CATTGAGAGACAGAGTACTGGATACTCTATAATAGTCTGAATCAATGGTTGAGATCCATGAGGTTTCTCCGGTTAGAAATTTTGTTTCCTGATCGCATAGCTCATCCCACTCTATAACTGGGGCCCATCTACCAGTGAAATTAACCGAACAAGTTAGGTTAATTACGCCACCAGCTGTTTTTTCAGAACATCGAGGTACGGAATCTGTTGAAAAATGGAAACACCAAGTTAGTAAGCGAGCCAACCAACCATCCAACGCACCAGCCCTCTTGCCAGCCAGACATTTGGCCAGTCAATCAGTCAATGCATGCGTGCGTTCGTGAGTCAATGAACAGTAGATCAGTGAATCAGTAGATCATTGAATCAGTAGATCTGTGAATCAGTAGATCTGTGAATCAGTAGATCAATGAATCAGTAGGTCAATGAATCAGTAGATCAGTGAATTAGTTGATCTGTGAATCAGTAGATCTGTGAATCAGTAGATCAATGAATCAGTAGGTCAATGAATCAGTAGATCAGTGAATTAGTTGATCTGTGAATCAGTAGATCTGTGAAGCAGTAGATCAGTGAATTAGTAGATCAGTGAATCAGTAGATCAGTGAATCAGTAGATCAGTGAATCAGTAGGTCAGTGAATCAGTAGATCATTGAATCAGTAGATCAGTGAATCAGTAGATCAGTGAATTAGTTGATCTGTGAATCAGTAGATCTGTGAATCAGTAGATCAGTGAATCAGTAGATCATTGAATCAGTAGATCTGTGAATCAGTAGATCAGTGAATTAGTTGATCTGTGAATCAGTAGATCTGTGAATCAGTAGATCAATGAATCAGTAGGTCAGTGAATCAGTAGATCAGTGAATTAGTTGATCTGTGAATCAGTAGATCTGTGAAGCAGTAGATCAGTGAATTAGTAGATCAGTGAATCAGTAGATCAGTGAATCAGTAGATCAGTGAATCAGTAGGTCAGTGAATCAGTAGATCATTGAATCAGTAGATCAGTGAATCAGTAGATCAGTGAATTAGTTGATCTGTGAATCAGTAGATCTGTGAATCAGTAGATCAGTGAATCAGTAGATCATTGAATCAGTAGATCTGTGAATCAGTAGATCTGTGAATCAGTAGATCAGTGAATCAGTAGATCAGTGAATCAGTAGGTCAGTGAATCAGTAGATCATTGAATCAGTAGGTCAGTGAATCAGTAGATCAGTGAATTAGTTGATCTGTGAATCAGTAGATCTGTGAATCAGTTGATCAATGAATCAGTAGGTCAGTGAATCAGTAGATCAGTGAATTAGTTGATCTGTGAATCAGTAGATCAGTGAATCAGTAGATCAATGAATCAGTAGATCAGTGAATCAGTAGATCAGTGAATCAGTAGATCAGTGAATTAGTAGATCAGTGAATCAGTAGATCATTGAATCAGTAGATCAGTGAATCAGTAGATCAATGAATCAGTAGGTCAGTGAATCAGTAGATCAATGAATCAGTAGATCAGTGAATCAGTAGATCAGTGAATCAGTAGATCAGTGAATCAGTAGATCTGTGAATCAGTAGTTCAGTGAATCAGTAGATCAGTGACTTAGTTGATCTGTGAATCAGTAGATCAGTGAATCAGTAGATCTGTGAATCAGTAGATCAATGAATCAGTAGATCAATGAATCAGTAGGTCAGTGAATCAGTAGATCAGTGAATCAGTAGATCAGTGAATTAGTACAGCAGTGAATTAGTAGATCTGTGAATCAGTAGATCATTGAATCAGTAGATCGGTGAATCAGTAGATCACTGAATCAGTAGATCACTGAATCAGTAGGTCAGTGAATCAGTAGATCAGTGAATCAGTAGGTCAGTGAATCAGTAGATCAATGAATCAGTAGATCAGTGAATCAGTAGATCAGTGAAGTAGGGTAAGTGATTTAGTGGGTCAGTGATTCAGTGGATCAGTGATTCAGTGAGTCAGTGATTTAGTAGGTCGGTCAAGCAGTGAATCAGTAGATCAGTGAGGCAGTGTAACAGGGAGAATGAAAGCCACGAAGAAAGGAAACTTGAAGGAATGCATGAAGGATGGAAGAACGAATAAATAAATGACATATCGAAGGAAGAATTATTGAGGAACTTGAGAGAAAGAAATGAAGGAACTATAGAAGGAAGGATGGAGGAAAGAAATAAAGATGGAAGCACGAACTAAACAAAATCATGACACAGAAACCGACTTACCTAAAACTGTAACTGATGCTTTAACTGATTCCGTTGTCCATGGTTCGGTACATTCAAATACTTTCGCATGTGCAATATCAGCCCTGAACCAAATATCCCACTGGCCTGGAAGTGTGTGGTTCAGATGACAGTTTGGGCATTCCTTAGAACTTAACCTCATTCCATTGAAGAAGCAGTAACGACTTCCGTTGCGGTAATACAAATGCCATGATATATTGAAGGGAAGGTTGGAACTGCAACTTAGTATTACGCTGTCTCCAACTTGGACAGCCACGTTCTTTGGACTCTCAACCAAATTGGCCAACACGCCTAAAACAAGACAATCAACGTTGCAAAGTAAACGAAGGAACTCAGCAAAATAAAACGTTGATGAATTGCCGACAGAGTGAATGAAGTAACGAGCTCCAGTGGAAAAGAATGAATGAAGTAACGAATGAATGAAGTAACGAATGTCGATGTTGTACAGAAGTTCAGTGAGTCTTATAGAGGACATGCCGGTTGCATTGGGTACTATACTCCCAAATATCTCAGGGACCTCATGTGTCCCCCTCTTTCTGCAGCTTCTCATCGACCTCTCCGCTCTCGCAACCGGCATGTCCTCTTTGTTCCGCGTTCCAGGACCACTCTAGCTCAAACTAGATCCTATGCCAACATATGGCCCTCCCTGTGGAATGCCCTTCCTTCCTCTTTACGGGTTACCTTACTTTCCGGATCTCTTTCTACATCCCTTTCAATGCTTAAAACCTTTTCTTCTCTTGGAACTTTCGCACTGGGAGCGCTGCTGAGTGGCCTCAGCTGTGAGCTACGCTATACAAATCTCCAAATACGATATTAGTTATCTGTATACAGAAAGTTTGATTCCATTGTGTTTTCATGTCTGAGTCTCTGCTAATTCTCGATTTCAATATATAGACACTTTCCGATAAAATTCAAGACATCAAATCCAGGCTCGCAGAATTGTACACTTATTACCTACACGGCGTAATAAAAGACCAGATTCTGTTTAAACATTAATCCTTTATCTGTACTTACTTGCTGGAACTTCTTCAAAACTCAAATCTCTTTGGCTACTATACATATATGCATATAAGTACTTAGGTCTGATTCCATACACAATACTGTGTTGATAAAGACATTTACGCCCACACGAAATGAACAGCATATAAAAAGACTGCTCATGTGAGAATACGTACCTTGTAATATCATGAATATTACGACGCAGGGAAAGATAAATCTTCCAAATAGTCCCATTACTCCGAGAAGCGGTACGGAAATTATTGTCGAAAACTGTACTAAAATACAGATGAAAAACTATCAGCATCACTCTTGCAATGCCCTAAGACAAGACTTTGATATTAAAGTTATTTCCTGTATACTTTATAGTTTGATAAGAGCTCCAGGGAAACATAAATCTTTAAACCTAATTTATAATCTACCCTAACGCGGGTTTTGACCCCGACTTCTATAGGGTTGACCGACCGATGATATATGTTTACTTATACCAGGGCGACTTTCGGCATATGCTTTATTTATAAGCAATGTGCCTCATAACGAAGATTATTAGCATCGCCCTCATCCTCTATCCATGTTTCGGACAATGTGACAGTTATGGTATGGTATCTGAGAATTTATAAAGCACCTCTCACAGTGTGAACTATTCAGAGGCGCTCTCTGCATGTGAGCCTCGCGGAAACAGAAAAGACTTTAAACGATGAACAACAGAGAGAGAGAGAGAGAGAGAGAGAGAGAGAGAGAGAGAGAGAGAGAGAGACAGACAGACAGACAGACAGACAGACAGACAGACAGACAGACAGACAGACAGACAGACTGTCTGTCTGTCTGTCTCTCTCTCTGTTGTTCATCGTTTAAAGTCTTTTCTGTTTCCGCAGACAGACAAACAGACAGACAGACAGACAGAGAGAGAGAGAGAGAGAGAGAGAGAGAGAGAGAGAGAGAGAGAGAGAGAGAGAGAGAGAGAGAGAGAGAGAGAGAGAGAGAGAGAGAGAGAGAGAGAGAGAGAGAGAGAGAGAGAGAGATGGTCCCTCGCAGTACCAAGGGAAGGGAGTTCCATAGGGATGGACGCACGAAGCGAAAGAGCGACACTGAGCCAGGGCAGACCTCACCAGGGGAACGAACAGATCAAGCCGATTCAGACAACGTAGGGGTCGATGAGAAGAAGCAGAGAGAGGTTTGCGCATCAGGTCACAAAGGTAGGCTGGAGCTAAGCCCTGTTGCGCCTTAGAGGCCAGAGTTATATGATCTTGAAGTGGATACGAGCGGAGATAGGAAGCCAATGCAAGACATCATTCATGTAAGTAGAGATGGAGGAGAACCGAGAACGATGAACAATAAGGCGAACAGCTGCGTTAAGTACCGCTTGAAGGGCAAAAAAGACGGACTTTCTGGAGGCCTACCAGTAAAGAACTGCAATAATCAATAGGATGCATTGACCAAAAAAAATTTTGAAAAGAATATTCTAATAGTTGCCGATAGGTGCCTTTCATACTGCTTAGTTAGTATGCACAATTTGGGATTTTTGGATAAGTCCTTGAGGTGCCCCAACGACCCTCAAATGTTCATGATTTGAAGGCTCCCGAGCACTGAATTTAACGTAATTTGTTGTAGGGCAAACTAATTTTGTGTATAGCTTTAAAGAGTTCTGTTGATCTTTTAGTAGGTAGGTCGCATGGGCGGTAATCTAGAGGGTCGAGGGGGACAAGACCCACCGTTAACAGTGGGGGACACACCATACATTCCCCCCGCCCCGAAATTTGGAAGAAACACGAAAAAAGGTAAAATAATGTTATCTCGCCTGAGCGCGAAATTGTTTTACGTCTTTTTTAACCAGATCAGTTCAAAACTCTTTTATGACCAGATCATTTCAAAAGTGTCCCCCACCTGTCAAACAAGATCGCCGCCATTGGTAGGTAGCAATCCATTCGAGTTCCTAAAGATGAGCAGGAGTTTCTAACTGACCAGAGAACAGTAAGGTTGATGTGTATCAGCAATGTCGACAAACTTACAACAAATAGTCTAAGCTTGTTAACAAGCAGAAACGCAAAGCTAAGCAAGTTCGTCGAGTCGAAACATATTAAGTCATTGTGTGGTGAGAAGGTCGTGGATGTTAATGATGACTCAGTAGACGATTCTGAATCTAATTTCCATACCAGCAGGTCAAAACTTGTAATCGACCAGAAGATTAAACTAAAGATCATATTGTTCAATATAGTAGTAATGAACTTGTGATGAACCTGCATCGAATGTTATAGTCGAGACTTTCGAAGTAGACTACCAACATTTTACTTAAGCCTATGATCGTTAAGGTGTTCTAGAAAGAGCAGCTGCTGAGATAACACCAGTGTGGTGCAGGATTTCGGTGTTAAATGTGATGCTGATTTGTCAAATGTTATTGACCAAACTAAAGTTAGACGTGAACGATGAAACTAACGCAACGAGCTGGAAGACTAGAACAACGTAGGTGATTTACTCGGTTTATTTTTGATGGTCGAAAAGATAAAACTCTATAGTACAGAATGTCACGGAAGGAAATAAGTATACTACCGGCGAGCTGTTACCGAGGAAAACTTATCGTTGTTGAATGAAGGAACCAGGATCGACTTACGTCGGACATATCACCCACGACTAGATCAGCCTTGCAAAATTGTTAACCACATCGTAGCATAATACTTTCACTACATACATCGCCAGCATTTGAAGCTCTACTGATGGTTTGTAACTGCTAATGTACAATTGCAATATTCTATATGCAGCTGTCAACCACCGCAAGTGATTCAATGTTCCATGGTCTTTTTCTAGATTAATTCAACGAGCACTAGCCTCTAACGACCGTGTCACTAATGTCCCACAATACTGCCGGTCACTACTAGTCATTTAAAGTTGCAGGTGGAAAATCCGATTCAATTTTATCAAATAACACTACTGATAACTGCTTACACGTTAATAGACCATTGCCCATTGGTCCAGAGAAAGGATGAAGACCGCTTGTTGCTCCATGTTAACTGATGGCCGTAAGAAACTGCGTCATATCCTGAAAGCTATAGGAAACTGTACGGTCTGGAACTCGAAATTCGTTGTTCCTGTGCTAAAGTTTGATGCCTCTGATGAAATTGAACTCATTTTCTGGCAAATATGCATAGTAGAACACCACTAACATTGGAAGTATCTGATGAAGAAATGATGCAATTTGTAGCGACGCACCCAACACAAAAGTTCGACTTTCCTAGATTCTCATGCCAATCATAGGCAGTGGATCGTTATGTTAAAGTAGGGACTGAGGCTTGCAGCTGCAGTCTGCAGCATCAAAGCTAGGAACAGTTTCATAAGAACAAGGAGGCGAATAATGCCGACTTTTAACACGAAGAAAGAATATCGCGTAGCATGAGTACTTAGGCCTACTTGCAATGCATCATTGGGATAAGACTACTACTGTAGTTTACCGTTACTGTAGCTTACTCTCAACTCACTGTTTCATCATTGGTGTAATGTGCATAATGATGGAATGACATACCTAATATGTTTTACCAATATTGCATTCTACTTCTCATCAGATTCATACTGTAAAAGCTTGTTTTTCTGGACATTACTCCTTGCATAACTTAGGCAAACATTGTGCGTCTAATATCAAAACTTCAAGGTCATTGGGGCACCTCAAGGTCATGTGCTAAATTGATGAAATTGCACCAGAATACTGCTGACATCAAATGGCAACTACTTTGCACTATTAGAAATAAAAATGAGACAAAAATATTTTCTCCCATCATGATCGATGCACCTTAATAATCAATGCGGCAACAGATAAATGCATGGATAATGGTAGTGAAAACTGCAGGAGAGACGGATCGACGAAAACTCGCAGTCTTCTCAAGTGGTAGTAGCAGTGCGAGTACGGTGTAAGTAAGGAGAGGTGAGAGGCAAAGGTTAATGAACTGTCTAAGGTGACTCCCAGATCACGGACATTCGTAGAGTATATGAGAAGGTCGGGAAGTGAGCTGCCAGAAGTGTGAAATCAAGTTTAGATAACTGCTGCTATACTAGGCTAGTAGGCCTATATATATTCCAAAGCATTAGAAAATCTACTGCAGTGTGAACGATGTACAATTATAATATATGATAACGATTGTGATGATTTTTCTATAAGATTCTCAATTAACAAGAAAGCAGATCGGTTTGTAGATTTCCAGTTTTGCAAACAAATTTGTAAAAAAGTCAAATTTCTAAAGCTGCAATTGTCCGTGGTCACAGCAAGCACCACATCTGATTTTATTCGAAGTGGCGCTTTGTAAATGTCAGATTAAAATCACAATTAAAATAACAAAGTAAATTGTCTATTTACAGTCGTACATACAAATGCTCTCGGTTCGTCGAGGGTACGTTTATCTAAATTTCCAACCTAACAGCGGACAACGAGCAAGTGCAAGCCTAATGCCCTCTGCATGTCAGCAGCGTAGCACAACATAGTATCCTGTTTACGAATTGATGAACGTGTCAAAACACTGTGCAATGTGTGCATTAGGGTGGGGCAAATAGCGGTTGCCTCAACCAGACAATGAAAAAATAGAAGCTCCCTCATCTACTGGTTAATAAAATAATTAATTTTCATATTCTGTATCATATCTAGGGGTCGCAACTTTAAAAGACGTGTGACGTAAAATATTTCATTAGAAATAAATTACAAATTCATTAATCTTATTACAATAGTGTCATAGAAACTCATTAATTGCTACTATAATATATTACACAATCACTTTAATACACAAATTACACACTACAGTACACTACAATATTCCAAAAATGATGGGCCAATAGTAACAAAGGAACAAGACTGGGCCATCACCGTTCTCACTCGGGGAACAAGTGAGTCAAGTCGATCAGAGGAGCGAAGAGGGCGAAGGGAGCTAGCTGAAGTAGAAAGACGTAATGGGTCACAGAGGTATTTAGGAGCAAGTCCCAGGTAAGATCAGCAAATATGGATAAGTACCTTTAGTTGGAACGAGACTGGACCATCACCGTTCTCACTGGGGAAACAAATAAGTCATGTAAGTACCTTTAGTTGGATGCGGGCAGTAAGAGGAATCCAGTGAAGATGTTCAAACATGAATGTGGAAATATGGGAGAATCGTGGGAGACGGGAAATTAGTCTGGCAGCTGCTTTAGGAACAGATTGTAGAGGGGAGAGATGGCCTTTGGGGAGGCCAACAACGAGGGAGTTACAGTAATCAATGCGAGAGCAGATAAAGGCATGGACAATGGAGGTAAATAGACTGGAGAGGAGACAGATCTTTGGATAGCCTTGAGATGTCGGAGATGGTAGTAGCACAAGCGGGTGAGATTAGAGATATGGTCAGAAAAAGGAAGGGAGCTATCAAGAATTATACCCAGGTTGCGGTCAGATGCAGAGAATGTATAAAAGGGAAAGCTTTGAGATAAAAGAGGGTAGTCAACCTTGGCCAGTTGTTGACGAGTGCCCGACCAAATCAATTGCAATGGGTCTTTGCTGGGTTTAAAGAAAACAGGTTTAAGGGCAGCCATGCTTGAAGGTCATGAGAGAGAGCATAAATGCGAGCAATGAGAAATACCTGAGCATACGGGGGCCCATGCACGCAGACCTGGGCATCATCAGCATAGAGGCGGCCAGTGGTTAAATGTGTTACAAAGATGAGGGAAATATCAGCTGCATAAAGCAGGTAAAAAAAGTGGGCCAAGCACTGATCCTGGGGGACACCGAACTTGAGAGTAACCCAGTGTGTTCTGGAGTCACCCCAGATTATCGTTTGTGTGCGATCTGTAAGATAGGACCGGAACCAAAGAAGAGATGAGCCCCTGAGACCACTTGAGGACTCGAGACGTTGCAGGAGAATCTCATGGTCAACCATGTCAAAGGCAGCAGAGATGTCAAATAGAGCAAGAAACGAGATCTGAGATCTGTCAAACGCAGTGTAGCTACCAGAGAGGATAGATAAGAGGACAGTTTAAGTAGAGTTTCTGCAGTCTGAGGCCGAGTTCACGGACATGACTCACGCCACGGTGTTATCATTCAAATGAAGAAATCAAGATTGGACTTGACAACTATAGAACCTGAAGCTGATTTTCTGAACTAAGTTAAAACACTTACACTGCAGTACTGTGCCAGATGCTTTTTCATTTATTTTTATTACTTATTGTTGTTTGTAGCTCTAACTTTGGGTTTTAAATTTGAAAGTCATAACCATTAAACCGGCTGATGTAAGACCAGCTCTCATTTTACAACATATTGCGTTTTCGGGCTGGTGTTTAAGACAAAGTTGCTAGAAAACGGTGATATATATCAGAAACCCATTTTTGGTGCAATATCAACTTTAACATGGACCTTTGATTCAAGTTTATCCAGGAACTGAACTCGAGTTTTCATTACTTTTTGCCCCACCCTAGTGTGCATGCCTTCCGAAACGTGAACAGTAGTGGTATGAGAGTGGCCTGATCGTGGCGCAGAGGTCTGCATGCTGCGGTCTACAGGCGGCTGTAGAATGTCAGGCAACAATGACTCAATCACTCACAGCATCTTATATACCGGGGTCAATTGTAACCAAGGAGATCAAGGGAAAAGTTGCACTCAGTTACATAGCGGAAAGAGAGGGAGTGGAAGATTTGTGTGCGTGTATTCTCTGTTTTGTGAGCATAACTGTCCGTCTTACTGTTACATCGTGGGTATATATGGTTTAATTGGTTTTCGCTGTTTATATGAAGATGTCAAGTCTGTGTCACTGTTAAATGTACGGGTTGAATGTTCTCTCTTATTAATCTTCGTTTTGTAGCATCTAAAGCATCTATGCGTCCAACCAATTAATACAGAGCATTTTCTACCTCAAACACGTATAAATATTTTCCCTGCGCGTGTATATACATGTAATATATACCTCTCTCTTTTCGTTTCTCTCTCTCCCTCTCTTTCTGTCTTCGTCTTTCTGTCTGTCTCTCTCAATCTCTGTGTCTCTCTCTGCCTCTGTCTCTGTGTCTCTGTCTCTCTATCTCTCTCTGTCTCTGTCTCTGTCTGTCTGTCTCTCTCAATCTCTGTGTCTCTCTGTGCCTGTGTCTCTCTGTATGTCTCTATCTCTGTCTCTCTGTCTCTGTCTCTCTGCTCTGTCTGTCTGTCTGTCTCTGTCTCTGTCTCTGTCTCTCTCTCTCTCTCTCTCTCTCTCGAACACACACACACACACACACACACACACACACACACACACACACACACACACACACACACACACACACACACACACACACACACACACACACACACACACACACACACACACACACACACACACACACACACACACACACACACACTCAATGCATGTAGCCCAAAAACGTCTTCTGCTCAATGCCCCGTATACGAGTCGCAGTTCTATAGCTTAGTCAGTGCAAATGAGTCATTATCCGAAAAGTGCAGAATTGATGTCCCATGCTGGTTTTTTGAGTTTTTTCGATATTTTTTCAAATTTTTTGCCTATCCTTCAAAGAATGAGCAGATTAACATTTCCCATCATTGTTTTAGCTGCTAGATTTTGGAAATTTAGAAATAAATTGCTAAATGTATACAAAATATCACTACATCCTCTGTCCGAGACGGTCTACACTGTACAATGCTTTAAATTCAGCTTTTACGCAAATTTATTCCATTACAATCTGTAACAAAGGTATATTATGTTGATTAATTAGTAGCTAGCATATGCAATAATTAAACATGTAAACTCATTTTCGTAACATTTATTTCTTTTTGGGCCTATTTATACTTGTCCATAGAAATAAGCATCATAGCAATTTCAATTTTTGGGAAGCCTATAAATTTTAGAGAATGTGCTTACTTACTAAAAGAAAAACACCAGGAACAAGATATTGTCAACTATTAATGGAATCACACAGATTTGTGTTGACATTCATAATGTTTTATTTTTAATTTAAGTTTGTGTGTTCCAAATTACAAAAAAGTAAATTTCTGTTTCATTACCATCTCGTGTTGTATTTCCTGGTTTACGTAGATTATAACATTGATAACTTATTTTATTTACCGGTTTTTGTTGAACTGATTTAAATTACTTATCTGATAGAGTAATTTAAGTGAAAATATTTGACGGCTGTCATAAATTTCATCATTGTGTCATTACCATCCAGCGGTTGTTTTTCATCATTACCATCCGTATACATCAGATTTCTGCTATTTTCTCATGACAGTCGCATCTTGCCACGGATGGTAATGACGCATTGTTAAGAGTGAATTACATGTATTTGTTGTGAATTATTTGATATGAAAATAAATTGCATGTAATTAGAATTTACTAGCAACTCTTAAAATGTTGTTCAACTTGTATCCAATGCATATAACATACAGTTATAGCTAATGCTGCACAGATTTTTTTCTGCAGCTAAAAATAATATTTCTTTTTCTGAATAATTTCGAGAAATGTCTTAATTTCTTGACACCAGACTAATATATTATGTGAAAGAAATGCCTGTTGTATTCCTACTTAATGCTGGTATCATCCACTTTTAGGAAATTGCCATTTTATACGCACCAGAGGAATATTTCAGGTCCCTGTGATTAAATATGATTACGCAAAAAGCCGGACTGTAATGAAAAAAGAGGAGTTTTGACTTTATAAATTCTGAAAAAAATTAACTTATGATTAAAAATATAGTGGATTTCTTTCAAATTAGTTAAATTTAACTATGTACGTGACTAAAAAAAACACTTGCAACCAATTTTTTTTTCGGAGACGAAATTTGTAACATTTTCGTAGGCCCTAATTAAGAACCTGCATGCAAGGTTATCAAAATGTTATTTTACTTATAAGTAATCACCAAAGACGCGTGGATTTGGAATCCATTGGAACTTACTTAACTTTAAGAGTATTTCTTATAAAAAAGACGTAGGGAGGATGTTACCGTATATGGCGGGTGCTTCCAGTTCTTCCGTTCTCATTAGAACTCCGGAAGCCCGCACTCTGGTACCATGATGTAGTTGGCGACTATCAGATCAGAGGTCTCTCCCTATAGCTGTCGTTCGTCCAGGGCAACCTCTGGCGCAACCCTCCTGCAGATGCTACGACCTATAGGTTTCCTTCCGTTAAAGCTCTGGATTCTAACCTTTGTCTTGGCAATGAATTCCGCGAAATGGTCCAGTGGTTCTGATGACATCTCTTCTGTCTCGTGGCCCATGAACTAAAGTCAATTCGCTCCAGCAACGAATCAGGGTTCGTAGAGGTATCCAGCAGTGATATTATCGTGAACGAGAACGAAAAAGAAAAGTCAATCGTTCACGAGAACGAAAACGAGAACGAGAAAGATTTTGAGAACGAGAACGAAATAGAAACGAAAAAAGACTGGACTCAGAACGAATAAAAACGAGAATCGAAAATGATTTTCCGAACGAAAAGTATTGAAAATCCAACAATGTATTTTACTAAAAACGATAATCGAAAATAAATTCTCGAAGTATTGAAAATTCAACAATGTATTTTATAAAATTTTAGGCGACCCATTTGAACGGCGCGCACGTCTAAATTACAGTCACAAGCCACACAAATTCCTGTTTGCGTCTTTGCGATCCCCAATTTCCGTCAAAGTCATTTTACTAAAATTATTAATAATGAGTCTAGTAAAGCTTTTATCAGGTAGGAAACGCGAAAGTATTGTGTGGGAATACTTTGTATATATAGCAGATAAGTATAACGGTAAAAGGCAATGCCGATATACCGAATGACAAAGGACAACACACGGCATAGCGATGTTCATGCATTGATAACTTCCAACGAAGATGAAAGAAAAATCCAGTCTATGCATAAAGTTCAAGACATGGACAGCCCCTCAATACAGACTCTGGATGCCTGCATTTCAAGAAAAATAGCCTCATACTCGACTGATTCTACAGAATATATAAAGCGACTGGAGTCTATAAGAAACGTTATCATAGAAACTGGCTATCCTGCAGCAATGGTGGATCACCAATCTTTCAAGACGATGCAGCGGACATCTGATCCAAAGTGTCATCTCCGTGTTCTCCAACGGTTACAAAACTTACAAATTCAATAATGTCGAGATTTATTGCAGGCAAAGAACAATTAAACAAAAGAATTGAAAACTGTAGAAAGGTAACGATATATATATATTTGGATGGCAGGTCAAAAAAGGGTTTACCCCATTCCTTTATCGGAATATCAACCTCTCTCAAGCTAAAAGAACAGTTTATAAGACTGCGTTATAAACATTAAACAACCTTCTTGAATCAGTACAACTGATGGACAATGATTACAGCAACGACTCCAGGAATGGCTTCATTACAGGTAACTTACATTTTCAAAACTAAAATTAAAACTAAAAAGATTCCAAAAACGAAAATAAAAACTAAAATGATTTGGAAAACTGAAACTAAACTAAAACTAAAATGATTTGAAGAATAGAAACTAAATAGAAACGAAAATGATTGAGAAATTCAAAACTAAAACTAGAACTAAATAGAAATGATTGATACCCGAACTGAATAAAAACTAAAATAGAAATGATTTTCCGAACGAAAATAACACTGGTATCCAGTCTCTACGCTTCCCTCTCCTAACAATTAACTTCCTTGTTGGATGAGTCTCGAACGGATTGGTCGCGGTTTCCCTTAACTACAGGAACATATACTTTGCGATGGACTTGAACTGTCAGCTTTCCTCCCATCAGAAAAACCTATAGAGACCTCCAAATCGTTCTGAGAGATTCCGGCGATTAGCCCTCCCCTTATGTACCACAGATCCTCCAAGAGTTCCTTTTGGCCTTGGTCCTCTATAGAAGGAAGAAAATGACTAGCAATGTGGGATTGAACGGATTTCTCGGCCTCTGAATCAGACCAGTGTTAAGGCATCTTAGTATACTACGAAAATTTCATTTGAACTAAAATTTGAGGCTCAAGACGACAAAGAGAACAAATTTGACGTTTTCATTAGATCCGCTTTGACCGAAACAGAGGGGAACGCTGTGACAATTTACTGAATTAAGAAAACACAACGAAAATCCCATTGACTTCTAAACCCCCAATCACCACTTCATAATCAACTTGTTCGAAAAACACCCAAATGTCCCTCTGATTTTAAGTGGCCCACCCAAGCTGAATACCAACCGCAAATAAAAAACTGCAAGCAAAATTCAAAGCCAAATATCTCACTAAAAATGTGCTTGAAGGTTTATTGATATACTTTTTGCGCTGAACTATCGTAAAGCATGCCATACATACATGCTATTATTCACTGATTATTACATAATTATTGCCATAATAAATTTAATAATACAATTAGTAATTTTCAATAAATTTTAGTCGTTGCTTTTGACTTTACTGGTGCGGACCTCAGCTTCAAGAATAATTTTTTCGGTGGCCCGCGGTGTCAAAAATTTTGACAGCACTGCTATATATGTATGAATGTCGTAGTCAGCCTTCAGCATGCAGTTAAATGGTCAAACAATGTCAGAGATGTTCAGTTAATAAAGATCTACTTAAATGTATAACGCGCAGATTGCTTAATTACAATCTTTCGTTACAGTCGTGTTTGCCTGCTTTTGCTAATCACCGTGCGTGAAAATTATGTGAAGTGATTTGTCATTTTGTAAACCCTTATAAAACCACAGGTTATGCGCAAATTATACCTATTTATAGGTATAGGCTTATAGGGATTACTATAATATGGGTTTTTAATACTAGTTCGTCAAGTATATAACTATCCGAGGAGAGAGGTAACTAGCCCACTCTTAAGTGAAATGATGGAAGTGAGATACGACAACGGTATTAAAGAATTAAATTGTATTAATGATACAAAACATGTGACAATGAATTTACGTTAATTCCATGACAGAAAACTGAATGTTAAACTTACACTGAAAATATAATGAACTCTTTACCTCACCAGTCACGACATGATCCAGTCACGACATGATCCATCAGAACTCGACGTGAACTCTCTGAAATCTCTGAATGCTCATTCTTCCTTGCGGGCTGTATTAAAAACCCTTCCTTGGAAGTCTAACCACGCTACGCTTCTCTGTGGCAACTCTTGATTGGACGGGGCAATGATAGTCATCTGTCAGCTCTTACATTTAACCAATGGAAAGGGATACGCTTATCAATTACATCATTGACTACGACAGTTCATATATTAACCCATAATTATATTATATTGGACTGCCCACATGTAATCCCTAAGAATTATAGTGTGCCCAAGTGGGAGTGACTAAATATCATTATCATATTACCATTGAATCAAGGGTATACGTGGGTTTATCAAATTTTAATTTTCACCAGTACCATCAAAGGTTGTGTCCTTGGTATCATCCTATAGAGTCAAGGGGTAGCCTATATGTGATCACGAATTTATCGCGATGATTTCATACAATCAATCAAAGGCGTGGAAATGACCACCTATAGTATGCCTAATACGCTCAAAACACCGGCAAAAAGAGAATATCCCAATTGTAAAATCTAGAGATGCACATTGCGCGATTCTTATGATCCCATACAGTACTTATGATGATTTTGGTGATTATGATGATGGTGAAGTTGTTGGTCGTCATGACGATGGTTATACTGCTGATGATGGTGATACTGATGATGATAGTGACGATGATGATGATGATTATGATGACGATAGTGGTGGTGGT
The DNA here is from genome assembly GCA_963556255.1 of Allolobophora icterica. NCBI lineage: Eukaryota > Metazoa > Annelida > Clitellata > Crassiclitellata > Lumbricidae > Allolobophora > Allolobophora icterica. The sequence continues at coordinate 21,248,856 of OY744610.1, forward strand.
GGTGGTGGTCGTGGTGGTATAGTGGTGGTGGTGGTGGTGGTGGTGATGATGGTTGTGGCGGTGGTGGTGGTGATGATGGTGGTGGTAGTGGTGATGATGATGGTGGTGGTGGTGATGATGGTGATGATGATGATGATGATGATGGTGGTGGTGGTGGTGGTGGTGGTGGTGGTGGTGGTGGTGGTGATGATGGTGATGATGATGATGATGAACACCGCCTCCATAAACCCACAGACATATACCCATGTGGTTTTCCCTGCTGGTGAAAAGCCACAGGAAAATCCTTGAGAAATGCCAATCATAATATAACTGCTGATGGGTGTGGTTTTAGGAGACGCCCTATTGGTTAATGAATCAAACCTCGCGATGCAGTTGAATGCAATTGCCTATTATTAGCCTCAGTTGTACTGTTGTAATGTAATGTAGGGTAGTTGAATCCATATCCGAGCAACTTTACAGATTCAACCAATATGATAATCGCTATTTGTTACATTAATTATCCTCAATGTAAAATTTTCCAAACGTTTGGTGTTTACGCCATAACTGGAAGAGGACGTTGAAGAAGAGGAAGAAGAAAAGGAATAGGACGGGGAAGAGGAAGACGAAGACGAAAAGGAGGAGGAGGAGGAAGAAGATAAAAAGGAAGAAGAAGAAGAAGAAGAAGAAGAAGAAGAAGAAAAGGAGGTGAAGGAGAAGAGGAAGAGGGAAAGGAAGAAGAGGAAGAAGAAGAGGAAAGGGAAGAGAAGCAGGAGAAGGATGAGGAAACGGAAATAGAGGGAGAGGAAAAGAAAGAGGAAGAGGGAGAAGAAGTGGAAGTGAAAGAGGAAGAGGAAGATGAGGAAGAAGAAAAGGAGGAGAACGAGGAGAAGGAGACGAGGAAGAGGGAAAGGAAGACGATGGAGAAGAGGAAGGGGAAGAGAAGTATGAGAAAGAAGAGGAAGCGGAAGTAGAGAGAGACGGAAAGGTCGGTTCTGTGTACTTTTCAAAATAGCTTGTCTTGGTTCTCGGACGACCGGTAAGAGTGTAGAGCGATTCACATTAACACAATTAATTTCGTTGAATTTTTGGCCTACATATATCACACCATTCAATAAAAAGATCCGTGGCTTAGTCTGATTTATTAGTTACAAAGCAGTGCACCACCCACATGCAGGCGTACATGAGGACTGCCTGACATGTGCAGGTTGTCTTGACCTTCATCGGAAATTTCCGTCGACTTTTCTTGGTCTTATTCAAGCTTGCTAATTCACAGAGTATACGCCAGTGGATATATATATTATATAGGCTATGGGTCATTATCCGAAATGTTACAAATTTCGTGTCCGAAAAACAAACAAAACATTCCCCAAAATTGGTTGCAAGTGTTTTCTTTTGTCATGTACATAGTTAAATCTAACTAATTTGAAAGAAATCCACTATATTTTTAATCATAAGTTAATTTTTTTCAGAATTTTTAAGTCAAAACTCCTCTTTTTCATCACAGTTCGCCCTTTTTGTGTAATCATATTTAATCACAGGGACCTGAAATATTCCTCTGGTACTTATAGAATGGCAATTTCTTAAAAGTAGATGATACCAGCATTAAGTAGGAATACAACAGGCCTTTCCTTCACGTAATATATTAGTCTGGTGTAAAAAATTAAGACATTTTTCGAAATTATTTTAAAAAAGAAATATTATTTTCAGCTACAGAAAAACATCTGTGCAGCATTAGCTATAACTGTATGTTACATGAATTAGATACAAGTTTTATATAAAAAGTTCACAAAACATACATGTAATTCACTCTTAGCAATGCGTCATTACCATCCATGACAAGAGAAAATTACAAAATCTGATGTATTCGGATGGCAATGATGAAAACCAACCGCGGATGGTAATGACATAATGATGAAATATATAACAGCCGTCAAACATTTTCACGTGAATTACTCCATCAGGCAAGTAATCTCAATCAGTTCAACAAAAGCGGCAAATAAAATAAGTTATCAATGTTGTAATCTACCTAAACCATAAAATACAACACTCGATGATAATGAAACAGAAATTTACTTTTCTTGTAATTTGGAACACACAAACTTAAATTAAAAATAAAACATTATGAATTTCAACACAAATCTGTGTGATTCCAATAATAGTTGACAATATCTTGTTCCTGATGTTTTTCTTTTAGTTAGACATTCTCTAAAAGTTATAGGCTTCCCAAAAATTGAGATGGCTATGATGCTTATTTCTATGGACAAGTATAAATAGGCCCAAAAAGAAAGAAATATTAAGAAAATGAGTCTAAATGTTTAATAATTTCATATTCTAGCTACTAATTTCAAAAATAATACACCTTTGCTGTAATGGAATAAATTTGCGTAAAAGTTGAATTTAATGCATTGTACACCGTCTCGGACAGAGGATGGTAATGATATTTTGTATACATTTAGTATTTTTTCTCTAACTTTCCAAAATCTAGCATCTACAACAATTATGGGAAATGTTAATCTGCTCATTCTTTGAAGGATAGGGACAAATATTTGAAGAAATTATCGAAAAAACTGAAAAAACCAGCATGGGACATCAATTCTGCACTTTTCGGATAATGACCCATATATTGATTAAATTATAATCGAAAATTTGTATTAACGCCACTTCGACAGAAAATTGTCAGAGGCGCTCGATTGCATGACGACACCAAACCACAAATATACATATTGTTACGTGTGGGCATGTGCCCATAAGGAATGTCTACATATGATGGGCCTATAAGTATACTTATAGGCCCATCATATAGGATGGGTGACATTCCTGTGTATACATTGTAACTATAGGAGTGGCTTCTCTATATAAAGACGACAGTTCTAGGTATATATAGGAAAGAGATTGATTCTGCTGTCGACCGTGTTGGCTTGACGTTTGCTTTGATATCCTTTTATGGATGAAATTTGTGATTTGCTTTAAACTTGGCTTTAGAAGTCTTATGTTAGATTTTGCCAGTTTTGATTGTCTTCGACGTTCGACGCTGGTGCTTGTTTGCCTTTTGTCGTTTTCGTCAGCTTCCGCGGTTCGCCGTTCTTCGAGTAAAAAGGTTTAATATACGCATATACATTGCTAATTTAATGGAATTTTATTGAACCCTGGGTTTCCATTCCATTTAAAAGCTGTTTCACCCTAGACTAACTCGCCACAAAATATATATCATAAAAAACTCATGGGAGAAGTGTTTTTCCAGTCACTGGCCAGGAAAGCGTGTGTGCAGCTGACTGCTCGCGGTTTGATACAATCTAGTACGGTCTTACTGATTTATCTGTCAGTAGGGTCGAGTGAAAGTTATAGGTAACATTTTTTTGAAGAGCCTGCAATTTCCAGGTGGTGCAAAACCTGTGTAGATACTGGTTTTGCTAGCGTAAAATATCTTGCCTCTATATGCTCATCAGAGCCGGGTGGGACAACCGCTCGTTGCCCATCGATATTCGAAGTCTGTTCTTTGTCAGTTTCATTTTTGTTGTAACTGATAATCAGCACCAGATACATACGGAGTGCTATCTCCACATTAGGAAATGATCCATGAACTTGTTTTTGGAGTATTAGCCGATACATGAAATTCTCTCGAGAGACATCTTGAGCTTGTTCGTCCTTGAATGTGTCAACAAAGTCAACAAACTGCTCATTTCCGAAGTAACGACTGTAGCGTAGTTACTAGTTCTAGCTTCGATTAGTACAGCTCTGCCTTTGGGATATGCTGGAGTCGACGCGTCGTGGCCCATGAGTCTATCACTGCATGCCATCAGGCATCAGCCGCGCCTGGCCTGCCGCGTGCTATGGGCCTCCGCCGCGGCGGTGCACTGGGGCCTCTCTAAGTTAATACGGCCCTGTGAAGGTGTAGTGTAGCAACCAGTGCAGTGAGTGTAATACTATATTTATTGAAGCTGCGGAACACGTGCACCATCGAACGAGAAGAACGCTAAACTTCTAGCCATTAAACTCAGCTATTTTATTACAATGTTTTTTCTCATAAAACCTATGATACACTAATTAATCTAGTGAACGATGAATTAGTATTAATATCCGTCTGGTGTCGTGTCAATCGGCAATCTCTAAATCTGAGTTAAACCAACATCATATTGTTCCACTATCATCGGAAGCCCATTCCCTGCTTGAGAGTTGTCCCCATCTGTGGCCTCTATTATTCAGTGCCTGACTGATATTGTATTTGTATTGTCAATCGCTTACTCCACTATGTGACACCTGGGCTGTCCAAATTAGCGGAACACTGTGTCCGTTTGGACAATCCTTTTGTATCCGTTTACAAGTACTAAAGTGTGGCTTCATATTTTACTTTCTTCTCTCTTTCGTTCAGTTTTTCTTGTTGATCTAATTCATTTCTCTATGGTGGGAACAATATATACTGCTTTGAATTGAACTGAATTGTATACATGAGCGTTTGATTGACTAGATTGCTCGCGGAGAAAATATATTTCAGCCTCCTCCTCTGAGATGGTTACTGTGTAAAGATTTCAATTGCTCTGAGCTATCGTTTGATTTATTCTTCAGACAGCGGCGCTCATTAAATACATAAATAACAACAACAACAACAACAACAACAACATCGACAACAACAACAACAACAATAATAATAATAATAATAATAATAATAATAATAATAATAATAATAATAATAATAATAATAAAATAATAATAATAATAATAATAATAATAATAGTAATAACAACAACAATAAGTCAATAACAATAACAAATAATAATAACAATTATAATAATTTTAAATTATTACTATCGTATCAACAAACACAAATTTTATTCATTGTATATCAGAGTTGTCATCAGTGATCAATGGATCTTCAAATTATAAACACTGAAGTCGTTTTTGGACAGAATTTATGTACATATGTGTTTATTCACTCAGATAGCCACGTGTGCAGCGCTTCTGCGAGGTACTAAACAGGCGTTTTATTAAGTATCTATAGATACATGCATAATTATATGGGTCAGCGAAGCTCGCCTGTGATGACTGTTCATGCTATCACATACGTCGATGAACCTGAGCAATAGTGAGTGAAGGTCTTGCTCAAGGTCCCTATATATGCGTTACAGGACGAGCGGTTTGTAATCGCACTCCACCAAACATTGCCGTTAGGCGACCCTTGACTGTATTTACATGTATATGTCTATACTAAAAGTTCGCTTTATTATTGATTAACTTTTGTTTTTAATGATTTTGAACCATTTAGTTTGCAGAACATAATGACATTGTAAGCCGAAAAACACAGGGCACGGGCACAAACACATACATGTAGGCACTATATGTATTGTATTAGCAACCGAGTAGAACACAAAACAAATATAACCATGAAATTCATACGCACGTCTGACAGAGTATTCCGCTCAAGAACTTCCTTTTGATATGTCGCTTTACGATATATTTTAATATCAAACGGATATCTTAATCCCAGGCTCCTGCATGGTGTTTGCGATTGAATCACTTTAAACAAATTTGGATATAATCAGTTGATGAACTTGTATTTTGAAATTTATAATTTAATTTTTTATAATTTAATCTCCGTTGGCGTAGGCTGCATTAGGCCTATCTGGAAGTTATGCTGTCGTTCACTAAAATCACTTCCACTTAGACACAATTTTATGATCAAATTACTACAATATACATTTAAGCACATCGCATAGACACATTTCATAGCGTTTGGTACATTTCTCAGAAGGAACATTAAAGAGCATAAAAAGATAGATACGATGAACCCATAGCTCAATTCTAATTATGTAGATTTAAAGACTAAATTTAAACCATGTATTTGGCCTACAGTTAAATCATGCTAGTACTTCATAGGCCTACAACATTATCCTATAGAAACTCGTCAGGAACGTGGCCCAGAGCTTGCTAATTTGGGCAAAAGCCAAGCAAAACCGCAGCAATTCAATCAGTGCATGGACATCCTTTCATGTTCCCAACTTCCATTGCTTCTCGTTTGCCGACCACTGTCGGATGGAAGGCTGACTGGGTCCAAGATCTTAAAACGGACCATCCGCCATACAAAAAACTACTCGGAAGATAGATGCAATCGAACATTTTATGGTGGTTTCTAAATACATGTACAAGGCATCCGTAGATGCTAGATATGATTAATAGGAGTAACGTCATCTGCAAGCAAATGGTGGATATATAGGCCTAGTACGTGACGCATGATTGACACTGAATTCTCTGAGTAGCATGATCGTCATCATCGGCATCATCATCAGAAACATAATCTTGTTCATTGAATCCATGTCAGGAATAATAAATTATACATTTCTGTACAAACGAGATACAAAGAACACACGTAAAATGGACTAAAGGTCCACTTAATAGTGTGGCTTATTTACATAATGACCATGTAAACAGTCATTAGCGCAGCAATATAGCATATACAATAACTAGCCAATCTTATAAGACAAAAAATATGAATATTAAAGTTCAAGTTAGCTACAATTTCCTTAATAACCAATAAATGAATAAGCTTTTAGATTAGTTTAATGAGAAGTTCAATCTCAGCAATTCAGTAACATCATCTGGAAGAAATTATGAGTTTAGAAAAACCAAGGTTTGACAAGACCAAAAAGGGCGAATCCTGAAAACTCTAATTTTTATCATTTTAAAGCAAACAGGTCTAATTATCATATTCCCTACATATATTCAGTTAAAGGAGAAGTTGCCTCTTAACGCAAAAAAACATAATTCATGCAATTGAAAGACATAATTGAGGTATAATTGATACCGCGGATGATATCAAGGTATGCAGTATGTTTTCGGCAATGACTTGTAAGAATCCAAAGTAATACATCGCGAATATGCTACATTCAAGTACTTAATGCCGAGTTATGTGTCGTTGGCTGAGTTTAAGGTGACTCCATGGCACATAGAGAACATATGAAAGTGAGAAACCATCTTTAGGAATGTCGGTGGGTGGTGAGATATCAGCAACTAAACGCAAATCAGCAAACAAAGATTACATTGTGATGGGCTCTCGAGAGCTCTCGGTGGGGGCGCAAAAACTGCTATTCGTATCTGACCTATTGGATTTTCGACTGGGTTTCTCTAGCGCAATTTCGAATGACTACTGTTTCATTTGAAGCGATCATTGATTAATGCATTGTGCATTGCTATAAAGGAGCTATAAAAGTAATCAAATTAGATATCATAACGTCAGAAGTCATTAGTCACTGCAATTTAGTTCAAAATGTGAACAAATTGTACCATTAATTTGGTTTCAGTCAAAGACTATGTTAAATTACAGGCATGATATTATGTGACTGAAGCTGGCTACAAGTAACAGAAAAAGTTCATGTCTGTTCTTAGTCCTCAAGCTCCGTGATTCTCTTACTTTGGTCACCTCGAGAGTTGGATCGATTGTTGTGCACAAAGCCAGTGTGAATGAACTTTCTTGTCTGTGAGTAACAAGACGCGTACACAGGAGATTTCTGCGTGATGGAACGTATTAGACCGCCTATGCACCAGTGAATATATCATCTCCTATTAGGACACACCAGGATTCTTGGTATCCAAGAATTTCTATTCTTATTGTGGTTTGGACTTGTCTCTGCCATTAACATGGGAATTCCTACAACAAATCATTTGAAACTGTTTAACAGATTGAATCGGATGAGCGAATCAAATGGAAAATGTTGCTAAAAGGCTGCAGTCGTTGAAGTTCGGTTTTGCGAGCATTTAAACGCAAGTTGTGAGGCTATGTTGTTGTGTTGGTGCGGTTGTGTTTGTGCATCAGCCGAAAGAATGCTTGAACCATATAGAATAGAAGAATAGAAGAATTTCTTTAAAGTTTGCACAACAAGTCTGGTGTCTCTAACTTGCCTGTTTCGGCATCGTCTTCCTCCTAAAGGGCTTCAAAAGTAATACACAGAGCGTCGTAACAAAAGCAAGTAGTCTGTCGTATTGCATAGTGGGATATAGTGAAGACGCTCACTTTCTTTTTCTTATGCGTTGAGCCGGCAATAGACAAGGTCAAGGACAGATCGCTAGTCACTGAAGGGCTTGCAGTATATAATATACTCACGATTGCATCCACGCTCGTATCAGTAATTATACTTCTAAGTAACATGACAGGAGCACACAACTTCCGCCGATAGTTTCCGACATAACAGCTTCAGCTGTGACTTGAAAGCAACAACCATCACACGAATTGCACATTGCACAAACATCAAAGAAGAAGATTAAACGTCTCAAATAAAAGTTTACACACCACTGGCATTATTGTCTGGTTTGGACTTGTCTGTGCCATTAACGTGGGAATTCATACAACAGCGTTTCTTGTGACAGCAGTAACTGCAGATAACAAGAAAAGAAAATTGTTAACACTTTAAAACCGAGCTGCATTGGTTTCCCAGTCACTTATAGACTAGTTATAGTACACGTCGTTAAACAGTTAGACGTTATTGAGTTTTGTTCTCACCTTAAGGTTTAGTAGCAAAATACTTTTTCTATTTAATGAATTTGATCAATAATTGCAAATCAGTTTGACAGAATCATACCCGGATGATACACATATAAACATACAAACTTATATTTTAAAAAACTTCAAGGAAAGTAGATAGAAATATTAAAAATTTGCAGACACGCATTTACGGTATACTAAGCTCCCTGATTCATTAATTTACAAATCGTCTCTTCAAGGTCTCTACTCAGATCCGCTCTCAAGACAGCCGTGACGTAATGAAGTTTTCAGGTTGTGATAAAGAGTAATCTTAGACAGAAGACGGATCTGTAAAGGAAATCCAAGAGGACGACCATACCATTAAAAAAGTAAAAAAATCAACAACCGTACTAATATAAGTAAATAATAGAAAGCAGGAGATAACATTTAACTCTCACAAATTAATTTCGCAGAAGACAAGAGGTCTAAACATTTCAAATATTAGAAACGTACTGGAAGAAAGAAAGAAATTTTTATGATGACTGCTTGTACAAGTTGCGATGCAACGGCAGCGTTTATAATGGACATATCGATATCGATGAATAAGTCAGAATTAGCACCTACCGATATAAGCCGATAATGAAGATTACGATCACAATACCAGTCACAGTAGCAATCATGATCATAAGAGAATCGTCGCGTTCTTTTTCCTTATAACCTATATATAATCAAGTATCACAAGAATCAAGAATCAGCCTAAAATGAAACAATCTCTTCTAGAACACAATACACACTCACACACTTATACACGTAACAACAGAGATATATAAAGAGAAAATGATGAGCATTTGCGTTGAGAGTTGACAGTGTAAAGCATCCTAGAAGTAGCTGCTAGCCTGCTACTGACGATGCTATCGAAATTGCCGTCATTACAAATAGGCCTACCAGTGTCACCCTTATGATAGTTCGGGCCCTGTGCAGATTATGCCTTACGGGGCCCCAAGACACATGTCAAATTGTTTTTTTTATTGCTAATCATATTATTTTAGCAAATTGTTAACAAGTACAGCAAGTTAAATTTAAAGTTAAAATATTATAGCGCTAATATATTTTTTAAACAAACTAAACTGTTGGTACATTTGACTTTTATTTTATTGAAAAAAAAGAGAAGATTAATAATCGAAACCATAATATTGTCGGTTCTAGGACTTCCCCACCCCCCCGGAAGTTTCGCCCCCGGAAGATTCGCCCCCGACATTAACCCCCCGGAACTTTCGCCCCCGGAAGATTCATCGTTAATCCAGCTTCTTGTCTTAGTTACATTTTCATCACATATCCAGCTTCTGGTTTGAACTGTATTAACCTTAGTTGCATTTTCATCATAGATCCCGCTTCTAGTCTTAGTTACATTTTCATCCGGGAGGCGAATCTTCCCGGGGGCGAAATGTCGGGGGCGAATCTTCCGGGGGCGATTCTTCCGGGGGCGAAATTTCCGTATCCCAATATGGTCATTAGGGTGTCTTGTTCATGTTTATTTTCTGAGACATTTTGGGCTGTCCTAATTTGCAAATCCTGTGCAACCGCACGGTTCGCACACCCATAAGGCCGGCACTGACGAATACAAATAAAAATAACAACAAGTGCCGCACTGATTGCTGTGTTTTCTGTCAATTTTGATTAGATCCCGAGTGTGTGCGTGCATGAGACCGCCGCTGGTGATATTAGTTTTCTCAGTATCGATCGTTTTCCGTAGGCCATTATGAAATTTCTGTTCTTAATGATATTTAGCATTATCCCATGGGCTAGTGCAGAAAGTGCTTTGATTTTGGCGTGAAATTGTATTTATATACAGGCTAAAAATGAGACAGCCACATTTAGTTAAAGCATGCATGTCCTAAATGTTGATATAAAGCCTACGATAAATTGCGTAAATCGGTACTTACTGCTCATAATACTATCGTTTTTTCGAGCTTCGTAGCACTCAGAGGTATTGTTCCACTCAGGGTATTTGAAGCAGATTGTGTGGTTGTACGATGGGATGTTGTCTGCACTGGTTCCCAGTGGTCGTCCCGTTTCTCTGAACAATGTTGTAAGTCTATAACAAGTTCCACTGTTGTTGTGATTCCGTCCAATTATCAAACTGCTGCTTAATCGGTCATTGGAAGAGGTAGAGTTGGAGACGTCACTGATGATTATAGTTTCATTACTGCACAAAGTCCATTCCATTTTAGGTGCCCAATTTCCACGAAAACCGATGACACACGTAATGTTGACATATCCATCATGATGGGTTGCTTCGCAACTCGGATCAGTTTCTAGAAAACAAACACCGAACAACAGATTTGATTATCAAGCGTTCCACAGAAATTTAGGGTGCGGGTACGGGTATACCCGCGGGTACGGGTCGGTTCGGGTAGTAATTTTGAGTACGGGTCGGCTACGGGTAACGGTCCTGTGTACGGGTATACGGATAGCAAATATGCTCTACCCGCAGACCTTTACTATCTAAATATGGAAGCCGGTGCCCTGGTTTGTTTTTTCGTGTTTTTTTTATCTCAGGCGATGGACTTCAGTCGGTACTGTAGCCTACCTTTGTCAAATAATGAAAGATACCATCAAATGTTGCCATTTAAAACTGATAAATGCATGGCTGCAATAAGTGCCTGGGGTTAAAAACTCACCGACTACGATCAGTTGTGCTGATTTAACTTCCAAGGAACCAGGCTCTAGGCAAATATAGTGCTGTGCGGTTTCATGTGATGCATTGAAAACCAGGGTGAATTTTCCGTCAGCACCTGAGATGACCTTGTAGGAGCTGACAGCATGCGGTGCTACATCGTACCCGTTAAAAATGACTGTTCCTTCTTCCTTTGGAAATCCAGGACGAAAGCAGAGGAATCGTAGTCCATTCGTCTCATTAGTTTGGCAATGCAGTTCCACTTCTTTGCCTCTCATAACAGCAAGATTCTGTGGAGTTTCAGTCAGTATCGCAGCGGCAACTGTAAACAACAGGTTGTAATACTCATTATCAAGCTTACACTTTGAAAAGACATGTTTATTAAAACGTTCGCGTAGGCCTTAAACAAATAGCGTCAAAGCACATTCAATGTCACCTTTTATCAGCCTTGTTGATTAGTTTAGAGAAGGCCACACTGAAACATCGCGGTCTGACTATAAGCCACAGTGACTCATTTATAACCTGACAACTCTGTATATCAATGTATGCTGTTAACATATATTAGTTGTAAGTGCACATTACTGCGTATCAGTTCGAGCATAATATGTTGCGAACAATAGTGTGCATGCAGTTTGAGTATAGCCGATTTATGATGCTGGGCTAATTCATATGACAATCCATTCATTATTCAGAAGGCTTGCAGGCCCTGTGTTCTTAATGTCTGAGTTGCTGCATCAGTTAATCGACAATGGCACTGAATTGTCAATTATCCAATAGTCAAGTATACATTGATAATATAATTAATGCAGATACTCGCAGTCTGGTACGAAATTTCAAGTATACGCATGCCGTTGCTATAATAACGCTCTGACAACAAAAACTGTTCAGGCCACTGTATACAAGGCCTATATAGCAGTGACATGTTCAATAGGGCCTATAGCTATGCCACTGCTGGATTACGCACCTGATGTTGTAAATAGTAGGCCTACAGTGTAGGGAAATCTCCGAATTCGTCCCATTTCTCCGAGAAACTGTTAGGCAAGTTTTATTGATACCGTGTTTTTCGACAACTCTACTAAAATAAAAAAATCTATATTTAGGCTACTTTCAAAAAAGTTATAAGCTGAAGGCACATGTTGATAGCGAAGTCAGTTGATGTATGTACAGTAGCTACAAATGCTGATTTTTCAGCTCAAATCTACTGCAGGTCTTCGTATAATGCTAAAAAAAACGTCATATATGTATACGTATATACAGTCTAACAATAAATTCAATATTCATAGACGACTATGCTTCCGGTGAGAAGTTTGCAATTTAACTAGAAAAATGTGAACTTTTTATGTCGGTATAAACCTATATTCACAGTAAAAACTGGAAAGTATTGTTTATATTTCCAAACTGAAACCTGTGTTATATTGACATTGTCCTGGTATAGGCCTACATACACATACATATAAGCTTATAAACACCCATATGCATGCATACATACATACACACATAGGCCTGCATATGTTGTTTGCGGATCCCACGGGATAAGCAGCTTGAACAATGTAGGCCTAAGTCTTATAAGACACTAAGTGTCAAATCATGAATGCTTCCATGTAAATTGCAAGATAAAATAAGGTACTTAAGAAAATGTTATAGGCCTACCCATTAAAAGTTCTTCGATGGTAACTGTAAATACTAGAAATGTCATTTCGATGAAGAATTATTTGAATTAATTGGTGTTAGGCAAATCAAGTGATGGCATGATGACTTAAAGTAACGAACCTGTTTATTCTAAATGACCAAAAAGATTAAGGTTCATAGGAAGTGATATGGCTAAGTTCAAGTCGAAATGAATTGCCTTAGTGCCATGCAGAGCAACAGCAAGATTAGATCAGTTGTGTTCAGACAGGTTAGATTGATCATATCTATCTATAGAATTACGAAAAACAAACTACTTCGAATGATGTTTTATAATGTTACCGAGTTTCGTGAAAAACCTGTGAAAAATAACAGCTCAGAAATATCCGTATGTGTGAAACACTTAACACTGCGTAACAGTTGACCGCACACGAATGCCTTAAGCATGTCTTAATAGCTAAATGGCTGTACTCGGCTTTCTCTATCCGTCTGACATTTGTTGTCTGTCTGAGTGTCTATCTCATTGCTATACATGCATGGCGTGGGTATACATAGATGGTTTTCTCAACGTGTGTAGCTTATGCATGTACGTGTATGTATCAAGACAATACCTTATAATATGGCATCTTTAAAAGGCGCTATATTAGGTGTTGGCACTTCCGAAATATGATACACATGATTGTCTATTTTATAATTATTGTACACTCGTATATGCATGTATGGGCCTTAATAACTCTTTCTCTCCTCTGTGTCCCCACGCTCTCTCTCCCGCTTTGATGACACTGAAAAAACGACAATAACAAATGTCATTTCTATAGTAATATGTTGTCCTTCGCAAAACTCTTTCCGGGACCATGCCATGGCATTTTGCAAAATACACAATGGAAATTTGACCTGGAAATTCCGACGGCTGTGATTGTAAAATAATGGCAAAACCATGCAAATCCATAACGGTTTTATAGAATGAGCCTGTTCATAGGTTTCCTCTATATACTTCATGAAGGGTGTGTATACTGTGTAATCATTGAATCGGCTGAGGAGTTGTGACTAGAGCCCTGCGCCGACGTCATAGTGTCGGCGGCGGCGCGCCGGTCATTTTTGGTCGGCGGCGGCGGCGCGCCGACGAACAAAAATTGGTGGCGGCGGCGCGCACAAAATGTCGGCGTCGGCGCGGCGCGGCGCGGCGTGCCCAAGTCAGAAACATGAGTCACCATGGGCATCCGCAGGAATTTTTCCAGGGGGAACATTTTTCTAAGGGGGCTAAATTTTTCCATGGGGGGGGGGGCAAAATGACGTTTTTGCATGGATAATCTATTCACAAATCCGGGAGGGGAATCCCCTTGCCCTTCCTCCGGACGCCCATGTGAGTCACTATGAGAGATGAACAGCCGTTGGCCAAGTTCTCTAAAGCCACTCCATCACACTGTTTCAAAGCTCAACTACATACAAAGGGACTGAGAGAGAAGACACCTTCAGACATTTGCCTTAAAAATATGAACATCCTTAATTACACTGCACATCTGTATAGGTATTGGCAAATTGTAATCACATAAAGCATTTGCATTTGCATATTGCATGAATACACTTGCATATGCACTGATACAGTATAGGCCTATACATCAAGTCACGTGGCAGATGCTGGATAACAGCATCCTCCCAGTAAGAGAGGCTGCTGTCAAGCCATGAAGTGAAATGTAAATATATACGTTTTCCTATGGTAATACACTGGCCGAGTGGCCTCAGTCCTGTTAATTTTTCAATGAATTTACCAGGTGGTCTGCTGCCCATTTGAATTGGTGCCACGCCATTTAAGGTATCCATATATAGACCATTGTTTGTATCGGACTAAACTGATAAAGACCATTCTTGATACTATACGTACTAAGTCAAAACCTGTGTCAACTGATACAGTGATGCTGTTTACCTCAATAGATTCCAGCCCAAAGTATTAATCAATTTTACATTCCCTTCTGCACGAATTAGTTAAATGGCATATCTTGATATTAATAGCACTTATAAACTCCTCTAAACTTGGGCTACAACATTTACACCATTGTAATAAGACCACAGACATCAAAGACTAAAATCAATAAGTTATAGAAGCTATTCAACATGAAGGTAACGAATGAGGGAATACTGTAGCACTATACTACGCATACAAAGACACGCATTGCATATTGCTTTTGTTGTCAAGGTATTAAGGAAATGACAACAGGAACAGATGTATCAAAACAATGGCCACTTGTAACAAGATATCGCTTTAAATGACTGTATATATCATGGCACAAAGACAAGATCATCTAAGAATAAGGAAAACGAATTTAGTCAGGAAGACAATGCATTCTTGGTATCAAGATAAAGAACACAAACATTTTAGTCAGCTATGTTCACTCTTTATCTTCATCATTAACATACGAGTTCCTATCAATCAAAGTGCCATTTCTGAGAATGGTTTCCTTATCTTTGCAATATCATTGAAAACATGAAAAATGCAACAATAACAATTAAGCGTATCAAATTGGCATCGGCGGCGCGCCGACAGATTGTCGGCGGCGGCGGCGGCGGCGCGCCGACAAACAAAAATCGGCGGCGGCGGCGCCCATGAAATGTCGGCGGCGGCGGCGCGGCACGGCCGGCGCAGGGCTCTAGTTGTGACTAGAGGGCCTATAGCGAAGAACCGTTTAACGAATCAATTAGGCGCGTGGCTCATTGATATATATGCGTTAATGAATAAAAAGGTTTCGCACATATCTTTAGACAATACAATCTTTGCCGATGTGCCGAGGCAAAGAAGAACGGATCCGTCACGCCGTCAATTGGTTCGAGAAGCCAAATGAAGATTCGGTTTAGTAGTCACGCAACGAAATTAGTGTTACAAGCAGACGTGCGTTAAAGCATGGCGTTAACGTAATTATTTGTACATGACTGCGTGACAAACGCTTGATATCTTTAAGTAAAGTAGGTATCTTAGTTGTAGCCAGATGTGGACTATGTGTAATATGTAGGCAGCAATCACAGGCGATTGCTGCCCACATATTACACTCATACATACACAAACATACATACATGCACACATTGATGCATGCATACATACATACATATATAATATATAATACATATTACATACATATACATATATATACATCATACATACACATACATGCATACATACACATACACACATACATACAGCCAATCTATATAAAAGTATATTTATCTCTTTTCTTTATCTGAATTTGACGATATATATATATATATATATATATATATATATATATATGATGTGTTTTCTCGTGTAAAGACCAAACATGGCCGTCTTGGTACAAATTTATCGTTTGGCCTGTTTGTGCCACTTAACTTTTAAGGAGAACAAGAACAAAAAACAAGAAGAAAATAGGAAGAGGAGGAAGAAAATATTGAGAGGGAAGATGAAGGAGAATGAAAGAAGAAGAAGGGAGAAGGAGAAAGAAGAAGAAAGAAGAAGAAAAATAGGGAGAGGGAGACGGAAGATGAAGGAAGAAGATGGAAGAAGAAGGAAAAAGAAAGAAGAAGAAGAAGGAAGAGCAGTTTCTTCAGCTATAGCCTGTGAAGTGTTAGCGATTTCATTTTCTTAGCGTTGGCATTTGAGCGCCTGATCGTCCCACTGCATGATAGTGCACGGTCAGTGTACTCATTATAGCTGAGTTGGCTAGGTGATAAGGTGGATCCGAAATCTCGAATAAAAAAATGTCTGCAGTCCTATCGGTGATTTGAACCTCTGACCTCTTGAATGACAGTCAAATGTGCTAACCACTAGACTAGCATGCACCCTACATATTTACTTGAGGTTAAAAGTAAAAAAATGTTGAACTTGCACACCATGCAATAAATGTAATACACAGGTTAGTCTGTACACCTTAGGCGTTGAATTTTCATAAATCTGAGCAAGTCTTATGTTGCTATAGGCCTAACAAACCACATCTTAGACATGTATCTTGGTTGTGGTATAGACATGGCACCAGTTGCTGCAGACGTTTCGCTACAAAATCGCCTTCTCCTCAATTTATCATAACAAAAGTGCCTAGCACTTGCAATGATATGCCACACATCATAGACATAGCTGCTATCTACTGACTATATATATGATCATCGAAGAATTTACAATTCTCTTCGAAAAGTTGACCACCCGCAGCAGCTAATAATTGTATTGTATTGTATTTAAACACTTTGGAAAGCGCCTCTAGTATAGTGTGAACCGTTCAGAGGCGCTCCCAGTGCGCAAGGCCAAGAGAAAAGAAATGTCTTGAAGAAAGCAAACGAAGACGAGGGGTTACCTATTAAAATTTAAGAGCGAGTAGAAGGAGACAGTGTATTCCAGATATAGGGACCAATTGAGGCAAAAGATCGGGACTGCGCCATAGCTGTTCTAGTATGAGGAACTGAAAGATCCAATCTGTTCGAGGGGCGAAGTGGACGATGCGAGGAGACAGAAAGAGGCCGCTGAATTACATCAATTAAATATTTGAGGGCGAGGCCCCCCTGTGTCTTGGACACCAGAATGAGGATTTTGACCTTGGTATACGTGCAAAGAGAGGAAGCCATTGCAGTTGCTCAAACATGAATGATGAAATGCGTGAGTAGCGTGGCAGACGTGCTATTAATCTCGCAACTGTATTTAGGACTGACTGCAGAGGCATGAGACGGACCTTAGGAAGACCGATTATAGAAGCGAATTTCAGTAATCAATTCGGGAGCAATTGAAAGCATGAACCAGCGTTGTGAAAACAGCGGATGAGACAGATCGTCGAACAGCCCTGAGACGCGTTAAGTGGATATAGGAAACACCAAAATAATTGGTCGTGACGGGTGAACTCAATATACACAAGCAGGATTCGAACTGTCTCTGAGCACAGCACGCGAAGCAACTCATCTGCCTTCTGTCTCTGGTCTCTCCGGCAAGTGGAATCCATTCGATATAACTTGACAGATGCTCTGACTCCAAGAAAGCGTTCGTAAATAAGCTGGTGCCCTATGCTTAGCTTTCATGTGGTGCATTAGAAATTTGGAGTTTACGATCAGTGGAAAGATGAAGATATTGCCAAGAGTAGCAGTTGCTAAGACTAAATATAAGCCTATAGGTTTAACTCAAAAATAATACACAATTTTCTTGCAAGGTCTGCAGCCTTCCAACATGGTACGAAGTCATGAAAGATAGATATAGTGACATACCGTACTGGCAGTGTTGGGTATGAGTTAACTCACATGAGTTTAAACTCACGAGTTAACTCACTTGCTGTGATTTATGAGTTTGAGTTAACTCACCTTAAAGAGTGTGAGTTATGAGTTTGAGTTAACTCATATTTTCTGTGGTTTGAGTTGTAACTGTCAATTATTTTAAACTCAACTCACTCTTCGGCATTCGGCACATATTGTGTTGAAACAAGCCTTTTTTATATCGTCGGCTTTCCATACTGGTGAGTGGTGACGGCAAGGAGGGTCGTAAACACTGCTAGCGGACAGTATTTAAGCACTGCATATTTTGTATATTGTGAACAGTTAAGAACAACATGGCTGAAGTACCGTGTATTCTTGATGGAAAATATTTTTCTGTTACAAGTAGGCGTGATGGAAAAATTGTTGCTCGATTAGAACGTGCTAGTATGAAACGTGTGAGTTTATGAGTTAACTCATTTAACAAGTGAGTTTGAGTTAACTCATTTCACTTAGGATGAGTTGAGTTTGAGTTTAAACTCATTTTGAGGTGCATGAGTTGAGTTTTGATTTAACTCATTTCTTGTGTGAGTTTACCCAACACTGCATACTGGGTCAGACCAGGGCCGGTTTAACCACTAGGCGAACTAGGCGGCCGCCTAGGGCGGCACAATTCTGGGGGCGAAAGAAAAGCTAGCCTGCATAAAGAAATATTTTTTAAACATTGCCACCGTTTGCCACCATTTTCTTTATCAATAAATGAATTACACGAAAATAAGAAACGTCAACATTTCTGTGGCTAGTGGTGACAGAATTAAGATTCTCGAAGCTCCAGTTGATAAAAAAAACATAATTTGCGAACCTCCATGCTGCAAGAAAGACTAAGTCTTGTTAGACTAGTTATCAATTGAACATGATATTGATGGAGACTGATGGAACTCGTTTCTACATTTGCTAAAGATAAAGAAATTGAAATGACCTTATATGTTTGTATAGAGTAGCCTATATATAGACTCATGGGCGTCCACAGGGGGCGCGCTCCCTGGATTTTGCGCATATTTGCAGAGACATTTAGATTTTTTGGTTTTTATGATTATTACAACACGATTTTCAACGTGAGTAGTGTACCGACCGTTAAAATACGATATACGCTCTACAAGTTGGACCTATGTCTTTGTTTAGGCATATCTTTGAAAATTTAACGTATAGGCCTAGAGTTCTCTCTGGGTAATAATTATGGAGATTCATATTGTAAACCCCGAGACTGTATTTATGCCTTCAGCCGTGTCGGACTGTCGGCTAATTGGTATCGTATTCCCTTTACCACCGGCTCGTGTTGTTTTTAGCCGACCGCTGCGAGATAACAGGTTCGGACGGGGAACCGCGTAGTCAGAACGTTATATATATATGCATATATAGGCTATACACACAAATATATAATTATAATTTATATATATATATATATATATATATATATATATATATATGTAAATATAAATTGACACTGGCTGGAGCGACAGTTTCTGACTAAGTAATCAGCTTCTTCCCTTAGATGCCAGCTAATACACTTTCTGTCAGACATTTTAAATATACCCCCTTCGGAAACAGTCCTAAGCCTGGATGAAGGAGGAATGCGAATCTATTGATCACTGTTGTCACACGGTTCGTTAAACTGAAACTTCTACTACTACGCTTTGTAGCCCAGTGCTTGCCCAGTGACTGTTCACTAAACCTGCAGTATAGTATAGTCTATAGAAAGTATGCAGTACTGATAAAATTATAATGTAGAATAATATGGGTCGATTGGCTGCATTAACACGAACTTAGTAAAAGTTGAATTTGAACAACAGTATATATGCACCATAGAAGGCGGGTCAAAACATGGATTCGTTCAACGACAAGTGACGACCGTTTATCAGGTCTCTGTATTATGAGTGTACATCGAAAAAAAGTTTCAGACAACAAAGACGGATTCATAGATAGAGTACGGTAATAAATCAATTTGGACAAAAACCCTGCAGACGATTGCAATTGTTATTTGAAGAATAAGGTCAGATTTCAGCAGTCTTGTTGTCCTCGAGACCAAGGTCTTGGTCTCGAGTGCACTCGAGTTCGTTTTTAAAAGTCTTGGTCTTGGTCTTGGTCTTGAGGTTCAAGGTCTTGGTCTTGGTCTTGGTCTTGGTCTTGAGGTTCAAGGTCTTGGTCTTGGTCTTGGTCTTGAGGTTCAAGGTCTTGGTCTTGGTCTCGCAAGACCAAGACCAAGACCGGCTGTTAATATGAACAGTCATTTAACATAACTCAAGAATTCTGTATCAAGCCTGCTTGCATCATACGACCAATATCTATGGATGGATACAAGTCATGTTGGTCAGGAAAACCCATTGGCAGCAACAACAGTTATTCTGTATCAGACGGTATGATAAACCATGGGAAGATTTCAAAAGGACTCACTATCTGTACATTTTACATCCAGTGCTTGAGAAGCTACTCTGTGTGTGTCAGCGACTTCAGCACCTGTAGAACGTATTTTTTCACATGGCGGAATTTTTATGAAGCCCCACAAGGCACGTCTTGGTCAGAAAATTCTGAGCGATTTGGTTTTTATAAAATACAAAAGGCATTTGGTATAAGAGTTAGCATGAAGGACTTTTGAATACAAATTCGGATTTCTCTGCAGTTTGCATTTAAAGTTAAGTTGCTTGAATAAAATAAAAGACTCATGTTTTCATTAAAATAGCGAATATTCCGACTTGACAATTATTTTTTAGAAGTCTTGACCTGATTTCGACTTTTTGGGTCTTGGTCTTGGTCTTGAGGTTCAAGGTCTTGGTCTTGGTCTTGGTCTCGAGGTTCAAAGTCTTGGTCTTGGTCTTGGTCTCGAGGTTCAAGGTCTTGGTCTTGGTCTTGAGGTTCAAGGTCTTGGTCTTGGTCTTGGTCTTGGTCTTGAGGTTTAAGGTCTTGACAACAAGACTGGATTTCAGTCGTATAAAATTTAATTGTCATAATAGTTTTCGACAATGAATGTCTATGAATATTTTCGCATGTTGGAAAATGTGCAGCAATGTCTGCACATTTATTGTGGAGGAGACTTTCAACACATATTTTGTGGAGCTTTTTACACAGCCGGACCCTTTCTATACATTTTTGTGTAGCGAGTGTGTAGTATTTAGCATGGAGCCGGCCGCATAGGCCGGCTCCATGCTAGCGCGTAAATTCTGTTGGCTTAACCAGAGTATCAGCGTTATCGGTGACTCATTGCGACTGGAGGCCGCGTGCGTGGGTCCTTTGTGTGAACAAAGAACATCGAGCGGTAGGCTACATTTTCTTCAATACTGTTGGAAAATAGAAAGGTAAGTGCAGTTAAATCAATGTTGGAATATTTAAGTTGTTAAGTAATTAGAATCATCACAAGTTAAAACACTGAGAAAAAGTCATGTTTGTAGAATTAATTTCACGCATTCATGATATGGGCCTAGTCCGACGTTCGAAAGAAATGGTTTGCCTAAAACCCGAATGGCTCGACTGATCAATGTATATTACAAAAATTAAAGTACTGCTAATAAATGAGAATTTAGGTCATTTTAGCATATTAATTTAATTCAGCCGGTAACATTCTTTCTATCAGGAATTCGTTATCGTTGAAGTAGGTTCGTCTGAAAACCGGAATGTATGTCAAGCTAGAATACACATTCGTATTCACTTTAAAGTTCCTATTCATGCTGCATTGTCTTGCAATATATCGCAACTTCGTTAGCAAAAATTACAGACTCATGCTTAGCACACCAAAGCCTTTCACACCACATAGGCCTGCACAACGGGGGGGTGGTAGAGTAGTGGTAACACTCATGGCCAGGAGAGCATTAGAACGCGGTTCGAAACCTGTAGCCCCTCAGCGCCTTGCATGGCTGCCAAACGTGTGTTTAATTCAGATCTTCATTATATAACTGTCATGTTTCAATGTTATCTTACTGTGTCTGTCAGTATGAAATAATAAAGAGTATATTATTATTATTATTATTATTATTATTATTATTATTATTATTATTATTATTATTATTATTATTATTATTATTATTATTATTATTATTATTATTATTATTATTATTATTATTACTATTATTACTATTATTATCAGCAACACCATTGCCCACGCCTTCACTGTAACCCATCAAACATTCCTCAGCAATGCATTATATCCATTAATACAGTTTCTCAGATCTGTGTGTCGATAAACGCTCTAACAGGTGCCCGTGAACACTGGGCACTACGGGGATAGACGAACACACGGAAAAGCCAGACACACAGACGGATGGACGGCTACACAGACAGTCAGAGGGATTGACACACAGACAAACAGCGGTTATTAAGTCTGTCCGTGCCTCCTTCCCTCCTCCCTACCTCTGTCCTTCTTCAGGGGGAGGAGGACGAGGCGAAGACTGATTATGGCCAATGAAATATAAAATGGACTCCCGAAATTCGCACCACCTACGAACACTGGGCACTAGAGATAGAGAGAGAGAGAGAGAGAGAGAGAGAGAGAGAGAGAGAGAGAGAGAGAGAGAGAGAGAGAGAGAGAGAGAGAGAGAGACGTACAAACGTAAAGCCAGACAGACAGACGGACGGTCAGGTCAGACAGACAGACGGATTGACACACATAGGTAAGTATGTCTATGCCTCCCTCCTCCTTCCTTCCCTCTCACCCTACCTCTGTTCCCCTCCCTCCCTCCCTCTCCCGTCATTATGACGGGCAAATCCGCTAGTTGCAATATAATGGTGATTTACTGTTGTCATTGTGCATTTTTTGCTGTTGATTGGTCACTTGTTTCACTGCTACTAACCAGGATAAACGGATATTTATTGTTATTTTTAGCATAAACTAATCTAGTGACTTATTGTTTTGCATGTTTAGGTTCATGAAAGATTCAGTGCACAGTTGGTTTGCAGATGGAACTGCATGTAGAGAGACCCTCCAATTATTTCTCACTTGGTCAAAGGCATAACTTTGCCCCACAAAGCGCTGGTGACCAATCCCTCTCTCCTGTGTCAACTACAACAAGATGGATGACCAAACAATAAGTAAGTACACTAACGGGAAGGCATCTATATCACTGTAATTGTAATTAGTAATTTCTGTTGCACCGCTATGTAATGCACAAGGCATAAACCGATGGTGCACCAAAACCATGCCATAATCAGGTCAATATAAGACAAAGAGGCAGCCTATGGTGGATAAGCAATTTTTACGGAGTAAAGTTTTAAGTTGAGAATGAAATGACACAAGAGGCTGAACACAGCGCACAGACACAGGGAGACTCTCTCTCTCTCTCTCTCTCTCTCTCTCTCTCTCTCTCTCTCTCTCTCTCTCTCTCTCTCTCTCTCTCTCTCTCTCTCTCTCTCTTTATCTCTCTCTCTGTGTGTCTGTGCACTTTGTTCAGTGAGAGTTCCAAAAAGTAGGTCCAGCAGCCGAAAAAGCTCGTTCACCAAGAACAAACAGTTCTTGATTTAGGTATGACCAACCTTTGGTAATAGATGACCTTGTCGAATAATGACAAGTCTGGACAGTAAGAACTGATTTTAGATATTGTGGCTGACCGGAGTTCACAGTTTTATAAACTATGAGCCCTATTTTTTTAACAAATTCTTTGCTGAACAGGAAGCCAATGCAAAGATTTAAACACAGCGGTTATGTTCAAATGTACATGTATTAGTTATGGCTCTAGCCAAAGAGTTCTGAACTCTACAGCTTCAGCATGTTTGACATATGGATCCCAGTTGACTGTCACCACCACTTTTAAAAGTGGTGGTGACAGTCAACACCACTAGCACAATACAAATTTATGCCTATGGCAATGACGACATTGCAGAGCAACCTTGGAAGTTTGATTGTCATTCAAATCTCATCCACTGGGGAGTCAATTCTGTCTCATTATGGATTGCTGATGAAGTCCTGGATTTGGACTCGATTGGAATGCATTACTTTTAATATTTTAGGGATCCTGTGCTTCGATTTACAGTAACAGATTATATGTAACAGATTATCTGTCTAACTTTTGCAGACAAAAAGAGTAAGGTGGCACCTCCAAAGAATTCTGTGAAAAGACGACGACTTCACTCGAAGCTGTACTTGACTGGACTGCTTCTTTGTTGATTTTGAGGTTTGTTTTAAATTTTCCGTTTCAGTCAATTTTTTTTGCTTGTCCAACATCACAATTCATATTAAAATTTGTCAGGTTTATTAATGTATGTTATTATTAATATTTGATAAATGATTCACTCTTATTGTGTTGTTTCACTGTATTGTATAGTCATATCTGATAGCATTTATACTTATCTGTAAATTTTTTAGCCCAGGTAGATGTAGATTTAAATTTGTAACGTTGACTTCTAACATTTCTCTACTCAGTTGATAATTATCGATTTGCAACGTAACCCTGAATACTCTATATATTGGGCTTATAGATGACTTGAAACTGGATCCAAGAAATGCTAGAATTGGAATGAATTTGTATGACGACAGTCTCATAACTTTTCAACAAGGTCATCTGAATGCCTGACTTTGGTCATACCTAAAGCTAAAACTGCTGGGTGAATGAGTTCTTTCAGTTGCTGGACCTAAATTTTAAAATTCCCTCCAAGTTCTCGATCTGCTCAGTCGCTTGTGTCATTTCATGCTCAACTTAAAGTTATCTTTTCCGGGTTGTTTATCCACCATAGGCAGCTAGGCTGTCCCTCTGTCTCAATAAACTGACCCAAGAATGTGAGTTTCTAACTCACAGCCTTATTACTATAGGTCTGGAACCTTAACCGCTACAGCTGTATACTTGAAACATTTTTTTTCCACAGGAGCAAGATGATGTAGACAATGCACTTGCCATTCGAAAAGAGACAAGTGAAGTCGCAGTATTTCGTCAAAACCGACTGCATCTCGAACTGTTCTGTAGAGGGAGTGGAATATCTATTTACATAATGTTTTGTATTTGGACTGTCCCTCTAAGCTTCATTTCTTTTATGATAGCTTGGAACGGATTCCTTGCTGCTTAATTGTCAGTAAGAAGTTTGATACTGTATAGCAGACCGTTTGCAACCGCTGACAAAAATGGCCCAATCAAAAAATTTCCAGTGACTGAGCATATCTAAAAATGAACCACAAGTCTTCAACCAGGTTTTGTGACTATTGCTACTCTATCACTGAGTACACTACAAGGAACAATCCGATCGACCATTTGAAGAATTCCATTTAAATCACAGCTCAATACCTATCTTTTTAAACAATCATACGACTGTCCCTTACTTTTTGAACTCATGTACAGTGCCCTCTCCTTCGGCTGTGTTACGGCGCCATACAAATCTTCTTGTTATAATAATGAAACGGAGACAGTGATGCTGCTGGCCAATGCCCTTTGATTATTCAACCTTTAGTTCATCATAGGAGTTTTTTTTATTTTACTAGTATATTTGTTTTACATAAATGTTAACTTTATATATTAATATATCTTAATAAAATAGCTGTTGGTGTCTAAAACTGTTGAAAATAATGTTCTGTCCATTCTGTTTATGGTGTCTTGTCTGTGGAGTCGAGTATCCCCACGAGCTCTGCATCTGTTGAAGTTTCTTGGTGCAAATACTTGTCAGTAAATCGTCAGTAAAGACTTCAATAGACTGACAGAGCTTCTGTGGATGCTGACAAAATTGGTTTTGTCACAAGTACCAGTGTTATTTTTACTATTGACTAATTGATTTGCTATTATTTTGACTTTATATGTTGATTTCTCATAATTATGTTATTTGAAACTCTGCTAAAGTAATATGTTTGATATAATATATTTGAAAATTTTGAACAATTAGGATTCATCGTTCAGTATTTTATTTTACTTACTTACTATTTTCATGTTATACACAATTAAATCCTTTTTCCAGAAATACCATTTGTTTGGTTCTTTGCCGTGTATGTATGCATGTATGTATGTATGTATGTGTGTATGTATGTATGTATATATATATATATATATGTATGTATATATATATATATATATCAGTGCAGCGATGTTTTGTCTGAATTGCATAATTGAAAATCTCTTCTGTCAAGGAAGTCTCAGTGCTGTTACGGGGTCCATTCTTTGTGAAATAGTAATTATAGTTCATTTATGCTTCACTGAGTATTAAATAATGAAAATAACAAATCACAATCAAATGAAAACAAAAACCTAAATTACAGTTTAAATGCACAATTTGTGTGTATTCTAAGGTACACACCTGATGTGGAAGAAAGATGTACAATACTGTGCACTTTATAATTGCACAATACTGTGCAATCATGATGCACAATAGTGTGCAATGAAAAACTCCACAATTTTGTGTAGATTAATTACACATTTGTGTGGAAGAGTGACAGCTACACACTGATGTGGATGAAAGTGTGTAGGAAAACTCCACACTTTTTACGAGAGTGAATCCGCGCCAGAGGATCGAGAGGGAGCCAGCGCCGAGGGAGCGAGCGTCGAAGATGCAGTGATCGGTTGCTTTCGACACCCTATTTAGTCCCTGTGACAACTATTTAAAAGTTTCCCCCCCCCAGAAAAATTCCTGTGGACGCCCATGCATAGACTTAATCGTACGTAGGTAGGACTAGGACTTAGTAGGCCTACACGTAGCCGTAGGAGTTCCAAAGTGTTCAAACGACAATAATGCACTGTCTCATTATTTAATATTTACGTTTTAAATTCCCATTTAACGTGCTGCAGCTAGACCATACAGCATAGGCTGCATAGCTTATGCAGTTTTCAGACTATAATAATTATGGATAACTTTTAAATTTAGAAATTATCAAGTGTCATATTTTTTAAAAATTTAGAAGTAATAGGCCTAACGATTCGTAGGTGATTATAATGAACCACGAATCGATTGTACTAAAAATTAAAGATGCAACATTCAGTTGCATTCCTGTGTGAAGGTTATATTAACTTAGTTAATTTAATATTAATTAGTTATCCCACTTAGTACGTGGGGGCGCAGTGCGACAGGTTCGCCTAGGGCGCCAAATACTCTGGCGCCGGCCCTGGGTCAGACAGAGACAGAGACTCAAGACGGACAAAATCAGGGGCGTAACTTTATTCTAAAAAGTGGGGGGTACCAATACTTTGGTCTAAAAAGTGGGGGGTACAAATTTCTTCTCCACTTTCGCTTTTCGCATGGTGGCCATTTTGAACATATTCCCTGTCAGTATTCTCATTAATTTTGGCTCTCGGTTTACATGTGTATCTAAGTACTTTTGCACTTTGGCGGAAACTGCATTCTCTGGGAACTTTGGGAAGGCACAATAACAAAAATATTGATTGACATTGTTTAAAAAGTGGGGGGTACAGTACCCCCCAGTCCAAAAAGTGGGGGTACGGGTACCCCTCGTACCCCCCACAAATTACGCCTATGGACAAAATAATAAAATAATAATAATAAAAATCTTCTTTATTAATTCAAACTGACAAACGCAGTAAGATTACATTGAAACATGACAGTTCAATCAAGATGTTAACTAAACACACGGTTTGGCAGCCATGCAAGGCGACGCCCTAGAGGAGGTTACGGGTATCGAACCGCGAATCTAATGCTCTCCTGGCCATGAGTGTTACCATTACTTAATCCCCTCTCCCCAAAGTCAGAACTATTGTGTCATCCTGCATCGATACCAAGTAAATTAGTGGCAAGCCGGTCTCAGATTGCCAGAGGTGATGTTGTGATGGTACAGAAGGTGGCATACTGGAAAGAATACGCGCTTGATAGACTAAATCTGCAGGTCATAAACATAATATTATATCAACACGGTGAAAGCTCGATTAAGCGACGCTCTTGTTTACATAATACGAAGCCTTCTATAACATTCCTCTGGACGGCTACGCAAAGGCACTGACTATAGGGCTATATTTACTATCATGCAATAGATATGGATCCAGGTTTGCAGGTCTAATATTTGCGCAGGCGTATATATTTGTTAGGCCTACACAGCCTAGTATCAGCCTAGTATCAGCCACAGCCTAAGCCTAGTATCACGTGATATCCAGGGTAGTCCTAGTTTCAGTCAACAAAGCCTGTAATGCATGAATGTTGCACATAGCTACGCTGCCAGTACAATCATTGGACTAATCTTAGTGGCAATTGGCATCGAAATTTGCTATAAATGAAAGAATATTATGGCGCGAGTGACTACTGATTGCATTTCAATCACGGTTTTCTCTAATTTCTTTAACTAATTTCTAACTGAACGATTGCATGGTTTACATGAACGGATTCGTTGTGCGTAACCTGTTAATTTGGATATAGCAGTGACCGATTCAATGGCAGAAGTAGGCTACGAAGCGAAAGTTGTTACAGGTAGCAACAGGTATGATCTTACATGTTATACGTCTTTGTCAGCTGCTGTTATTCAATTTTGCACTTATGTTCCTTTTCATCCAAGTAAGGATTGCAATTTTATATATAGTATATACTATATGGCTCATCTATAGCACATCTATATATATGTATACGTAGGCAATAATTATATAAACTTATAATCGTAATCGTAAACTCAACATTTCTAAGGCGCCACTTGAAAGCTAAGCGTAGGGCACCAGCTTATTCACAAGCACTGCGTCGAGTCAGATGGGTTGTCCAAATGGTAGTCAAGAGGATGTCTGCATGAGACTCTGAGTCCGGTTGCCATCGGGGTCCAGTCATATATAGTCGCAAACAATTGGCAGATTGTTCCTTATATATACATGTGTATAAGTTATTATAAATAAGGTATTATATATAAGTTATTATATATAAGTTATCATCGACTATCGTTATCATATTTTTTTATATAAACTGCATTTATAAGGTGTAGCAGATTTATCAAGCATCAGAAAGAAGTCGGGTCTCGGCGTATATACGCAGTGTCCCGATGCAGAAATCTGATGTTTTCATGTCTTCCAATTCTTCAACACTAGGCCTATATGTCTATAAGCCTGCGTTCGTAACGAAGTCCACATGTGCATATTCATGGCCTCTCTCTCCGTTTGTTTACGCCCATTGCCTTCACCACATAAACGCGATTGACTTATGTAGCAAAGGAAAAGTATGCATGTGCATAGAGTGATATTCTTAGTTCGAGGAACTAAATCCAAAACAGCATTCGTTGGGGAGGGGGATAGAGTAATGGTAACGCTCATGGCCAGGAGAGCAGCAGGAGAGCAGCAGTATGCGGTTCGATTCCTGCAACCCACTCGGGCGGGCGCCTTGCATGGCTGCCATAACGTGTGTTTAGTGAAGATATTGATAATTGTACTGTCATGTCTGTAAATCTTACTGCGTTTGTCGGTTTGAATTAATAAAGAAAAAGATTATTATTATTATAATTATTATCTGCCGCCTCTTGTTACAGTATACATACCAGCATTGGTGCATGAGTAGCCGATCTTCGGAGGCTGATCATTGACTTAACTTTAGAATTCTCAGAGGCCTGAAAGTATCATATATAAACGTGAATATTCGAACGAGGGGGATCTTGTCATTTTCGTAGCCATGAAGTGCCTGATTTAGTCATAAGCTAAAAAAGCTACAG
Source organism: Allolobophora icterica (assembly GCA_963556255.1). NCBI lineage: Eukaryota > Metazoa > Annelida > Clitellata > Crassiclitellata > Lumbricidae > Allolobophora > Allolobophora icterica. Next base: position 21,278,355 of record OY744610.1, read on the forward strand.
CTATAGGCCAACGGCCTCAAAATTCGTAGAGGCCTAAAAAAATCAGAATTTTTGAGACTTAGAAAGGATCAGTATGTAATCAGTAAATGCATTCATTTGAAAATAATTAAAAATTTTAACTTTAAGTGCCTTAATATTTGATAATTAAAAGGCATATATCCTATGTTTTCAAGTTTTGTGAGACATTCTGGTGCAAATTTTTACAAGGGTTTCCAAGCCTTATAGCTTGGGGCCTCACTAAGTCTAAATCCGGAGCTGTGGTCACATCATGACGATTAAGACAAAGGGCACAAAGCCACAAAGACAAGTGGTAAAGACAGTAAGATGCTAAGCTATAGGCCTATTGTTTAACAGCGCCAACTCAACATGATTTCTACCTGTTGTGATAATAAGGGCAGCCGACCCCAACAGCAACGTCATATCTATATTTGAACCCTATAATATGTCCTGCCATGCATAAGGGATCACATATTGTATATAATATAAATGAAGTCCAACATTAGGCTTATAAGGCCTTAAATCACTTCATTGGCTAAAACCCCAAACTCTCAAATTTTAAACTTATTGTGCTTATACCTATATAACATTCTACAATAATCCCAACGCAATTATATTCGTATATATACCGTATAGGCCTACGGCATAATCAGGTTCTTCAGATTCTACATGTGTAGGCCTACTCTTCATCATGCATCCTGTCTCTCCTTCTACCCAACTCTTGACCCTCCCCAGTAACTGCTTATCTAAGTTCTGTTGTATACCGAAACACATACCATGCACAGTGCACACTGCACCTCGTATTTGGAATGATCTCCCGCCTGAATTCCATAAGTTTTTTCTTCGATCCTCTACCAATGTCGTCGCTCACCCACCACTATCTGCCTTTATAACTTCTCTTTCTATATCAGCCCCAGGTTTTCCATTCTAAACTAAAATCTCACCTTTTCAATGAATCTTGCCGCTATGCATCCACCCTTCCTGTACCTTCCAATTCCTCTCATCATAAATACCACCCACCGACGGCCACCGTATGTATACAGCTCAGCTGCCTCTTTCTCTCTGGTAATCTGAAAACCGGATTTAATTATTCACATGCGTTCCACTGGATGACCCGTCTGACTTGACGCAGCGCTCGTTAATAAGTTGATGTCTGCACTTAGCTTTCACAACTACAACTATCATGTACTACGATATATTCGTTGTTGACCAATTGCTAATCGCACATTGGTGTACAGACATTCTAATGCAGAGGTTTTCAAACTGTGGTCCGCGGACCAAGAGGGGTCCGCGAAGGATATGGCGGGGTCCGCGAGAGCTTTCTGAAAATATTAATTAGGCCCTATAATGATTAACACTGCATGGTCTTAACATTATTAATGGTTAACACTGCATGGTCTTAATATTAATAGCCTGTGTTTTCAAATTCATACACTACGTATAAGCAAGCTCGTATTGTGGAAATAGTCTGCCTGTTATTTTGTTTAAATTTTAAATGATAAATTTTGCTTTCTAGATGCGCTTGGGTCCGCGAGCTATGCCTAGAAAAAATAGGGGTCCCTGGTCAAAAAAGTTTGAAAACCTCTGTTCTAATGAACAATAACAATGAAGATGAAAGATGAAGATGATTGTGATAATGCTCGGTAATTATTTTGAGTCTTGAGTGCTCAAACGAAGGCCTTCTTCCGGGCATGAAAAGTAGGGGAGTGCGATACCTTCCTGTCCAAAAAGTGCGGGTAGAGGCATCCCTCGTACACCACCCACAAATAAAGCCTATGAGGGTATGCGGCCCTATAATTTCCATGCACTCACCTCACTGTTTGTCAAGACTTAACAGGTCTAAGTTTAAGCCAATCTACATGTAGCGCAACTATTCTAATCGACATTCAAAGCCAATCCCTCCTGCTGAATCACACGTGTGAAATCGTCTCATCAATAAAACACGACAGTATACGTAGAGTCTCACGTGTTTTCCTTATATGCCTACACTGTACAAAAAATAGGCCTATTGAATGATCAGATCTTCACTACGCAGTATTAAGCTTAATGACGTGGATAATATCACGCATCACACTGGTGGTGTTGGTGGTGGATATACGTTAAATTTTTAGCTGGAAATATATATCGCATACGTTTTAGAATTCCTGATATCTGGGACGACAGATGACTGTGTGGATTTTAACCCTCGAGTGCCCAAGCTATTTTTTGGTACACGAATGCCCAACGGGGGGGGGTCCGACCGGACCCCAATGTTTTCATAGTGATATCTGGAGAACGAATTGGAATATTTTAACGGGATTTGGCTTGTTATAATCCAAATTCAATTTGCAATCGACTGATATATGGTATTTCACAATAACATGCGTTAAATATTTATTTCTGGGCTGGTAAACCATGTGCCAGTATGACCATCAGCCGCATTTCTTGTGGGGTGTCCTTGGTATACATGCTATGGTTGTGGGCTACAGGGTGGTAGAATAATCACGCAAAATATATCATACGAAGCCCAATTGAAGGCTTTAGGAAGTCCTAAAACCATTTTTACAATTTCGCTGCCTTCTAAAGTTATCCGTGGAAAAGCGGGTCTGGGGTCCGGTCGGACCCTCCCCCCTTGGGCATTCGAGGGTTAAAGGAGGCACACATATGGGCCTATATGCCAGTACGTGTGCTTAAGATGATCGCAACAAAATGTCTGCATAAATATAGTCAATGGGGAAAATCGTGCGTAACCAAACACGTATACAGGCCTACATGAAAATAGGCCTAAGTAATTAGAGTAGCCTATAGATTATATATATATTATATGCGTGTGCGTGTGTTTATAGGCATAATCTATAAACACACATACAGAGTAAAGTCACATAAGTCACATAACGTCACATAAGCTTCACAGTATAATACAGTCTCGTTGACACAGCAGGCCTGCAGTGCGTAGAATAGGCCTACGCCTAAGTGCTGTTTGCGCGTATGTTATAAGAATGCGCTGAGGTGTTATTATGAATGGTCATACACAAACTATATAGGCTTATACATATGTCGTGTTTTGACATAGAGGGGTGGCTATAGGCTATGATAAGTGCAAATAAATGCTGCGTAAACGAAAAACCTATAATCTATATCTTATAATTATAGGCTATAAACGAATCATGCTTTCTCGATAAAATAAATCACGAATTCTAACTATACGCACAAGGCCACAAACAGCAATTAAGCCTACTAGGCCTACGCACAGTAGGCCTAGTAGGCTATTATGTAAATGACACTGCATGTGATGTGACTTCAAAGGCGTCTTTCCCCGAAGTCATTGGAGCAACTTCCCCTCCCCTCCTCTTCCCCTCCCGTTCCCTTCCCCGTTAATGATGGCACGTATACAATGACAGATCCCCCATTTCTTGGATGGGACATTTTCTCGGTCTTTCTTTGCCTCTATTCCTTAAGCACTTGAAACCATTTTGTTCGATCCTGGTTTTCCGTCGTTAGGTCGAGAGCGCCTCTAATTAATTTTCTAGAAGAGGCGCTATATAAATCTGTGATTACTTTACATTATCCAGGAGATAAAGATGAGGTATCATCAAGCTGTTTTTGGGTAAATTTACCCGTAATCTGTGAGCACGTTTATATATATACTAATAAAAATTTCTGGGTATACGTAAGTCTTGAAGTTTTGGGTTCGTTCGTTCATTGCGTTCGTTTGGCTTTTTCACATCGGTCACCTATTAGGCCCTCGCCACCAGTGGCCTTACGCGGGCATCCTAATGATCCTATTCATCTTCTTTCGTTCAATCATTCCGAGGAATTATATATGTAGCGCCCCTCAAAGATACCAAAAAGATACCTTCGCTCCCACCCCAACTCTGACGATAAAGAACAACTTCCAGTAGCATGTAAAAGGTTTCCCTATAGTTAAAAGAACACGCAGATCTGAAGGAAGGTTATTTCACGTGGGGGCCCAATCACTGAAAAGGTACAACGTTTCAATTAAAGGGAACACGTTCACTTCGAGTTCCAGAACGAACATTTCTTCGGTCAGTCAAACCTGCAGGTTGGGCAACAAAAATTCCGCAAGTAGGTAGCTTTTTAAACATTGTAGACCTTTGTTATCATTATATCATATCATTTTGATCATGTCGGCAGGACGATCAGATGGCGAGGGGATGACTGGCCATCCGCCCTCATTTGCAGAGGTTAAGAAAAATCATGTTGCTAACACTTCCCCACGGCTGCCTCTCAGGCTAGCTTGAAGGTCTGAGCTTCTTCTTCCTCTAACATTTACTTACTTGCAGACGTCACTTCCCTCTCTCCGTCTAACGAGACTGACCCATCAGACCATCACTTCCGTTTTCGGGCAGTACTGGTCACAAGCCTGGAGAAAGAAGGGGCGGAGTAGCTAGTTACTTGGTCTGCCTATGACGCAGCGTCGTTAAAGAGAAACCACCATCGTGAGACCTCAGGACTTGAATCCGATTGGTCAATCGGTGATTGGCAGCGGTCAGTCTTTTGACCGCTGGCTAAGCCGACAGAGGCTTCCTTCGACGTGCAATTATACTGTATGTGCTTCGACCTGCAGGAGGGAGGTTTCAGCGATAGTGTTGAACTTTTTGAGGCGGTGCTTTTGCGCTATAACAGCCCATCAGCTGGATTCTAGATTGGTCTAGGCTTCCGCGCCTCTTTTGGCTGCCTTCAGTGCTTTACATAAATCTAATAGACCCTATTTTGAATAATCAGTAGACAAATTATGATGTTTACTTAATTTAAGGCTTATATATTTATAATTTAGAATATAATAGATTGGTTAAGCTTATATTAACACGGAGAGACATAGACCTAAGAAACAGGCCTGGGCCCTGGCGAGACTGCGAGAGACAGCTGCCCGGAGACTCAACCTACCAAAGGGACCCGGTGCACTTAGGGAGTTGGCTGACAAATCTAGAAGAAAAGCACTTTTTAAGCAAGCCTGAGAGGCAGCTATCGGTATGAAGTGTTAGCAACTTTATTTTCTTAGCCTCGGCACATCAGGGCGCGTTGTCAATCCATTCCCTCGCCGTATCATCTTCCCACAGACAGTGTGCGGTCATTGTACTCACTCATTATTGCTGAGTTGGCTATAGGGGCGCAGGTGGATCAAAATTCTATTAAAAAACAAATTTCTGCCTTGACATAGATTGGAACCCCAAGCTCTTGACTGACAGCCCCGCACGCTAACCACTAGACTCTCGCGTACCTCTGACAAAACATAGCAGTGCGAAACTGCAGATGATCCATCAATAGCCTACATCGTTTTCAAATGATAGGCTGTTACATATCGCGTCCTTCGGTCTCAATGTCACAACACATGAATCATCTCTCTCTATAGTATCCGACTCTTTGCTGTTCCGTAAGCACTTCATTTATTGACGTAACTTTCCTTACTGCAGCGCTCTATTGCACTTTATTACACTATTTGTTGTTTCAGCTCATTTTACGCTATAAGGGAGCTGTCACTATGTATAGTTACGTCTCTGTGTAAGGTGAAGGAGTTTGAAGCGAAATGGTGCAGTGCAGAGTAGGCCCCCTAATAGTATTTTCCATTCAAATATTTTTTCATTATTATTAATAGGCATATAATTATCATTATCATTATTACTGTTGTTTTTATTATTATTAACCATCTCACAAGAGGCTCCTACGATACAAGGTGAACGGCAACCAATCGGCTAACTTGTGCAACATTCCGTTACAATTCGATATTGCAACTGTAAAGAAGTCATGGTTAATAAGATTTCAGTAGGCCTATTTCTTTTATTAGAAAGATGACAGGGCTTCATATAAATGATCTTACGTATATAGCTTAGGCTGGCTCAGTGCCGTTTTAAGACAAGAGCACGCTGGGCAGTCGCCATGGATGGGCCCCACGATTTTAGGGGCCCCAAATGTGAAAGACCCACAAACTTTCATGTGTGCGTGACCTACACGCGCGGCAGGGCCTATACAATGCTGTTAGGACGTCAATGGATGCTACATATTAGGTGATGCTTAGCTTTGCTCTCAATTGGCACTTATCTGTGGGCGGGCAGAATGAATGGAGACGGATTCAGTGCAAATGATCACACGTTGAGCGCATGACGAATTGGCTAAGGATTGCCGCTATATATGTATAAAAGATGCTTACCCTTGAATGCCGTTAATTTCGTATACCCATGGATGAAAAATAACTTGTCTTCCTCATTTACATAAAACCAACAAAACCATCTGTTTGGCATATCTCGGTTTTTCTGGACAAACTTTTCCCATTTATATATAGGCTATAGAGGAAATTACAGGTTATTAGACGACAGCCGAATTTAGACAAAAGCTAGCTCTGAGCATGCAGTGCGCAATTGCGCATCTTGCCACTAAGTCAATATTATATACTGCATGGTTGAAGTAGGCGGCGCACATAAAGATTGTCTATATTATAATGGATTTTGCAGATTACGCTCAGGCAGGACAGAAAGTTGGTTCGAGATTTCTGCCCCACCTACGCCCCTTGCTGCTGAAGCTCCCATGGTGACACACACACGTCAAGATACAGGTGCAAGATCTTGGCCTTCTGCCAACGAGAAAGGCTAAGTTATTTCTGGGAAATTGATGTCCAAGGTCAGGCTTTGCTGATATAACTACGATGTGCCCCAATTAAACTGAGACCCTTTTTGTTTAGGCAATAAATCTGTCAATTCTAAAATAATTCAGTGATATTTTAAGGATTGAAACAACAAACGTCAAACATCAATTATCAATGTTTCTTGAAAGTTTCATCAAATTCTATCAACAGGATCCAGATATATTGTCAAAACAAAATGGGTTCCCGAAAGTTTCATATAAATTCTTTCAACAAGGTCCAGACTTATTGCCAAATTCTATCAAGAGGCTCAATTTTTTTGTAGAAAATCAACAAAACATTTGTTATGTTTAGGCTTAGGCCTTTTACATTAACAATAAGTAATCCCTATAGGCCTAGTCTGTACAATTTTTGAAATATATACATGTCTCTGTCACAACAAACGTCAAACTATATTGCCATACTCGAGTGCACTGTCTATAGCAGTGAAAAATGTTGGGAAAATGTGTCTTTTGAGACAGGATTGCGAGATTAGAAATTAAGTACTGAATCTAGGCATTTAAGGTGCATCTAAGGGACTATTCTGTGGTAGAGAAAGCGCTGGTTTCCTGTACATGTACAGGAAACCAACGCTTTCTCTTGTAAGGACTACGGATTATAATTAGGAGAAAAAAGATTTTATAGCTGGTACCTCTCTTACTATAAGCACTTTGTGAAGCAAAAGGACTATAAGCCATAGCCACCATTTTGCCGAATATATCTCTATATATTCCCCGTAGCTATTAAGTTTTAAACAACTATTTATTCCATCCAAGACGAAGATTTAATCAAATATGTGTTAACTTGGCTCTCTGTCGTCATCAGTTCCTGACGCCAGCCATTTGGCGGCGATGGGTACGAATAAATGATATCCGCTGTCCTCGGTCATTTGTCAAGTCTACTGCCCCCTTAGTCATAGTCCTCGTGATGTAACTTATGTCCTTATTTATATTATCTATCCAGTGTAGTCTTGGTCTGCCTTTGTGTCTTTTCCTTCGAATCTTGCATGTACACTGCACTGTGTTTTAGGATTCGGTCAACTGGCATTCTCTCTACATGTCCAAACCATCGGAGTCTTCGTTGAACGACTTTGTCTAGCAGAGTTGTTTTGATGTCTTATGTCATCGTTTCTTATTTTCTGCAGTCTTAAAATCCCTGCAATCTTCCGCAGCCAACTCATTTCTGCTGTAAAAATTCTTCTCTCATCTTGTTTTCGCTTGTCAAACATTCCGATCCATATATGAAAATCGGTTGTATCATCGTCTCGTATATTTTTGTCTTGGTTTTCTCGGTTAATTCTCTACTTCTCCATATCCTGTTCATTATTGGCTCTGTATAATGGTTAGAAGTTGTCCTGAAAAGGGTTTTGTTTCATTCATTCCTTTGTTGACACACTATAAACTGTGACTGACGCATAGATCATTGACTGTGTGCAACAGAATTTAAAGTAAAACTTACAACAAAGAAACTAAAAGAAATTGATAACATAAGTTACGTTACTGTATCGCAGTTTAAGAAATGACACGCATGCTATAGCAAAAAATGATACAGTGAACACTAACAAGATGGAAAAGTAGAAATTCACAATGTTTTAGAAATTGAACGATTATAAAATGTTATGGTTTAATTTCATTACAACAAAAGCAAGTCTGGCACTGTCTGGGTGCTTCGGCTGCTAAGCAAATTAATCTCTACTCTACTTTGTTAAAAAGTATGGACATCCTTAAAAAACGCTGCGACTACTAAATATCCAATTACTTGGGAATGTTGTCGATAAACTTTCTTGTCAGTTGTGTTGACGGAGAGGTTCAAATCTCTGCAGGGCGATGCATTTCCCACCGAATAACCTATAGACACTTAAATTGTAACAGGATTGCTCAGACTGTTTTATGACACTGTCACATTCAAGTATAGGGGCCATACTGCAATCTTGTTATACTCGTATACCCGAAGATGTTTCAACGCCCATTCTGGAAGAATTTCATCGCACACCATAATAAATTCCATGACTTTTTCGATAAAAGTATAGCCCAATACAAGAAACATGCAAATTATGCAAGTGCGAACTGAAATCATGGAACCTTGTTGTTTGACGAGTCATCAGCTGACACACGGTTGTGAAGGCTACATGCATTGTATATATCCAGTAGCCTAGTTGATATAGTATAAAGTATAAAATCTATTCAAGTTTAGAACTATCTGAACAGGCGCCATCTATTTTACAGCAAAATATATTGGCAATACTTGGAAAATTCTATTAAATGTCTTATATATATATACTATAGGATAAACCTCTATACAACCATTGAGGAGACGCTATCAGCATTAGTGATGGTCTAATAGACAGGTGGTTGGGGTGAATGATATTTCAGCTGAAACGATAACACAGTAGCATTCCAACGAATGAGACAACATTTTCTAACGGATTATATGGCCCTTTTCTCCACCCAGTATGCGATTATGCCAACGGTTAAGAAAAACAAACCTTCATGAAGCCATATTAATCTAATACACTAGTGCAAATGTTCTTCTAGTGCAAAAAGCTACACGCAGCAGTAGTTGTAAAAACTACATTAAGCACTGCTGCAACAACAACACGAAGCCATAATTGAAAAACTACACTACTGGGGTTGTCCAGAAATCGATGTCCAGTGGAGATCCGAGTCCGGTTGCCAGAGAGATCAGAGAGAGGTCGTACATGTGGAGCAGTTGAACATTTTTGCAATATTTTACGCATGGTCCTACATGTTATGCAATGTGATTACCGAGGTAGGAAAAGGCGACCTATAGTGACGTTGTGCATTGATTACCAATGCAAAAGCGCATTGAGTATAACTGACTAACTGACTATTGCATACCCCTATATGAACCCGCGTATAGGCCTAAGAGTACAATATTGCAAATATGTTCAACATAAGAACAATATGAGTAATCATTCATCTGATGTTTTCTTTCATAGACCAGGCTCGATGTCTTGATCTACAAATAAATGATTAAAAACAATAGTCATTTAACACATTGTTACCTGGTGCTCTGTGCACTTTTATGAGCCTACCTTCGAGTTGTTAACGTTAATTAATGTCGAGGTGGAAGTCGAACAGCATATCAACAAGAACAGAAATAAAACTATATGACATTTGTCGTCCCAGTACTGATGTATGGATCTGAGTGTTGGTGCTTACAAAAGGAAGACGAAAGAAGGATTCTACTGGCGGGAATGGGATGGCTAAGAAGATTATAGGGAGGACAAGACGAGATAAAATTCGATGTGAGGTAATCCGGAAGGAGTTGGGACAGAAGGAAACACTGGTAGACAAGATCAGAAAAAGAAGATTGACGTGATTTGGGTATTTATATTTGTAACAAGAATGGATAAGAGATAACCAGCAAGGAAATTACATTTGCCAATTGGAGGGAACACGGAGTCGAGGAAGACAAACAAAGACATGGATAGAAAACGTGATAAAAGACCTTAAAGAACACGACATGGACATGAGAACGGCCCTGGATACTATCAGAGACAGAAAGATGTGGAGCCATCTTGTACAAAACTTCATCCACAGCACACGCCTGACGGAAGAGAGAGCAGAAGAAGAGAATGTAGAGGTAACACAAGTTGTTGATATACGTACGCTACAAGGTACCTGCACATATCCTGAGATATCTTAGGCCTACATGTATAGATACAGATGTTATGATCCTTGATTAAAGATGTGGGAAAAAGCGACCTACAGTGGCTATGTATATTGGTTCCCCATGCAAGAGCGCGTTGAGCTTAAAATCTTGATGCTTATGTGTACATGCAAATGTCTGGCAGGTTGTGCTTCATCTTATCTGAAGGATCTTTGCGTTTCGGTATCTTCCTTCCCCGGTCGCAGATTTCTCCGCTCTGCAACGCATGGCGACTTGGTTGTTCGATCGACCCAGACTTCCACGGTCCAGCATAGAAGTTTTGCTATGGTCGGCCATCCCTCTGGAACAAGCTGCCTAACAACGTGCGAATTGAGCTTATCAGCCTCTCTGCTTCTTTTCTGCAAACGCTAGAAGACCATTTTGTTTGATCGTGGTTTCATTGTGTTAGGCCGGTATATAGCGTCTCTGACGAGTCTCTCTTGCATTGGCGCTATAGAAATTTGGAATTGCCGTTGTGTCATAGTTAATTTTAATCCTGAGTGGCATGCTTTAGGAGAAACCGGACATTAATTTTATATTGCAACTGTGACAAGTCAGAAGGAAACACACCACTTATAAAGTTATAATTTTGAAAAAAGAGGGAGGGAGAATTTAATTCTCCAAGCCAACCGAGTTGGTACTTGGCAACCTTCTAAGTCTCTCGGTAAAAAGGGTAGGTATCCAGGAATTTTATCATGCGCAGTTAGTGCGTTGTAAAGTTTTACTCTATAGGAGCCTACATAATACTGCTGTTTTTCCAGAGCAACATAAGTCGTTAAAAATCTGCCTGTCCAGGGAAGAGATTAAACTCCCATTTGCGTATGTGCTTAAGCATGTGTGTTGGCTTTTGTACGTATAATTTATATCTGAGCATTTTTAGAGTGTCTCTTTTAAGTTTAGAGAACCCCACAAAAACCCTTTTTGCTATGAGAATAATTCCCACCAAGCTGTTTCAAAAATATTTCGCCCTAAGCTTTTGATAAAATATGTGGCAGAAATCATTCTAAGGTTTCTATAAATTAGACTAACCTCTATCAGGAACTCGGGCATGCCCACCACGAAAACGACATCTCTTATAGCTAAAATAATCCATAAGCAAAGCATTAATGCTCGCGATTAACCCTCATCCTCATTCCTGGGGTCCAGGCGGACCCCATCCATGTTTGCATAGGTCTAACTTTTATTCCCTAGATGGCAAAGCATTGTAATTTCATGTAATTGTCAGTCCTTCATTGATCAATAACTGCCTGCATTTATAGATCCGCAATTGATTTCACACAGATAACACTTTAAAATATCATATGGGGTCCAGCTAGACCCCACAAGTACAAATGTGTCAAAATATACAAAGCGGAATTATTTATAAACCCATTTCTAGCAGGTAATGGAACAAATAAATAAAGGAAATATAGCAATGCATACTGCCGTGCGAAAATGGCATAAACTGAACAGAGCATAGCATTTTTGTTAAACCATGATGTGTTTGCTTCACAACGTTCTCCACACAGGTGACTTTCTTGAATTACAGTGCAGCATAAAATGCTACATTCTTTATATACAAATAATGACTGGATTCGCCTGATAAAAAAGTTGTTTCTATGACCAGTAAACATAATAAAAAGTATACATCATTGTGTGAAAAGAGCTTATGTCACATTATTGATGTCGGAAGGCAACAATCACATGAAACATGCATTATAAATGTTGGGGTCCGTTTGGACCCCTAGCTGCAGGTATGCAATAACGCAACTTTTCTGACCAATGTGGATGAGGGTTAAGAACTGCAGCCCTTTAGAATTTACCCGTGCCTATAATCAAATCAACAATAAACAAGTCTCTGAACGATTAAACACGCTTAGAAATAAGCACACGAGGTACAGATATCTGTGGAGGTTTAAAGCGCCAACATCTCAAAAGCCTACTTGTCAGGCTTCTCCAATGCATCGAAATACCGACCGCATCCAATCTTGCTTAACTTCTGCTTTGTTTGATCTATCGAATTTCAAATGTATTATGATTTTGGCTACGGTTTAATTAAAGCGCCCTTGTGCATCATAAAAGAAGCTAAAGAAGTCGTTAGATTACATTATCATAAATCAAGAACCAAAAAAGAGACTACCTTGCGGGTTAGCTTAAAAAAATGACTTTTCTTCTTGACAACTGTTACAGCTGCTGTTCGCAAAGGCGTAAGCTGTTTGCAACTGGTTGCAACCACGCCAGGATAGTCTTACAAACTTTAAATAAACTTTATCTATGTCTGTTTGCTACTCACATCAAGCATGATACGACAGCCAACAGTAGGACAAACAGTAGTCCTATGATAAGTCCTATTATGACGATCTGATACGTTGGCATTTTTGGTCTTCCACTGTCCATCTCTGAGTTGTCGAATTCCGTCACTGTTTCAGAAAAATACTACTATGAATCATTTTCTCTAGTGAACTGCTTAACATGTTTCTAAGCAACACACACGCACACACATACATCTATCTAAAAAGTTTTAACTGTTATCGATCTCTGAACATTTATATACCAAGTCATTATTATAGGCTAAGCATCTATCTGACTATGTACGACATGAGTGCATTTCCTTTAAAACATCGTTTGCATTGTTTTTCTAATTTTTAAGGCGATATCTTTGTCATTATTTGTCATGCTTTTATAAATTACTGGTATACTTGACTACACGATACAAGCGTTTAACCACCCGGCAAGGGAACAACACCGGTCTATCTGATATTCTCATGCCTCAGCAAAGTTAACCATGCAGTCTCCCAGACTAAGTTAACTTTTTGATGCATTTAAGTCATCAGTCCTATTAAAAACTATATGACTTACTGTTTATTAGATACGACCAGTGTAGTGTGATAGTATTTTTGGCAGTCGCTGTTGAAACAATCCCGGTTTCGTTGAACTGGACTGAACAAATGAAATCGATCGTCTGATGAATCGATATCTGCACGGTACTAATAAATCGTTGGAGGCCATTTGTAGATCCTTCTGCGTAAATAGTTGAATATGAAGTATTGCCTGGCGTACAGTGGATGTATGGAAGCCATTGACCACGATAATCGCCGGAGCACGTTACGTTGATGAAGTATTCTGACGATGTTGTATTACAAAGCAGTGAATCTGCCATTAAATAAAAAGTTAGATCGTTAATTCGAGATTTCTGTTCCATCTGTACGCCCAAGCAAACTCAGTAATAATGTGTATACACTGACTGTACACTGTCGGTGGGAAGATGAGACGGCGAGGGAGGGGACTGGCCACCCGCCCTCATATATGCTGAGTCTAAAAAATGAAGTCTCTAACACTTCATACCCACGGCTGCCTCAGGTCTGGCTTAAGATACTGCTCTTCTCTTCTTCTTCTTCGTTATTGGGAGCAAATATTTATTTATCTGTTTATATGTTTGTCAATTAAACCGGTGTAAAGACTTCAGGTTACCCCCTCTTTCAAGTTACCCCCCGGTAATCTTAAATCGATTTCAGATTACCCCCGGGGGTAGCCTGAACGCGATTTCAAGTTACCCCTGCGCTGTTCACATTACCCCCGGGGGTAATCTGAAATCGATTTCAGATTACCTCCCGGTAATCTGAACGCGATTTCAGATTACCCCCCGGTAACCTGAACGCGATTTCAGATTACCCCCCGGTAATCTGAACGCGATTTCAAGTTACCCCTGCCATGTTCACATAAGATAAAATGCTAACTACGCCACCGAGCTGTTTCGAAAACTGAGAATATTAACGTTTCCCACGGCTGACGCACTGATTGCAAGCATTGACCAGTAAACCCAGCCAGCCAGACAACTACGGTACTATTTATGCGTGTCTGCTGGTCCATTTAACGAGTTTTATGTAGTTGAGGCAAAGAGAGAGAGAACTTATCGTACATCATGCTATAAGGGGATAATGAAAGTTCAGCGATAAATATTGGGAATTATTATTAGTATTATATAAGATAATCGAAAATGGGCCCCACTAATATGAGGGGGTAATCTGAAATCGTAGGGGGTAATATGAAATCGATTTCAAGTTACCCACGGGGGTAACTTGAAATCGATTTCAGATTACCCCCCGGTAATCTGAACGCGATTTCAAGTTACCGGGGGGTAATGTGAAATGGGGATAATCTGAAATCGCTACACCGGTCTGAGTTTCAATGGAAACTATATCAGGAAGGCGAGGACAATCAAATGCACATCACATGAGGATATAGATCTCGAATGAAACAGTTTTTCACATTCATTATATTCTTTAAATAAAATAATCATTTACCTATGTAGTTTTTATATCTAGGTCATATTTTAGCCATTTTTCTAACTTGTATAGAACTTTTCTAGTTTGAGGTACTTGCCAAAACAACATACGTAGTAGGCTATGAGTGCAAAGTAATGCAATTGCAAGGTAAAGTAATTACGTTACTGTCAGTTATGTAAATTGTAAATTTAATGCGCAATTTTATCACGAAGTATAATGCTGCAGAAACGTGGTAATTGGACTGATTCTTAGTCTTAAATGCATACTTTCGAATACAGTTGGAATTTACTGCATCGTATTTGTATATTTGTCAAACGAATATTTACAAAACCTACCAATACAACACGAAACCTATATGCTACGCTAAATCCAGATTACAGGTATACTATTATTACAATGGATTTAAATTGTTTTTCGAGTCAACAAAATGGGGCAGTTCAAGAATAGTTATTTTTCGCGGACAAGCCACCAATATTTACTTCAATATATATATATATATATATATATTTATATATATATAACCTGCTTCAGACAAACAATATCTGGCGAATATTTTTTGGCCATCATATGATAAATAGCAGAACAAATATACATTCTAAAAAGAGTTTTTGTGAGAATAGCAATACCTATAGGTGTTTAACTTACCGACCAAAATCACCGTAACGCTCTTTTCAATACCGGTTATGGGTTCCGAGCAAGAGATCATTGTGGGAGTGGAGGAAATGTTTGCCATGAACTTGAGACACTGCATTCCTGGAATGACTTCGACCACACTGTACCCATTGACAGTTCTGGACTTTCCATTGGCTATTCCAGTGCGTTCAGGCAACGCGAGCCACAAAAGCGTGTTATTTGTTTCTGTATAACAGCATATGCTTCCATTTTGACCATTGACAAGTGCAATATTCTTCGGTTCTTCTTTCGACTTGTGTTCGTTGGCTGCTAAAAATCAAACCAAGCGGTGACAAAACAAATTACGTCATTCATCACTTTTCTAATTATACTAGCTGTAACCCGTGAAAAATCACGGTATATAAAAAACAATTATTATTGCAGTGATAAAAATAACGTCATATTATAGGCCTATAGCCGTCGTCAAGACAACCGTCGCCAAGGCGGCAGTATAGTGACGTCACAATTAAGTGTTTGTTACGGGATGGACAGACAGACAGACAGACAGACGTACAACGGTTATTATGTTGTTTAATTATGAGCAAACACTTTTAACTTCGAAATAAAATGCATCTAGCCTATGTTGAGCAGGCACAGAGGCGTCAAAGACGTATAGTTTTTTCGGTTTATTCAAATTGCAGGCCTATACAATGGCTAATCTGTCTATGTTTTTCTATGTTTCTTGTTTTGTTTGATCGTTCTGCCTATACCTAATAATCCAACACATTTCTTGTTTTATTGCATCTTGGTATACACGTGACTATCTATCTGATTACATGTGGTCTATATCTGCATTCGGATGGTAGTAAAAACCTTTTTGCTTAAAGTTCCTTAATTGTTGGAATCTAGCGTTACAGTCTATCTATTAAAATATGTTGAAAATTTCAGTCAATCTGAATCATATCTATAGTGCATGCACTCTCGCGGAAAGTGTGGAGCAAAGTCTGCACATTTAAAGTGGAGGAGACTTTCTACACATATTTGTGGAGCTTATTACACAGCCAGACCCTTTCTACACATTTTTGTGCAGCGAGTGTGTAGTTTTTTTTACAGAGTAAGCGGCCGGCTCCGCGCTAGCCTACAAATTCTGTTGGGTTAACCAGAGTACCAGCGTTATCGGTGAGTCATTGCGTCTGGCAGGCCGCCGCGTGGGCTGAGCGAGTGTCTTTGTTTGAACAAAGAACATTGAGCGTTAGGCTATATTTCTTCAATACTGTTGGAAAATTGAAAGGTAAGCGCAGTTAAATCAATATTGGAATATTTAAGTTGTTAAGTATTAGAATCATCACAAGTTAAAAAAACTGAGAAAAAGTCATGTTTGTAGAATTAATTTTACGCATTCATGATTATAGGCCTAGTCCGACGTTCGAAATAAATGGTTTGCCTAAAACCCGATGGGCTCGACTGATCAATGTATATTAAAATAATAAAGTACTGCTAATAAATGAGAATTTAGGTCATTTTAGCATATTAAATTAATTCAGCCGGTAGGTTCGTCTGAAATCTGGAATGCATGTCAAGCTGGAATACACATTCGTATTCACTTTAAAGTTCCTATTCATGTTGCATTGTCTTGCAATACATCGCAACTTCGCTAACAAAAATTACAGACTCATGCTTTGCACACCAAAGCCTTTCACACCACATATGCCTACACATGTAAGGGGGATAGAGTAATGGTAACACTCATGGCCAGGAGAGCATTAGAACGCGGTTCGAAACCCGTAGCCCCCTCTAGGGCAGTGCCTTGCATGGCTGCCAAACGTGTGTCTAACTAAGATCTTCATTATTATAACTGTCATGTTTCAATGTAATCTTACTGCGTCTGTCAGTTTGAAATAATAAAGAATATATTATTATTATTATTATTATTATTATTATTATTATTATTATTATTATTGTTGTTGTTGTTGTTGTTGTTTTTATTTTGATTATAATTATTATTATTATTATTATTATTATTATTATTATTATTATTATTATTATTATTATTATTATTATTATTATTATCATTATCATCATTATTATTATTATTATTATTATTTATTTTTTATTTTTTGCCCCAAGGTACATATGATCCCTCGGGGACTTAGATATTAAGTTGTTGTTATGTTTTTTCCAGGAAATCAGGCCTCGTCCTTCGTTGAGTCCCTGAATGTGCCACGGAATGCGATGGCATTATAACGTTGAATGCAGATGGAAAGGCGTTGGAAAAGAAAGGTGCCCTCTCGCGGCTCACCTGAAGCGGCCGAAAGGCGCCGACCGACCTCGCGAATGAAATCGACCCCGGCAGCGTTGATTGGCCCCAACGTTTCGAAGGCAATGGGCAGAAATAGGTGAGACGGTGGTAGCCCTGAATATTTCTCGGCTTTACGAATGGCAGCCTGTTCCGCCGCGGTCCCCGCTGCGTTTGCTGTGTGCGCAATGTAGGATGCCGCATAGGTGTGTATTATTATTATTATTATTATTATTATTATTATTATTATTATTATTATTATTATTATTATTATTATTATTATTATTATTATTATTATTATTATTATTATTATTATTATTATTATTATTATTATTATTATTATCAGCAACACCATTGCTCACGTCTTCACTGTAACCCATCAAACATCCCTCAGCAATGCACTGTATCCATTAATATAGTTTCTCAGATCTGTGTGTCGATAAACGCTCTAACAGGTGCCCGAAATTAGCCCCACCCATGAACACTGGGAACTACGGGGATAGACGTACACACGCAAAGCCAGACAGACAGACGGATGGATGGCTACACAGACAGACAGACGGATTGACACACAGACACACAGCGGTTATTAAGTCTCTCTGTGCCTCCTTCCCTCCTCCCCTACCTCTGTCCTTGAGGTGGAGGAGGACGAGGCGAAGACTGAATATAGCCGATGAAATATAACATGGACTCCCGAAATTCTCATCGCCTATGAACACTGGGCACTAGAGAGAGAGAGAGAGACTTACAAACGCAAAGCCAGACAGACGGATTGACACACATAGATAAGTCTGTTTATGCCTCCCTCCCTCCTCCCTCGTTCCCTCCCGCCCTACCTCTGTTCCTCTCCCTTCCTCCATCCCTCCCTACCTCCCTCTCTCTTTCCATCCCTCCCTCCCTCCTTCCTTCTCCCGTCATTATGACGGGAAAATCCACTAGTTGCACTATAATGGTGATTTACTGTTGTCATGATGCATTTGTTGTTGTTGATTGGTCACTCATTTCACTGCTACTAAACAGGATAAACGGATATTTATTTTTATTTTTATCATAAACTAATTTTGTGACTTATTGTTTTGCATGTTTAGGTTCATGAAGGATTCAGTGCAGAGTTGGTTTGCAGATGGAACTGCGCGTAGAGAGACCCTCCAATTATTTCTCACTTGGGCAAAGGCATAACTTTGCCCCACAAAGCGGTAGTGACCAATCCCTCTCTCCAGTGTCAACTACAGCAAGATGGATAAGTAAGTACACTAACGTGAAGGCATCTATCATCACTGTAATTGTAATTAGTAACTTCTGTTGCACCGGTGTGTAATGCACAAGGCATCAACCGATGGTGCACCAAAACCATGCCATAATCAGGTCAATATCTGGAAGATCAGTCAACTAAACAGAGAGGCAGCCTATGTTGGATAAGCAATTTTTAAGGATGAAAGTTTTAAGTTGAGAATGAAATGACACAAGAGGCTGAACACAGCGCACAGGCAGAGGGAGACTTTCTCTGTGTCTGTGCGCTGTGTTCAGTGAGAGTTCCACATAGTAGGTCCAGCAACCGAAAAAGCTCGCTCACCAAGAACAAACAGTTCTTGATTTAGGTATGACCAACCTAAGGTAATAGATGATCTTGTCGAATAATGACAAGTCTGGACAATAAGAACTGATTTTAGATATTGTGGTTGGCCGGAGTTCGCAGTTTTATAAACTATGAGCCCTATTTTTTAACGAATTCTTTGCTGAACAGGAAGCCAATGCAAAGATTTAAGCACAGCTTTTATGTTCAAATGTACATGTATTAGTTATGGCTCTAGCCAAAGAGTTCTGAACTCTACAGTTTCAGCATGTTTGACATATGGATGCCAGTTGACTGTCACCACCACTTTTAAAAGTGGTGGTAACAGTCAACACCAACAGCACAATACAAATTTATGCCTATGGCAATGACGGTATTGCAGAGTTTCCATGGAAGTTTGATTGTCATTCAATTCTCATCCACTGGGGGAATAAATTTTGTCTAATTATGGACTGCTGATGAAGCCCTGGGTTTGGACTCGATTGGAATTACTTTTAATATTTTAGGTATCCTGTGCTTCGATTTTATAGTAACAGATTATCTGTCTAACTTTTGCAGACAAAAAGAGTAAGGTGGCACCTCCAAAGAATTCTGTGAAAAGACGACGATTTCACTCGAAGCTGTACTTGACTGGACTGCTTCTTTGTTGATTTTGAGGTTTGTTTTAAATTTTCAGTTTCAGTCAATTTTTTTTGCTTGTCCAACTTCAGAGTTCACTTTTAAATTAGTCAGGTTTGTTGATGTATGTTATTATTAATATTTGACAAATGATTCACTCTTATTGTGTTGTTTCACTGTATTGTATGGTCATCTTTGATAGCATTTATGTTAGACTTATCTGTAAAATTCTTTAGCCCAGGCAGATGTAGATTTAATTTTGTAACGTTGACTTCTAACATTTCTCTACTCAGTTGATAATTATCGACTTGCAACGTAACGTTTAATAATCTGTATATTGGGCTTATAGATGACTTGAAACTGGATCCAAGAAATGCTAGAATTTGAATGAATTTGTATTTAATGGCGACAGTTCTTAATATTCAGTCTCATAACTTTTCAACAAGGTCATCTGAATGCCTGTCTTTGGTCATACCTAAAGCTAAAACTGCTGGTTGAATGAGTTCTTTCAGTTGCTGGACCTAAATTTTTAGAATTCCCTCCAAGTGCTCGATCTGCTCAGTCGCTTGTGTCATTTCATGCTCAACTTAAAGTTTTCTTTTCCGGATTGCTTATCCACCATAGGCAGCTAGGCTGTCCCTCTGTCTCAATAAACTGACCCAAGAATGTGAGTTTCTAACTCACAGCCTTATTACTACAGGTCTGGAACCTTAACCGCCACAGCTGTATACTTAAAACATTTGTTTTTCCACAGGAGCAAGATGATGTAGACAATGCACTTGCCATTCGAAAAGAGACAAGTGAAGTAGCAGTATTTCGTCAAAACCGACTGCATCTCGAACTGTTGTGTAGAGGGAGTGGAATTTCTATTTACATGGTGTTTTGTATTTCGACTGTCCCTCTAAGCTTCATTTCTTTTATGATAGCTTGGAACGGATTCGTTGCTGCTTAATTGTCAGTAAGAAGTTTGGTACTGTATAGCAGACCGTGTGCATCCGCTGACAAAAATGGCCCAATCAAAAATTTACAGTGACTGAGCACATCTAAAAATCAACCGCAAGTCTTCAACCAGGTTTTGTGACTGTTGCTACTCTATCACTGAGCACACTACAAGGAACAATCCGCTCGACCATTTGAAGAATTCGCCATTTAAATCACAGCTCAATACCTATCTTTTTAAACAATCATACGACTGTCCCTTACTTTTTGAACTCATGTACAGTGCCCCCTCCTTCGGCTGTGCTACGGCGCTATACAAATCGTCTTGTTATAATAATGCCCTTTGATTATTCAACCTTTAGTTCATCATACTAGATTTTTATTTTATTTTACCAGTATATTTGTTTTACATAAATGTTAACTTTATATATTAATATATCCTAATAAATACTGGTCAGTAAATCGTCAGTAAAGACTTCAATACTGACAGTGCTTCTGTGGATGCTGACAAAATTGGTTTGGTCACAAGTACCAGTGTTATTTTTACTATTGACTAATTGTGCTATTATTTTGACTTTATATGTTGATTTCTCATATTTATGTTATTGAAACTCTGCTAAAGTAATATGTTTGATATAATATATTTGCAAGTTTTGAACAATTAAGACTTATCGTTCAGTATTTTATTTGACTTACTTACTATTTTCGTGTTATACACAATTAAATCCTTTTTCCAGAAATACCATTTGTTTGGTTCTTTGCCGTATATATATATATATATATATATATACATATATATATATATATATATATATATATATATTTCAGTGCAGAGATGTTTTGTCTGAATTGCATAATTGAAAATCTCTTCTGTAAAGGAAGTCACAGTGCAGTCACGGGCTCCATTCTTTGTGAAATAGTAGTTATTGTTCATTTATGCTTCACTGAGTATTAAATAATGAAAATAACAAGTCACAATCACAAATGAAAAAAAATCTCAATTACAGTTTAAATACACAATTAGTGTGTATTCTAAGGTACACACCTGATGTGGAAGAAAGATGTACAATACTGTGCACTTTATAATTGCACAATACTGTGCAATCATGATGCACAATAGTGTGCAATAAAAAAACTACACAATTTGTGTAGATTAATTACACATTTGTGTGGAAGAGTGACAGCTACACACTGATGTGGATGAAAGTGTGTAGGAAAACTCCACACTTTTTACGAGAACCATGGTTCCACAATTCGATCAAAGATTTCTGTATATTTGCACATGCAATACCATACCACTCTATACACAGAAAACAGCAATCAGGACACACAACAAACCTGCCAGCATGCCCACATGGAGCCTACAAGCCTCATATTCCCATGTGACATCTCAATAGAGCTCATATGGATTCTATCTAATGTCCATGGACTGGCAGGGAAGTGTGGAATTTAGCTTGGCGTAAACTGTCAATGTTAGATGACTGCAAGACACTGGAATTTGCAAAACATGTGTGCATGGTCCTATTTGTGAACATGCAGGAAACAAGTGCTGCAAAAGTACTCACCAAATTTTGTTCCGAATACCAGAATAAGGTTGTAGGATATAATTAGCATGCATAACAACGGATGTGAGCGACTCATCCTCCAAGGCGGATGAAAAAAGGAAAAAAGAATTCCAAAATCTCTGTAAACATATACATGTATATACAGTATATATATATGCGTAAACGTCTGGTGGAGAGCGACGCGAGTATAAAATTGTTCAAAGAGCCTCATGTGACTTGCTTTAGGTCATCGCTTCCCAAACTATTAAGTGTGACGGACCGGCAGGAATTTTCCCGTTGCAGCAGGACCGGGTTAGCAATTTCAGATTACCCCCACTTCAATTATACCCTCCAGTAACTTGAACTCGCGTTCAGATTACCCGGGGTATTCTGAAATCGATTTCAGGTAACCCGGGGGTAACTTGAAATCGATTTCAGATTACCCCCTACGATTTCAGATTACCCCCTCAAATTAATGGGGCCCATTTTTCGGCTAGCTCATAATTATAATAATAATTGCTAACATTTATCATTAAACTCTCATTAATCCTCTATAGTGCATGATGTACGGTAAGCTATCTTTCTCTGTATATCACAATTACATCAACTATGTTGAATCTTGGTATATCTTATGTGATATGTCAGGCACTCTGAACTAGTGTATGAGTGGTATTAATACAATTAACATTTTCGTGACATTTAAATTTTTTCAGATATTGAAACTAGCTTTCATTCTTGTGTTTTCACATGTTTTATTCAATAAACGTGTCACGAGTTGTAAGCATGACTTTATCATATTAGCTAAATCAAATAGGGGGCAATGTGAACAGCGAAGGGCTAACTTGAAATCGCGTCCGGGGTATACCCCCGGAGGTAACACGAAATCGAGTTCAGATTACCGGGGGTTAGTTGAAAGACGGGTAGCCTGAAGTCTACACCGGTGCCCATTTTATTAATTATTTTTCTTTTTCGATCACCTTAACTATATATTAATAAATATAATTCTTTCTTCGGCAGTTTTCGTTTAGAATAGCTTAAATAGCCTACATTTACTCCCAGAATAAATCTTTATAATTTATATAAAAAATGTGGCTTTGACTGCGAGACGATCGTGTTTTTTGAAGATAGTTCGAAGCGAGACCCAATCGAGAAACTCCATCGTGGTTTTTTCAGCTTATTTACTCACTTTGCAGACCGGCAACCGAGGGTTCGCGGACCGGCATCGGTCCTCGGACCACTAATTTGGGAAGCACTGCTTTGGGCACAATTGAGGCCTAGTAGCGCATGAATGCGGAACTTGGTTTAAAGGCCATCTACAGTTTAGGCCTATTTGTCTGTTCATATATATTTATCCCTCCTCCCTGGCACGGTGGAACATATCTAACATTCGTTTTTAGCCTATCTAAATGCATGCATTTTAAATCTATACGCACACTCTCATAATATATATGTACGCGTATATATTGAGTGCATACATGTATGTATATATACTATCATACAATTTTATTATAGAAACAATGATGTTATATTGACTATTGTTACATAGGGCCTATATATTCTGCAATATGCATATTAAATACATAAGGTTTCGGAAGCATTATAAATGCGCCTATATATATATATATAGGCCTATAGTGTTCCGATTCGCAAGTCTGAAAAGTTTTAAAGTTAATCATAGGCCTACATCCGAATCTTGACCTCTTGGCCTATTGCTATAATCCTGCAGTTCTGATATTCGTGATCCTTCTCTTCACTTGAAGAAAGCGATGGACTTAACAGGCAGGAAAGTTTACTGGACATACATGTTAGACATGTGCAGTTGAGTGCTAGATGTGGACAGTGTGGGCCTCACTCATGTATACGATTCTCAGTATTGCCACTTATCACCCACAGACTTTCAACTCCAAACCCCCTCTTGAAGAATTTCTACCATAATCCATCCGATCCTCCGCCTTCCAAACGTTCTCGTCCTCAACGAAATCCGCCTTAACCTCTTCGTTCGTCTCTCTCGCAACCGGACTCGCTCTCTGGACAACCCCTGTGATAGTATACGACTCACCGCTCGCGATTTAGCTGGTGCACGCCCTGCGCTTACTTCTAAAACGAATCCCCACTTCATATATCTATACTTGTACGGAAACACCTAACTGTTCGTCTCTTCAACCAGACCGAAGGTATACTCTATAATCACTCAAAGATATAACCATATTTGCAAATGGCGCCAAAACGAAGGATATCAATGTTAATCGTTTCCAAAGAACTCTAACCTCTTCAAAAACTCCTACCCTAATCCATCCAATTTTCAGCTTTCCAAGCTTTCTCGTCCTCAACGTAACTCGCCTTAGCAGCTGCTCTACCTCTTCTCTCTGGTCTCTCTAGCAATCTGACTCGGACGACCTTTACTGCATGGACATGGATCTTTGATACGACGCAGCACTCGTGAATAAGCTGGTGTTCTAGGCTTAGCTTTCAAGTACCGGGTAGCGCTGTACGATTGCGATTACTTCACATGGTACTGCAGGACCAGGGCTGTAGTCGAGCGTATACGCGGGTATACAGCGTATACTCACCTCTAGGGAAATTTGAGAGCGTATACTCAGCGCTCTAGACGAGGGTATACACGCGGGTATACAGCGTATGCTTACCTCTGTAGAGACCTGAGTAATGAAATTTGGTGGAAAAAGAGAGGTTTTGACAGGTTTTTTGAGGTTTTTAGGGCGAATGACTAAAAAAAAGGGTCTTCAACTTTTTCAAAGACGAAATCGTCAAAAGTCAGAAAATTTGGAGGGAATATGTGAAAAGTCTGAAATTTTTCCTAAAAAAAGTCTTCTAATTTTTTTTACGCCGCTGGTCACCGGTAGCGTATACTCACCTCAAATTTTACCACTACAGCCCTGTGCAGGACAACCCTTTCGGATTGGCGCAGCGCTTGTTAATGTACTCCGATGCGCTTAGCTTTTACAATTACGATTACGATGTATCAGAAAGGCATTCAGTCTGAACGACCAGAATCGGGTGTAGACCGACTGACAACCATATTACATTTATACTAAGCTTACATACTAAATCATGTAGGCCCTATACATTTATGTATACATGTATTCATGCATGTATACGCACATGCATATGTCCATACGTTCATGCATCCACATATACATAAATAATTCATTTATACATATATGCTATCTGCATGATAATGATCTGGTGTCTCTGACTCATTGGATTTCGACATGGCTTCTGTAATCGTATCGTATCTGAGAATTTATAAAGCACCTCTCGCAGAATAAATATTCAGAGGCACTCTTAGCATGCACGGAAACCCCGGTGTTGCAATTTAAGATTATACTCCACTTCACATCCCCCCGTTACTTGAAATCGATTTCAGATTACCTCCTACAATTTCAGATTACCCCTCAAATTAATAGACTCTCTCTCTCTCTCTCTCTCTCTCTCTCTCTCTCTCTCTCTCTCTCTCTCTCTCTCTCTCTCTCTCTCTCTCTCTCTCTCTCTCTCTCTCTCTCTCTCTCTCTCTCTCTCTCTCTCTCTCTCTCTCTCTCTCTCTCTGTCTCTCTCTCTCTGTCTGTCTGTCTGTCTGTCTGTCTGTCTGTCTGTCTGTCTGTCTGTCTGTCTGTCTGTCTGTCTGTCTGTCTGTCTGTCTCTCTCTCTCTCTCTCTCTCTCTCTCTCTCTCTCTCTCTCTCTCTCTCTCTCTCTATGTCTCTGTCTGTCTCTCTCTCTGTCTGTCTCTGTCTGTCTCTGTCTGTCTGTCTCTCTCTCTGTCTGTCTCTGTCTGTCTCTCTGTCTGTCTCTGTCTCTGGTTCTGTCTCTGTCTCTGTCTCTCTGTCTCTGTCTCTGTCTCTCTGTCTCTGTCTCTGTCCCTCCCTCCCTCTCTCTCTCATAAACGATGGCATCATACTGACAATCGTTATCGTATATAGTTTGCATTTAGACTTGATTAAATTTTAGTATGTAAGCTTAGTATAATTCTTAATTATTAGACAATATCCCGGTGTCAGTATACATTTCAGAATTCCGAACAGTTTTATTAGGCACATATAGTCTTGACTTCTATATATTATACATGTAGGTCGAAGTCTGCGTTCGTAACACAGTCTGTGCATATTCATACTCTATCTCTTTCCTGGTAATTCTATCACTTTCGCATGATACAAGGAATGGACTTAGTGAAGGAAACGGCCATGAGTATTACAACACTTTTAGGCCCAAGAAATGAAATCTCTAGCATTCCTTGCCAGACAAATTTTGTAGCCAGGGCAAAGCCAGGGCAGTCATACAAGTAACCGGTTCAGAGGGCGATTTATGCCCATAACAAATCATGGGCAGGGCAAAAATTATGGCAGGCCAACGACCAGGGCAAAGGCTTTTTTACCAGGGAATTTGCCCTGGCTCGCCCTGGTGTAGCGCCGCCCCTGTTCCTTGTGCATCTGTGTATTATTATCAGTTTGCGGGGTTAATAGGCGATCTTCGGAGGCTGATAGAAAAACATTGATTTAATTTCAGAATCCTTAGAGGTCTGCAAGGATCAAAAGCATGTGCATTTGAACGTGGCTAATTTCATTTTCACAGCCACATTATAACGGTATATAGACAAACTTGCAAAGGAAGACAGGAGAACAGATATACCACAGTGGAAAATGATAAGGACGGTTTTCTTAGGTAAAGGGCCATATTGTTTAGCAGTGCCAACTGAACATGTTTTCTATCTGTTGTGATAGGAAGAGCAGCCAGCTCCATTGCAACGGCAACGTCATCGGACATTTGACCCCTATGCATGACAATATTCTCCAATGGATTGCATGCATAAAAAAATTGCATATGTCCTGCCATTTAGTTAAGAAGCCCAACATTAAACCCTTAAATCATTTCATTGTTTGAAACCCCAAACGCTCAACTTTTAAACTTATTTTGCTAACTTTCCATGGCATATTCCTTCTATCTGACCCTTGCCCCTTGCCAGTAACTCCTCATCTTAAGTTCTATAACCGATACACATACAACACTACATCTTGAGTCTGGAACGAACTCCCGCCTGACCCGCTCATCCACCATCATCTGCATGCCTCTATAGCTGTTGTTTCTATCACTCCCATGCAGGTTAACCATTATAAACTATATTATAAGTCTCAGCTTTTCAATGAATCTTTCCTTTAAGTAACCTTCATGTTCCATTTGGACGCACCACTACCATGCAACAGCGCGTTCTCTGTGGCTGGACCCATAATTTGGAATGGGCTTCCTCCTGTGTTGAGGTATCTTCCTCGAGACTCGTCCAGCTCTTTCTTCTCTTATCCTAAGGCTGTTCTTTATCGCCGAGGTTGGGCTGGCAGCGCGTCTGAATAGTTTCCTTGAAGGGGCGCTAAATAAATGCTCAGTTGATTGTTGCTGATTGATTATCCATCAACGGTCCACCTTTGCCATCTTGTAATTTCTCTCATCATAAACACCGCTCGTATATAGGCCTACCGGGTATATATCCTCTGCCTCTTTATCTCTGCAGCATTGTAGTCTAAGTTCTGACAACCGTAATTAGTTATTCACATGCATGGTTCCGCTAGATAACCCTTCTGACTTCATAAACTGATGTCTGCACTTAGCGTTCACTGCTAAAACTACCACTGCGATACATGTATCAACAAGACAATCATATTCTTATAGACAATATATTATAGAAACCATGGTTGAACATTCTGAATATGATTTAGACCAATCGACAGACCGACGAGCATAATTATCTACATTCATTCATATAATATGGTATCAGAGGTTTTCACCTCCGGACGTTTCACCTCCGGACGATTCACCTCTAGGAGTTTTCACCTCCGGACGTTTCACCTCCGGACGATTCACCTCTAGGGGTTTTCACCTCCGGACGTTTCACCTCCGGACCATTCACCTCTAGGGGCTTTCACCTCTGGGGGCTTTCACCTCTGGGGGCTTTCACCTCTAGGGGTTTTCACCTCTATACAGGCTTTCACCTCCAAATGTAAAATGAGACCTTTCGAAGAGATTTATTGTATTTTTTCCAATACACCGAAAACGAAACAGACAACATACAAACTATGGAACTAATTATCATGTCATAGACAAAATCAGGCAATAATCATTAAGCAAGGAAGTAGATTTCTTAGTGTCAACATACAAACCATGCAACTAATCATCATGTCATAATTAGACAAAATCAAGAAATAATCACTACGTAATCAAGTAGTGTCAACTTATCAAAGGCCGTTAAGTATATATATAAGAAAGGCGGGCGATTGCCTTCAAATCGTCAAAACGTCAGTGCTGCAGTAACCAGTTACAGTGCGGCTGACTGTCTTATGCGCCTATGGTTAATTATGGTTAAATAGGACATACAGACACTGACACGCGAATTCATCTGTCCTTAGCATCTGCCGTTATCAGGTTATTAGGTGCTTACTTAGCTAGGTTCCATATCTTCTTATCTCAATTCATATCTTATGCGCCTATGGTTAATTATGGTTATTTACAGTCACTCACGTTTTACCTTCATATGAGAGAGTGGGTGAAAGCCCCTAGAGGTGAAAGCCCATAGAGGTGAATGGTCCGGAGGTGAAACGTCCGGATGTGAAAACCCCTAGAGGTGAATGGTCCGTAGGTGAAACGTCCGGAGGTGAAAACCCCTAGAGGTGATTGGTCCGGAGGTGAAACGTCCGGAGGTGAAACGTCCGGAGGTGAAACGTCCGGAGGTGAAAGCCCCTGGAACCCATATATATATATGCGTCCTTACATGAATACACGCAGGCCTACGCATTCATTCATTCACTCATTCATACATGATATCATAATGATTGACTATGAATTAGCCTAAAGCGATCATCGATTATTGCTTTAGGGGCCATCCATATATTACGTACGCAAAAATCCGGGAAAATTGGACCCCCTCCCCCGCTGTTCGCAAGCGTACTTTCTTCCACACCCCCTGCGTACGTACACTTGACTTGAATTAACCCCGAAGACCAGCTGCAGAAAGTGTCTCGAAAGTCTGCACTTTAGGCCAGATTGAAGGATGAGTGAGGGCCAATATAGACAAATTATAGGTGTCTCGTTCACAGCACAGAATAACTTCACATGGCTTTTATATAATGTAATAAAATGCCATCGGACGACTACAGGACAATACAGAGTTATAAATAGGCTAATGTGGACGTCATAATTAGAAATTTATTTTGCGTACGTACACTTTTGTCCCCCCCCCCCGTTCGCACCCGTACGCAAAATCGCCAGAATCCGACCCCCTCTCAGTGCGTACGTAATATGTGGACGGCCCCTTATGTATCATGATAAAAGCGACATAGAAGTCGTCAGATGAGATTAGATTAGATTAGCTTAGGCCAAGTTAGATTATATAAGGTATTGTACTTACTTTGTACGACTTAATAAAGCATATGTGGCTTATCTCAATCTGCCCACAGGCTACGAATCATAATACTAGAATTATAGTAGTCTATACCTTTCGGCTGCGGTTGATTCCAGCTAGCCACGTATGGCATGTACGCAGAGAGAAGATCGAACGACGTCGCCCCTGTTTATTTCCGGGTTAAATAACTCTGCAGAGGTGGAGCAATGTCAGTAAGGACGCTGTAATTGGTCCTTCCGTCGAATGAGATATCGTTCACAGCCTTGCAGGTGAGCAAGTGCTAAAGATTGGCTGCGCTGCAGCGAAGCTTTTATTCTAGTCTAGACGGAGTTGTTTACGAAAGAAGATCTGGTCACAGCCATTAATCACCACAGGTGGCAGAAATATACTTCGGTGTCGATTATTCAAGAGAGGCTGATGCGACCGATCCGATCCACGAACAGCATTGTTCTATGGTTTATGGTTCAATGCATGCATAAATACATGCGTATACGTAGATAGATGCATTCACACATACATATATACTACATCCGTGTACATTCATATATGCATACACATGTATGCGTGCACAATGCACATACATATACATGCAAGCGGCTGTTGTTGCAACGAGTGCACACTTCAGTCAGATAACCAGATGCAGTATTATGTACCATGCACGTAAAACATCAAGACCCACAGTGGCCACAGTTGACTGGTAGACAATGCATTTCCCTCAACAGTCACGTGACATGAGCCGAAATTAGTTCGGATAACATCAGACGAGCACAAGGACAAGCACAGACACACATGCAAAGTTGTGTCTGTGCGCGTGTGCGCGTGTGTTTATCGCCACGTCTATATGCGTACTTTGAACACCTAACGTATATGTACCGTTTTGACCTGCCATGGTTTATCGTAATCGTAATCGTAATCTCCAAACTTCTAAAGCGCCACTCGAAGGCCCAGCTCAGGGTACCAGCCTATACCCCTAAGCCGTAATTTTTCTGGTTAACGGCTGGCTTGAGCAAATTTACGGCTGGTTTTTCGGCTAGCCGTAAAAGAGCGTAAACTACCTTTTTCGGCTAGCCGTAAATTTTTACGGCTAGCCGAAAAAGGTAGTTTATGCTATTTAAGCGCGTAAACTACCTTTTTCGACTATAAGTGCATCAATCATTAACACAGTAATACAATATACAGTAGGAACTACTTTTAAATTGAGACGGCCATGATTGTGACTGACGTCAGCACTTACCGCTCATTGAACACTAAGTACAAACTAGCAAGCCAGCATGGAAACTTTATAATCACAACTGTGCGCATGTTCTAGCCGAACTTTTTTCCGGCGGCTAGCCGTGAAATAACTCTCGGCGGTTTTTCGGCTAAGCCGCAAAATGACCTGCGGTTTTTCGGCTTGCAGAAATTTTTTCGGCTCGGCGGCTAACGGCGGCGGCTTAGGGGTATGTACCAGCCTAATCAGGGGCTCTAGAGTGTTTCTAAAGTACACCGGCTTACGCTGGCGACATCTGGTGTCAGTCCTTACTTAGTGGAAGTACAACGACAGTTAAATTATACATTTGTTACATTGTCATAATTAAGACATCCTGGGTCCAGTGAGCGGCTGCAACTACAGCAGTCGGTCTTCTTCGTCTCTTCCTTTCCCTCCGCCTCCTCTTTCTCCTTTCTTCCTGATCTTATTATTTCTCCTCCTCTTTCTTTTCTTCTTCTTCCTCCTCCTCCTCCTCCTCCTCAACTGTTCAATCTTCTTCCTCTTCTTCTTCCTCTTCTCCTTTTTTCTTCTTCCTCCTCTTTGTCTTCCTCCTCCTTTTCTTCTACCCCCTCTGCTTATTACTTTTCCTCTTCCTCCTCTTCCTCTTTCTCCTCTTTCTCTTGCTCCTCCTCCTCTTACTCCTCCTCCTCCTCTTCTCCGTCTATAAGTTCTTCGGTCTCTTATTCCCTGTGGTCTTCAGTCTTCTGACAACTGGATTTAGTTATACACATGATTCCGCTGGATAACCTTTCTGAAACTTGACTTCAGAAGCAGGCTTCTGCATGCACGTAGCTTTCGCAGCTACAATTTCGACTACGATGTATCAAAAAGTTAATCATATTCTGAAAGACAATAGATTGAAACTATTAACAGTCAGAATATATCATAAAAACCATTCGACATGCAGACCGACATTCATAAAGTATACATTCATTCAAACATGCGTCTTGCATCCAAGTATACATAAGGAGGCCTATATACGCATTCGTTCATACATGCATATTGCCTACAAACATATGCATATACACTCATATATCGACCTTCATTCGTTCATTCTTTCATTCATTCGTTCATACAAAATAATGACTAAGAATTCACCTATAAAGCGACCATCGATTTTTATGCATAATGATTACGACACCATAGAAGTCATCAGATCAGATTAGATTATATTAGATGTTGTAGGGCTACTTTTTAAGACTTTGTATACGACTATAGCATAGCCTTCGACTGCTGTTTATTCCAGATGTATAGGTAATATATAGTCACGTGTGGTAGGTAGTATGAAATTATGTATGTGTGAATGTATGTACGGATGCATTGTATTATGTCTATCCGTCTGTCAGTATGTGTCATACATGTTTTTGATGCATGTACGTATATTCACTTTTTCAGGTGTGTATGCATGTATGTCTAGCATTCTGCCCATCTGCCTGCCCATCTGTCCTCTGTCCGTCTGTCCGTCTGACAGACAGACGTCTGACAGACGGCGTCTTTATGTCTCTCTGTCCGTCTGTTTGGCTGTCCTTCTGTCTGCACGTCTGCCTACCACCAGACGACTGAGACCGTCGAAGAACTCGCCCCATAAGTAATTCGCCCGAGCCAGGGTTAAGCCGACTATTAAATTTTTGACTCGACCTAGAACTTTTCTTTTATTCGACGCCATTTACAGAACACCTGCGTATACTCTCGTCTCGTGGCGAAGATTAAAATAGCATTGGGCCCCTATAATAGACAGATCCAGCGAAAGGGCGGACAAGCTGAGTCAATTTATTCAAAAAGTATCTATAGCAGAGAAGTCTCGTACGGTGCGTAACATAGCCTACATGTAGGACAGTATATGACATATGATAACAATAGTCATACAAGTCTGTACGTGTGTTTTAGTGCATCTTCGGGTAAAGGCGTGCATGTGTGTATAGGTGTGCGCGTGTGCGCATGTGTGTATGTGTAATATGTGTGTTTCTGAATGTGTGTGTGTGTGTGTGTGTTTATGTGTGCCTGTGTTTATGTACGGATGAGTGTGCGTGCGGGTGGAGCGTGTATTGTGTGGGTATTCATGTGTGTCTGTTGTTTGTATTTTTCTGTAAGTCTGGACTTCGGCTTGCGAGTGTGTATACGTGTGTGTAGGTATGCATAGAGGATGATAAATGGCGTCGGCCCTTTAATTCCCAAGTTAAAATTAATAACTGCGCCGGGCGGAGTAATGTTTTTAAGGTCGCTGCGGTGTATTTGATTCTTCTGCGGAATAGGACTGCAACCTTGCAGATGCAAGCGCTATATATTTACTGCGCTACATGCTTTTATTCTAGTCTAGACGGCTTTGTTGACTACAAAGGCTTGAGCTAAAGTCATAAGAGGCCAAATGTTGCCGAAACATAACTATATGCAAATTAACTCATGTCAGTAAAAAGACAAGATGATGAGGGTGCGGACATTTCATACAATCCTTTGTATTAACCTTTACGCAGTGTTTTATTTGCCAAAACAGCTGAGGGTCCCATGGGTAAAGACTTCAAGCTAAACTTTGTTTCAAGTTACCCCACGGTAATCTGATATCGATCTCATATTACCCCCGGGGTAGCCTGAACGCGACTTCAAGTTACCCATGCGCTGTTCACATTACCTCCTATTCTGATTTAGCTAAAATGATAAATTCTTATGCTTACAAATCGATGATAAGTTTATTGAATAAAACACGTGCAATATGCAATATTGAAAGTTACTCTCCATATCTAAACAAATAAAAATATGCGTGTAGGCTGCACCATTTCACGATAGCAGAACAAAAAATAATACAGACAGTTACCATAACGTAAAGCCTAGTTAATGTTCACGATTTGCATGTTTCATATGTAGTTGATGCAGTGCTTTTTTCAGCCGGAACGCGTTCCGGTGTCCCGAGATATTCTATCCCCCCTAAAGCGTATCCCCCCGGATGGAATAAACCGGTTTAGAGTATCCGGTGGGATGAACCATTCTATCCCCCTCGTCATACGCATCACGATAGCCTCGACGAAATTCCAGTTAAAATCACCAAAAACAAAGTAAAGATACGCAATTCAAAAATTTTATGTGTGCAATAAATCCAAACAGTACGACTGAATACACTTAGAAACCGCAAAAAATGCAAATAAACCGAATACTCCATTTCGCTAAGGGGGATACGCATGTATGGGGGATACTCTATTTCGTGACACTGGCACCTTCTTTCAGCCACTAAACAATAATTTATTTATTTTACTGTGGCGAACCTGGGCGGAATCAGCTTACCAGGATGGCCCAGTCCAGGGTTCGGATCCTGACTCTAGTCCGTGGGGTAAGGCTTCCCTTAGTCAAGCAGAAGGCTAACCTCTGGTTTCAAACTTTATTGCCTGATCACACTCAATCGACTACCCGTCGATGTAATTCAACAAACATAATGAAATGAGTTCACAGTTAAATCAGTTTCGCAGTCCGACGAGGCAGAGTTCAAGAACGTACTCAACCGGAGGATACGACTCCGGCGACGCAGACGACGACTGTCAACGACAGCAACTGATAACTACCTGTCAGCGACGACCTAGCAACGACGAAAGACTAGCAGAGTCCGTGGTACAAGCGACGCAACCACGACGAAGTGACTGAGCACTGGCGACGCTGACTCTGAACTCGACGCTGACGAACCGTCAAACCTTTCTCCGTGTCTGACTCCGAGTAACTGCCTCTCGAACTCAGCTGAACTCAACTGCCGCTGACTCAAACCTACGTGCAGCAACTCTCTCGGAACCGAACTGAACTGAAGCAGAGTCGCAGCGCAGACGCAGACGCAGACGCAGCGCAGAGCACTGACGCTGACGCAGCGCAGAGCGCTGACACAGAGGTTACTCGGTGCAGCGCTGACGCAGCGTCATGTCGCAATGTCACCAGGTTTAGACGCAGTCCAAAAAAAATCAAAGGGCCCAAATCGTCACATAACTAATAAAAACAATTTAGTTATTTTAATTTAATTTCAGTACTGTGAACTGCTCTCGGTGTTTATTGAGACCCCTCCTAATCCCCAATCCAGTTTTTCTCGGGATTTAAACCCTTCCATAAATGTTCAGTTCCGGAACCTATTGATCAGTTCCGGAACCTGTTTTCTAGAAAAAAAGCACTGAGTTGATGTACATAATTATGATCTACAGAGAAAGATAGCTTATCGTACATGTATCATGCACAAGGTGGTAACGAAAATTTAATGATAAATATTGGCAATAATGATTATATTTTTTTTCGCCCGAGGTAGCAAGGATCTCCCATGCTCTAACAAACTATATCAGGTTAGAGATTCTCGTCCCCCCATTTGCTGATCAAAAGATATATTATTATTATTATTATTATTATTATTATTATTATTATTATTATTATTATTATTATTATTATTATTATCATGATTAATATTATTATTAAATTTTGAGAGGGTAATCTGAAATCGTAAGGGTAATCTGAAATCTATTTAAAGTTACCTCTCATATAGGCCTAATAATAATAATAATAATTGTTAATATTTATAATTAAACTCTCATTATCCCTCTTGTGCATGA
Source organism: Allolobophora icterica (assembly GCA_963556255.1). Classification (NCBI taxonomy): domain Eukaryota; kingdom Metazoa; phylum Annelida; class Clitellata; order Crassiclitellata; family Lumbricidae; genus Allolobophora; species Allolobophora icterica. The sequence continues at coordinate 21,313,701 of OY744610.1, forward strand.
TGTACGATAAGCTATCTGTCTGTATGGATCAATTACATAAACTATAGGTTGAATCTTTGTAGGCCTATATCTTATGTCTGTATATGTAATATGTCAGGCACTTTGAACCAGTGTTTGAGCGGTTTTAATGCAATTAGCATTTATGTGACATGTTTTATTTATTGAGACAAGGCTTTCAATCTAAATATCTAATCTAGTTTCTAATCCATCTAGTTTCATGTGTTTTATTCAACAGAATTTAATGTATAATGAGTTGCAAGCATAAGAATGTATAATTTTACCTAAATCAGATCGATGGGGCAAATGTGAACAGCGCAGAGGTAAATTGAAATAACGTTCAGGCTACCCCGGTTGTATACATGAAATCGATGTCAGGTTACCGGGGGGGGGGGGTAACTTGAAAGACGGGGTAGCTTGAAGCCTTTACCCTGGTATATATGAAATAGTCTACATACTGCATGAGATGAAAATGTGTAGTGCAAAAGCTACTCACGAACTGCTACTCCACGTAGAATTAGAAGACCACAACGACTCCTTTTATGCAGCTAAACTCCTCCATACGGACATGAAATGGTATTAGTTCTGAAAAAATCAAATACGTGAAAATTATAAGTTTTTCTTCAATGTACTATATTCAGAACTGTGCAGCTTTCGGGAAATTGTATCTTTAAGTCCAATCAAATATACCTCTACACTATTTTTCTTACCCAAGCACACAACCCAATGTTACAGCTCCTCGGTTTTCTTCGCCGAATCCTATAGCCTTAATTGTCTCTGTCTACCTGGTTGGCTGTCATGCAGACATTGCTCAACTAAGGTCTTATTAGTGACAAAAACATTATTTATAGCGCAGACAGTCGCCTCTTTGCAATAGGGCCTACTTGTGGCTGTCCTGGCGGCGTTGGACCACGTCCCCATGCCCATGATCGCAGAATCCCCCAGCCGACAGCCTTATGTTATATACTTTTTAACTGTGTACACCAAAGCGCCATTAGCAATTTGTCAATAAAGAATATGCTTAATTATATACTGACGCAGGCATTACTGTTTTTATTTATTCCTCTGTGATCAATAGACTAATCACAAAATATTTAGAAGTCGTCTTACGTCAAGGTGAACAGACCCTATAGATTTAATCTCAATCGTATACACTCCAGATTACTAAAGCTAACCACGACCATATATATACGGCTTCCGATTATCACTATATTCCAATATTTTCAATCAATTGAGACACAGTAGTTTCATAGTTTGTTGACTGCAGCTCCAGTGTGAAGGAATTAACTCTTAACACTAACCTGCTGCGTTGATGAAAGCTATAGTAGGCCTATTCAGTTCCTCGTGTCTATTCTCAAAGAAAATGAGCAAAGGTATGCTGATATGCTACGGGATAACAAATACGCACCTCCATCCTCACTTAATACTTGTGGATCTGATCCCATCCCCGACCCACCCCTCCCCGCCCAACCTCCACCCTATTTCATCAGCTGCCAGTGGCAGCGAGTTGGCATTGCGGGTCGGTGTGGTAGGCCAACTGATACACAACTCCGCTTACTATTTGGCCATCAATCAGAGTGTTTTCATCTCTCCCATTAACTTTCCCTTCTCTATGGATTCGTCTTCTTACTTTGCTCTTCCATATAATTTTCCCCCACTTCCTCATTAAGTAATTATTAATTAATTAATTAATTAATTAACTGACTGACTGACTGACTGACTGACTGACTGACTGACTGACTGACTGAATGCCATCGCCTCTTTCATATAATTTCCTGATATGGGCCGACTGACTGACTGACTGACTGACTGACTGAGATAGACAGACAGACAGAGTAGGGATAGCTTAGCGTACACACAGCTCAGATCTCTGCGTCAGGTCTCGGTCTTTGCTCATCCTTTTTTGACTCTTTTTCTGTCTCTCTATCTGCGTTTCTCCCTCTCTCTCTTACTTTGTTTCCCTCTCTCTGCCCAATGTCTCTCTCTGTCTCTCTCTGTCCTCCCTCTCCCTTTTTCCTTCCTCTCACTCCTCCCTCTCTCTCCCCGTGTCCAGCTTCCCCTCCGCCGCCCACGTGTTGACAGCATCGTCCATCAATTCATCTTTAGTAGTCCATTATAGCGTTACACCCTCTCTCTGTTACTTTGTCTCCGTCTCTCTGTCTTCTCTCTTTATTTCATCCCTCCCTCTTTCTGTCCTCCCTCCCCTTCCTCCTTCCTGTCTGTCTGTGTCTGTCTGTCTGTCTGTCTGTCTGTCTCTATCTATCTATCTATCTATCTATCTATCTATCTATCTATCTATCTATCTATCTATCTATCTATCTATCTATCTGTCTGTCTGTCTGTCTGTCTGTCTGTCTGTCTGTCTGTCTGTCTGTCTGTCTGTCTGTCTGTCTGTCTGTCTGTCTGTCTGCCTGTCTGTCTGTCTGTCTCTCTCTGTCTCTCTGTCTCTGTCTCTCCCCGTCTCTATCTTCCACTCCGCCGCATACGCGTTGACAGCATGTGGCAGTGCAAGTTTCTTGGTGACTTTCTTTACAAGTTTCTTGGCCCAGGCCAAGCCTCTCTGTCTGTCTGTCTGTATGTAGGTATGTCTCTGTCTGTCTGTCTCTCTGTCTATCTGTCTATCTCCCTCGCTCTCTCTGTCGTTCGCTCGCTCTCTCGCCCCGTCTCTACCTTCCACTCCGCTGCATGCGTGTTGACAGCATCACACCGTTCTATTTAGCTGCCGTATGGCGTCGACTCTGCTCGTTTTTCAGTGAGATCCTTCACTGGTGAGATCTGTCAGCACCGCTTACCAGACGTACTCTCGCACAGAGTTGCTGGGACGCATGCTCTAACCAATTTAGTTAACTGGGCCAGTGCTGATCTTGACCGCCTTTTTGAACGCAGTGGAATTACTAGCCAATCTAATCTAATTTAATAACTTTCAGCGCCATTATAATAATGCACGATGCATCAATCGATGATATTCCATAGATTAGTGAAACAGATTCGCCATAGGTCACTTCTTAGGTATAGGGTCAGTCCAGCAAGACAGAAAGGCAGCCAAGATCTTTAGCATGCTGGAGCAAAAATATGTCTTAGGACGAGAACAAAAGGACAGTAAGGACAGAATATATAGGCTATTACTAACAGGTTGTAAAGAGCATTTCAGAACCATGGGCCAGCAACGGAATCTATATGAGCGTAGGCTGAGGACTGGCAAAAGAAAGTACTTACTACTGCCTCAAGACCGACACGTGGCGATGCTGCTTCGCCAACCAATAGTGTCTTATTTCTGACAATTCTCTATAGTTAGTACAGTCCGTATACACATGGATCTTCAAGGCGTTGCAGCCATTCAAACTATAGTATACCGGTGGCAAAGGATCTCATCCGATAATTTCCTTGAAAACTAAAGGGATCGAGGCCATACACTGCAGCCGCTATAGAAAAACTTCTATAATATTTGCATCTGTCATTAGTAAACTCGCGAATTGCTTGCTGCGCTGCGCGATCGGACAGTTTCAGAAACTGATTAATAAGCATAATATCAGGCGATGGAGGTTTTCAAAACTCCAAAACAGCATCTTATGTAATATATTATGAGATGAGTATGACAATATTTCCAACGGGCTGCACACGTAATGCATATAAATGGGCCCATTTGTAGCACATGGAGTTCATACTATAATATGGGACGTTGATGCTAGGAACTTCAATGAAAGAAAAGTTAGATAAAAATGCATTTTGTTTACTGCCACACGAGAATGAATACACAGAGATGCTGAAGATATAGTGAAAGACTGGTTGAGTGGTTAATTACTGTTTAACGACGATGACACTTTGTCATACACAGATGATTTAAGTCTCCTTCAGGCTTTATCAAGCCTTGAGATTGGCAGAGTAGTTTTATGGTTTATTGATTGCTCCAGTGTTAAAATTATGATTAACTCTTTACAGTCTAACCTCCTAAGTTGATATAATTATAATACGCATGTCCGCGTGTCTCCTCTCAAGCAAACGTGCGACCGCATTAGGCAGTGTGCTGAGGGACGGATACAAAAACGGCGAGCGTATACGTGGTCGTGTGGTGTGAGGTGTGGTCCAGGACAATGATGCATGCTTCCAACTCCGCATACTATTTGGTCGTCAAGAAGAGTGAGGAAAATAGAACATTAGGTTGAACTTAACCTCTGACTTGAGGAGAATAGGCACTCCATCTTATCTTCAATAGTTCATTGTGGCGGTAGCTTGGGCATTTGGGCAGCTTGCTATAGTCATTTGATTTTTTTGTCACGTGCAATAGTATACTCGTAATCTCGACAATTCTACAGCGTTAAAAAGCGAAGTCGTGGAAATCAGCTTATTCAGAGGCGCTCAGTCAAAACAAATTGGTTGGCAGGTAAGATCTCAATCGGTTCCTGGCAAAGACCCACGGGTCAGGCAGGCAGACAGACGGACAGACGAACGGTTAGGGTATAGGCGATTTTGGAGTGAACAATTGATGAGAAGCTATTCTGCATTCAGTCTTAAAATTATAAGCACTGTATAAATGGCGAAGTCATTGAAACCCACGAATGTGCATCAGGCAAGTAGGCTACGTAATAGGTCTAACTGAGTGATAGGCCCTATGATGGGCAAACATAAAGTTTTCGTCGAAAAAGAATCCGAGGTTGTGGAATGGAGATTGCAGACTGAAAATTCACATAGGCTATGTGTACGAGTCATTTTTACATGTAGCGTTTCGCTGGCGTTTACTCCATAAATATTATGCATGAGTCATAGGACCATCACAATAATATTAGAAGTGCCTATAGGGCCTATATGTAGTAACACTTGACTACAAGTTCAATATCAGGTATCACACAAAGAATTATATCGTGTATCCGATCAATTGGATCTACGCCTGCCATTATGCCGTATTCCTCTTTCCATATGATTTATAGGTGCAGGGCTTGCTCATCGTCCTCACCTGCATTCTCTTTGCACTGACTTTTGAAAATCTGAAAATGAGAAATCATGGCCTCCATCTAGACTCCAGATCCGTCCTTGCGTCCTTAAAATTTAAAATCGGAATTCTCTCAGTATATCCGTATAGAAGGCAGATCCAGAGTGACCACGCACTTTCTCACCGCCTTAAAATTAACGAGACTGACCCATCAGACAGCTATAATGTTGTCATCGATTGGTGAAGTTCCAAACTGGACAAAGAAGGACGGCGACGCTAATCATTGTTTGATAACACTGCGAGAACACAACAAAAGAAAGATAGAAATGTTGCCATTGAAATAGGCTATTCCGTTATATTTTCATATTACAAATTAAATTATGTCACGGCTAGTAAGTTCTTCAGTAAGCCTATTGTTTTATTTTTAAAATTACAGGGCTATAGAGTAATGCTCTTAAATAGCCTACACTGGCTGACATGCTACAGAATATTAAGTTGCCAGTTTCATTGATTTGTAGACGGACAGAAGGTTATTCTTGATGTCTACAACTACCGCCTAAACCAGACAAAGCTGTATCGATTCGATACTGTACCAACTATCCACAATAACAATTAACAAACTCGATAATATCCCGGTGTAGCAATTTCAGATTACCCCACTTCACATTACCTTCCGGTAACTTGAAATCGCGTGCAGATTACCGGGAGTAACTTGAAATCGATTTCAGGTTAACCCCTACGATTTCAGATTACCCCTCGTATTAATGGGCCTATTTTTCGACGATAATTACCATGTAAAAATAATAATAATTGCTAATATTTATCATTAAAGTCTCATTACCCCCTCTAGTGCATGATGTACGAATTTCATCAAGTATACGTTGAATCTTTGTATATCTTATGTTTGTATGTAATATGTCAGGCACTTTGAACTAGTGTATGAGTGGTTGTAATATATTTAAAATTTCTGCGACTTTTGTATTTTTTGCAAATATTGAGACTAACTTTCAATCTTGTAGGTTTCACGTGTTTATTCACTAGACATATCACAAGCTGTAAGCATAAAAATTTATCACTTAGGTAATTCAGATAGGGGTAATATGAACAGTGCAGGCTACCCCGGGGTAATATGAAATCGATTTCAGATTACCGGGAGGTAACTTGGAAGAAGGGGTAGCTTGAAGTCTTTACACCGGCTTAAGAAAGTATGCGTGCGTTGATTATCTACACTTCTAACAGATTTGGGTTAATAGCCTAACTGTTGATGATAGCTGTATACAGGCCTACAGGCCCGAGTACCTAACTGGCGCACTAGGCAGCTGCCTGATGGCCCCGTAACATAGGGTAGAGTGTCGCAAGACGCCCCCTCGGGGCGTTGATTATCTACACTTCTAAGAGATTTGGGTTAATAGCCTAACTGTTGATGATAGCTGTATACAGGCCTACAGGCCCGAGTACCTAACTGGCGCACTAGGCAGCTGCCTGATGGCCCCGTAACATAGGGTAGAGTGTCGCAAGACGCCCCCTCGGGGCAAAGCGTCCCCACCCCACCCTGTCTTCCATGTGATAGGTAATAGACTCTGTTCTGGGGTCTATAATTGTACCCTAATGAGATAATCGTCAGTCATTTTGTATTTTTTAGGGTTTGCTTAATTTTGGTTTAAATAAAATTGATTTTTTCGTGTTTCCTTGTTAGGGTCTGCATGCAGTCAATTCTGTATCATTAAATGGTGCAAGATGCTATAGGCATAGCCAAAAATACAGATATAGTTTTAAAGAATACGGTATATTTAATTACTGTACACAGTATATGGGCTTTTGTATTACGTTTTTGTATTATATACACAATCTCTCAGGGTAGCATCAAGTGGGGCAAAAAGCCTCATAGAAGGGAGCGAAGGAAATTCGACACTAGGCCAGTGGCGACGCCGCCTATGTTTGTTGTAAGGCTTTTGCCGTTCCACTTCTTAAGGTTTTACGGAAAAAACATAATTTTACCGTACACTTTTACCCAGACCCTCTAATTTGCCGTACCACTTTTCGAATCGTGGCGCCGCCACTGCACTAGGCAGACTGAGGACAAAGGGCGACAACCTCCTGACCAAGATGACATTGACGCTGCATTGAGACTGCACTCTGTCAATTCAGTGTCTATATATATCCATACTGCCTAAATTTGTAATGATGGGTCGTCTGTAAATGACGCCAGCAAGAAGTGACCTAAATTGGACCCTCTCCTTGTTAATATCTGCATTGTTCACCCTCTTTCTTCGGCGAACATCTGCTTCGCAGGGCTAACTATGATGGTTTCTTGATTTGCTTGTTTCCTATTTGAATTTATAGTCTTAAATTTTAAACTGGCTATATTATAATTATTTGGTTTGATTTAATTATGTAATAGATGAAGTGGCTTCGGTAACTCATGGCTGACGACTCCGTGCCTTCAGGAGACAGTGGAGCTGGATGTTGAGTATCATTCGAGATGTTCGCGTATGACGGCTCCGAGAAAAATTCCGGTATGGTCAGAGTGCTGCTTGCATTAATATCTAGTGGAGCAGTTGTGGTAGCAAAATCTGTAATTAAAACCGTAATCGTAAACTCAAAATGTTTAAAGCAGAACTCTAAACCCAAGCGCAGGGCCCCAGCTTATTCACGAGCTCTGATTCGTGTCCAGGGATGGTAAAGGAAAGATCTAAGTCCGGTTGCCAGGGAGACCAGACAGAGGAGGAAGAGGAGCATGTAAGCCGGGTTTCGTTGAGGGCGAGAAAACTTCGAAGGATTGGATGGATTAGAATATGAGATTGGATGGATCAAGGTAAGGAGATTGAATGAATTATGGTAGAATATTGTATGGATTAGGGTATACGAGGTTTGGTGGATTAGGGTAGGAAATTGGATGGATTAGGGTAGGAGATTGAATTGACCAGAGTAGGAATTCTAGAAGGGATGAGACTGCTCTGCGTTTCCGTCTAAAGCTGTGTGATCGACCGTTTTTCATAAACTGATTAATAATCAGAGTATCAAGCGATTGAGGTAATTAAATTCCAACAACAACGTCTTATGTTCAAGATGTGAAAGGAATATGACAATATTCCCAGCGGGCTTCATGTGGGAATCAATCAATCAATCAACGGAATTTATATAGCGCCCCTTCAAGGCAACTACTCAGAGGCGCTCCCGACCCAAGCCCCGTCAAAAAGAAAAGTCTTGAGGTTCTTATAGAAGGTACTAGACATGTCCCGTGGGAGAGAACGCAGGTCAGAGGGTAGGCCATTCCACAGAGAGGGACCTACGACCGAGAAAGCCCTATGCTGTCTAGTGGAAGTGCGTGCACGAGGGACCACAAAGTCACCTCTGGAAGCCGAGCGCAGAGATCGGCGACCAGAGCAGGCCGAGGTCAGGGTAAAGAGCTCCAGAAGGTAAGCTGGTGCCATGCCGAGAAGACAGTGCCACACTATGCAGGAGACTCTGTAGTGAATGCGCTGCTGGATCGGAAGCCAGTGGAGGGCATCCCGCATGTACGCAGAGATGTGACCATACTTGGGGACACCGCCCACCAAGCGAGCAGCAGCCCGCAAGACCCCCTCCAAGGGATGCAATCGGACCTGTGGAAGCCCAAAGTAGAGAGAGGAACAGTAGTCTAGGCGATTAACGACGAAGGCATGGACCAAGGTGGAAGCAGAAGAAGGAGAGAGAGCGGGACACTATACCCGTAGTTGGCGCAGGCAGTAGTAGCAAGAACGAGTCAGGGCCGCGATATGCGGCACAAAAGTCAATTCTTGGTCCAGGACCACCCCTAAGTTCCGAACGGAGGTGGAGAAGACGAAGGTGGGAAATTCAGAGGAAAGAGACCCCAGGTCCAGCTTATCCAACTGCTGGCGGGTACCAAGCCAGATATAGTTAGTTTTACACGGGTTAAGGCGTAATCGATTGGATGCCATCCAGGAAGTGAGTGCATCAGTGGCATGCGACACAAGTCTGATCTCAGAACCAGCCTGGGATGCTAGGCAATGCGTATAAGACTGAACATCGTCGGCATAAGAATGGCTCGAGAGGGAGCAGGATGCAAGGATAGTTCCAATGTCTGCGGTAAAGAGAATATAGAGAAGTGGCCCAAGAACAGATCCTTGTGGAAGGCCAAAAGGAGCAGGACGCCAGAGCGATCTAGACGAGTGAAAGATGACGGAGTAGGAACGCTCCGAGAGGTAAGAAGAGATCCAGAGAAGTGGTAGGTCCCGGATTCCAAAGGTTAAGGAGAGACGACTCAGGAGGAGGCTGTGGTCTACCGAGTCAAAGGCAGCGCTCACATCATAAAGGGCCAGCAGAGTGAGCTGATATGTGTCCATGGCACCATAGACGTCTGAGAGAAGGCGGAGAATGAGGGACTCGGTAGAGTGACCCTTACGGAACCCAGATTGGCATGGAGGAAGCAGATTATTAGCGTCCAAATAGCTAAACAGCTGACTAGCAATCAATTTTTCAATAATTTTAGAGATGAATGTGACATTGGCTATAGGTCTATAGCTCGATGGAACAGCCGAGTCAAGTCCCGGCTGCTTGATGATCGGTGTGACGATCGAACGCTTCTGGGAAGGCGGCAATGCTCCTTCCCGAAGTGAGGTGTTGCAGAGTAGTGTGAGGAACGGTAGAAGGATGTCAACCGACTCCTGGACAAGGAACGCAGGAAGAGGATCCAGCTCCGATGATGTCGGCCGAGAGGAGAGGATCAAGCGTCGGAGGTCAAGATCCTTGACCTCAGCGAGGGCTGTAAAGCGGCAGCTCGTAGAAGTAAAGACAGGTTCAGGCGACTGGGCAGTATCCTGGCGGACGGAGTCAATCTTGGATTCACAGTAGTCCGCGAAGGATTCGGCTGTGAACGGAGCAGTCTGCGTGTTGGAGGGCCGAGGCCTGCCAAGGAGATCCTTGAAGGTGGCCCAGAGACGCCGACTATCGCCAGCGCTGGAGGAGATCACTCGCTCCCAGTAAGCACCCTCCTTCTCCTTGTAGCGTCGATGCATAGTACGGACGAAGCGTATCCAAGCCGTCTGATCTTCAGGTGAGCGCGAACGTTGGAAAACACGCTCAAGACGACGCGCTTGGCGACGGAGGGAGTGGCATTCTCCGTCGAACCAGGGAGAGAGAGGATGCGCACGAAGCTTGGCTGGATAGACCGGAAGTAACCGGTCAATGATGTCAGTCACCGGGAAGCATGTGGGGCATCGTCCACTTCGCTTCTCGAACAGATTGAATCTTTCAGTTCCTCATACTAGAACAGCTATGGCGCAGTCCCGAATTTTTGCCTCAATTGGTCTCTCTCTCTCTCTCTCTCTCTCTCTCTCTCTCTCTCTCTCTCTCTCTCTCTCTCTCTCTCTCTCTCTCTCTCTCTCTCTCTCTCTCTCTCTCTCTCTCTCTCTCTCTCTCTCTCTCTCTCTCTCTCTCTCTCTCTCTCGTCTCTCTCTCTCTCTCTCTCTCTCTCTCTCTCTCTCTCTCTCTCTCTCTCTCTCTCTCTCTCTCTCTCTCTCTCTCTGGAATACACTGTCTCCTTCTACTCGCTCTCAAATTTTAATAGGTAACCCCTCGTCTTCTTTTGCTTTCTTGAAGACTTATTTCTAATCTTGTGGCCTTGCGCACTCGGAGCGCCTCTGAACGGTTCACTCTACTGGAGGCGCTTTATAAAAGTTTATGTACAATACAATACAATTGTGGGCCCATATGCTGCACGCATGGAGCCCATGCCTTTTTATGTAAAACTATAACGTTGTCGCTGTTGGAGAAATTCACCCGCCCATAGAAAATACGTGTACTGCCACCTGCAGTGTGACTGACTGCACCGAGAGGTGTGACGATTGTGGTCGACTGCTCTGTGTCCTGTCTAAATGCCCGCCCATCTGCACATAACTGACCAATCGGAACTAACTGTCAATTGACCAGTGACGCCTTAGGTTTTCCAATGGTCGACATTTGTCACGCATTTATTCGCGGTAACAACAGACCACACGCTGTTGGAATTGAATTTCCACCAGTAGGTCAACAGTTTAGCAAATTAACCTTACCAGTTAAAGTGAATTCTATGATGACGTAGCGCCCTTTCGAACGTCATTTAGGAACTCTTATACTTAGGCTACAAACATAGATCTTCCACAGAATTAATTAGAAGAGCAGTCTCTGATCTCGCTCCTAGAGACAGTTATTGCATAAAGAATTGATTCTCCTTTACTTCGGCATATTTAATGGCGGGTGGCAATAATCGTAATCGTAATCGTAATCTCCAAACTTCTAAAGCGCCACTTGAAGGCCAAGCGCAGGACACCAGCCTATTCACGAGCGCTACGTCAGATCAGAGGGGTTTCCAGGGAGTAGTCCAAAAGAAGTCCGAGTCCGGTTTCCAGAAGGCCAAACCAAATCAGAGGGGGTTTCCAGAGAGTGGTCCAAAAGAGTTCCAAGTCCGATTTCCAGGAGGCCAAACCAAATCAAAGGGGGTTTCTAGAGAGTAGTCCAAAAGAGGATACCAGATCAGGAGAGGCAGAGCAGCTGTCAAGGCGGGTGTCGTTTACGGCGAGAGCAATTGGAAGGCGGAGTATCAGATGAGTCAGGGTAGGAGTATTTGAAAAGGTGAGACTTCAGTTTTGAGTGGAAACCCCGGGGGTGATAGATAGAGGAACATGAGGATGAGGATGAAGGATGGGTCGCAATGATGATGGAGGCACTAAGAAACTGCGAAATTCAGGGGGAGATAATTCCAGAGGCGTGGTGCTGTGATGGATATGGCTCGGTTGGAGAACTTGAGGTGAGTAGTAACTGGGGGTCGAGAAAGGCTGAGATAGGAAGATGATCGGGTGGAGCGGGTTGTCTGAATGGTGAAGAGATCACGAAGGTACCTGGGCTGGGAATATTGTAGGGAGTTGTAGGTTAGTGATAGGACTTTGTAGTGGATTCTCTGTGGGATTTTTAACCAATGGAGTGATTTGAGGATGGGAGTGATATGATGATGTTTGGGCGTTCTAGTGACAGCTCTGGCTAGTGAGTTTTGGATAAGCTGTAGACGCTTGATTTGAGTGGATTCAAGGTTGAGGAAAAGAGAATTGCAGTAATCAAGCTTCGAATGAACAATAGAGGTAGCAATGGTGGAGGCAGTTTTAAGGTCGAGCATGGGTCGTATGCGTTGGAGGTCACGAATGTGCATGAAGCAGGTGCGCGAGAGGTTGGTGATGTGGTTGGAGAAGGAGAGGTGTGGATCAAAAATAACACCAAGATTGCGAACAGGGGAGTCAGAGGTGAAGGTGAGAGACGATGAGTTAGTTGAAAGGTTTATGGAAGGATCAGGGATTTTCTTGATTTGATCAGGAAGGCTTAGGATGATGAATTCCGTTTTGGAAGGGTTAAGGCAGAGGAGATTGGATGACATCCACTGTGAAATAAGGTTAACCACGTTGAGTAGTTGTGTGAAACTATACGCCACTGTTCGTATGCAGTAGTGCCAGTTGTTCCAAGCCTGGAAGAAGGAGGGCGACGCTAATGATCTTTGTTATCACACAGTGTCGTTAAACTGAAATTACTACTACTACCTATCCTCCCCTGATCTTCCCACTGACGGTGTACGATCATGCAAATGCAGTGCGCCAACCAGCTACAGTGACCCGCGATAACCGGTTGGTTAAAGAGTTCGGCTTGCCATGCGGAGAGAACCACTTTGAAACGATTACTGTGTAGAGACCTTCAACAAGACTTTTACTCGCAGTTGCTCAGCGTCATCGATTGGCACTTAGTTATTATATTGCGGCGTTTAACAAATGCAGAATAATAATAATACTCATTATACTTAAGTTGGTTAGGGGCGCAAGAGAAGCCGAAGTCTGGAAACAGATTCAGTGCTGGCGAAGAATTGAATCCCCTACCCTTCGATTAGCACTAGTGGCGACGCTAGGCTATCGCAACAGGGGGGCCACGTGGGTGAAGACCTGAAGGGGCTATTTGGATGCCTGGATTTTCCGAAACTTAGACTGCTGTAACATGTCTTGACATCAAATCGCATTGACAAGGGACCTAAATTGGAGCTATATGATTCGTTCAAATAATCTGCCTTCAGTTAAAATAGGTTCACTTAATTGAAAACACAAAAGCTCGCAACTATAGCTGACATTTTTTTAAATTAAAACTCCCGGGATGTTCGCAAAATTCAACAGTTGCTACTCCGTGTCCTCCTTGGCCGATATTATCTTGAAAAGCTGCTCTGTGTGCCAGCGACTTCTGCACCCGTAGAACGTATTTTTCACATGGCGGAATTTTTATGAGGCCCCACTGGGCACGTCTTGGTCAGAAAATTCTGAGGAATTGGCTTTATAAAATGCAACAGGCAGTTGGAATAACATTTCGCGTGAAGGACGTCTGTAAATAAGAATTCGAAATTCTCTGCAGTCTGCGTTTAGAGTTTTTGCTTGAATAAAATAAAAGATTCATGTTTGCATTAAAATAGCGAGTAGTCCGACTTGTCGGACTTGGCAATTTTTTCAGCAAAGAATAGAAGTCTGGATATAATTTTGTGATTTTCGATCTTGGTCTCGGTGTTGGTTTTGAGGTTCAAAGTCTTGGTCTTGGTCTTGAGGTTCAAAGTCTTGGCCTTGGTCTTGGTCTTGAGGTTTACGGTCTTGACAGCAAGACTGGCGATTACGAACAAGAGTTTTCTCTTGTTTGTCCTTCTTTGCCGTTTTCCTCTGTAGCACCCTCGTCACAGTCCAACGTGAACGAAATATCACATTTTCTCGATTGCATGCCGCTTATTATACCAACCACCTTAGAACCATTTAACCATCTTGAAATAGGACTGCCTACAAAAAGATTTGATGTTTATTATAGTCGTGTGTCTGACATAGCAAGCAATCCATTCGAGAGTAAACCACTTGTATTTTAGAATTAATTACATTTGACAAATGGGCATCAATTTGTTATCAAAATGTATATGTCGCATCAACTGTTATTGGTTATGTATGGTTGCTTCAATTTGTGTCAAAGATGAACGGTCAAATCTTATGCAAGTTTAGCACTCATGCAGCCATTCAGTCACCCAATACAGAGTCAATCAGTCAGTCGGTCGGTCAGTCAGTCAGTCAGTCAGTCAGTCAGTCAGTCAGTCAGTCAGTCAGTCAGTCAGTCAGTCAGTCAGTCAGTCAGTCAGTCAGTCAGTCAGTCAGTCAGTCAGTCAGTCAGTCAGTCAGTCAGTCAGTCAGTCAGTCAGTCAGTCAGTCAGTAACACTCACTCACCTAGTCAAAAAGCCAATCAGTCATTCTTCCAGCCACTCATTACTCAATCACTCATTTACCCATTTAGTCATATACTCAGATGGTTTCTGTATACCATATGTTTTTGCCATGGTATTTTTTGTCATTGCAGAAGTTGCTATGGAATGATTTCTAAGTAGTCAGATCCATGTGAATGGCCTCTGCGATTCATTCGGTTCAATGGACTTCGATCTTCAGAGGGCCTTTGATCGTCTTGACTCTCTGGAGTTCTTCGCAGTGCAGTGACCTGTATTGATCCGGGTCTGGAGTTTCTATCTGTTTCCATACCTGCATATACGGGATTCCAGTGGCCTCTGGGAATCATGACTGACGACTCCATGCCTACAGAAGATAGTGGAGCCGGATGTTGAGCATCATCCGAGATGTTTGCATATGACGGCTCAGAAGGAAATTCAGTACTGGTCTCAGCGCTGTTTGTATCCACATTTACTGGGGCAGTTTTGCCATCAACTGTCTTCATACCTGTACCAGAAACCAGAAATATAACTATTAAAATCAAACTGTCATTAACGCCAGACATTATTGTTTCTCGAATTATCGTAGACAAAATATAATTTCAGCTGCCATGTGGTTTTATTGTTGTGATTATATTTGCCCCTTAGCTAAAGGATCCTTAACTCTCAGTACCATAGTTCTGAAAAATCTTGCTCCATCTGGTGAATGAAACAATAGTTGATCTGAGTAAGACCTAACCTGTGTGCCTTTCAAAGAACCTATCCAGTAACATAAAACGGCTTTTTTTACTAGATACCTAAGGCTTACCCAGTCTTGTTGTCCTCGAGACCAAGGTCTTGGTCTTGAGTGCACTCGAGTTCGTTTTTAAAAGTCTTGGTCTTGGTCTTGGTCTTGGGGTTCAAGGTCTTGGTCTTGGTCTTGAGGTTCAAAGTCTTGGTCTTGTTCTTGGTCTTGAGGTTCAAAGTCTTGGTCTTGGTTTTGCAAGACCAAGACTTTTGACAATAATAAAGATTGATTTAACAAAACGCATAATTTTAATAATTTATCCAACAATAACTAATACAATTGCTTTAATATTTACACGGTGTGAGTGAGGCTTTACTGCTGCTTTTGACATTTATTTTGACTTCCGGTTATTTTCCATGGAATGATTTCAAAACAGACTAATAATTTGTACATTTACATCTGGTACTTGAAAAACTGCTCTGTGTGCCAGTGAATTCAGCACTGTAGAACGTATTTTTCATATGGCAGAATTTTTATGGGGCCCTACATGTCACGTCTTGGTCAGAAAATTCTGAGCGAATTGGTTTTTATAAAATGCAACAGGCATATAGAATAAGATTTCGCATGAAGGATTTTTGTAAATACGATTTCGGAATTCTCTGTAGTCTGCATTTGGAGTTGTTTTCTTTGAATAAAATAAAAGATTCGTGTTTTAATTAAAATAGCGGATAGTCTGACTTGACAATTTTTTAGTAAGGAATAGAAATCTGGATATGGTTGTGATTTTTGGGTATTGTTCTCGGTTTTGGTCTTGAGTTTAAAAGTCTTGGTCTTGGTCTTCGTCTTGAGGTTCAAAGTCTTGGTCTTGGTCTTCGTCTTGAGGTTCAAGGTCTTGGTCTTGGTCTTGAGGTTTAAAGTCTTGGTCTTGGTCTTGGTCTTGAGATTCAAGGTCTTGGTTTTGGTCTTGGTCCTGAGGTTCAAGGTCTTGGTCTTGGTCTTGGTCTTGAGGTTCAAGGTCTTGGTCTTGGTCTTAGTCTTGAGGTTTAAGGTCTTGACAACAAGACTGGGCTTACCTGCGGTGAAAATACCGAGGGACTTTACATGTCGGTAACTAAGAACAAGGTATCAGTATAGTACTACTTTGCCAACGTTAAGAAAATGTATCAAAAGATTACGGGTATGACTTCTTCTGTTGAAGTTGATGAACAGGATGATCAAGGCGATGATTATCGACAGAACTGTAACTATTATAAACAAAGGCAAACACCAAGATGTATGGAAATAGTTTTATCAAGACGTGTGAAAGTATGACTTTCGGTGAGATAAACATTAATATTACAAAGAACATAAACTGATATAATCATAGTAAATATTAATCAATAATTTCGTTGGGTGAAATACTTCACCCTTTTGTGAACCTGAACACGGTAACACGAAATTCGCATGAATCTAAACTAACTCATTTTCAATTACTTCTTTAGCGCCGTAATCATAATGTTCAAAGCATCAATTGATCGCTCATCACTTCAAGTGGAACCTTAGTAAAGAAATGGTAATCCGTTGCAAAAGCCCAGTCGAAATTCTGATGGGACAGAAAAACCGGAAGACAACTTGTCGGCAAGTTGAAGGAGATGAAACTTCAATTAACCGACATGAAAGAACTGACAGAACGCACAGGAATAATGATCAGCACATCAGGTAGAGAGACCGAGAACACACGAGAGCTAAACTCTGTCTTCCGTGGTGAGTCAAGCTGACCGTTGATCGCGTGCGTTAGGCTATACTTGTTGATCGGAAAGGTGAAAGGGGAACTTTGGGGAGTCAGCTGATTATATTGTTGGCCTAATACTTTTTTAACTAAAAGTGTGTAGGCTATTATAATGCGGTTCGGCATGAAACGGTTTGTGGTGTTCTTTGCGTTAAACCCTACTTGTTATTGTTCCTTTTGTTCCCACTATTATTCTTGCTTTTCTTCTTATTCTCACTCTTGCTCATGTTCTTGCTCTTTCTCTTTATTTTACATTACTCTTTTTATCATTCAATACTATCGCCTGCTAGTTCCGCGCTATCGAATGTCAAGGTGGGTGGACCGTGACCTTTCCTTTACATGACAATACGCAAACTTTAAACTGGATTCTATGTCCATGAGCAGCAAGTTTAATCAGACTTGTTGTCCTCGAGACCAAGATCTTGGTCTCTAGTGCACTCGAGTTCGTTTTCAAAAGTCTTGGTCTTGGTCTTGAGACCAAAAGTCTTGGTCTTGGTCTTGGTCTTGAGGTTCAAAGTCTTTGTCTTGGTCCTGAGGTTCAAAGTCTTGGTCTTGGTCTCGCAAGACCAAGACCAAGACCGGCTGTCAACATGTTACAGTCATTTAACAAAACTCAAGAACTTAAAAATTTATCAAGCCTGTTTGCATCATAGCCTACGACAAATGGCTATGGGCGGATGCAAGTCTTGTTGGTCAGGAAAACTCATTGGCACCAGCAGCTAAGTTATGCCGTGTCTGGAAGCCCTGCCGAGACTTTTTCTGAAACCAGACGGTCTGATAAACCATGGAAGGATTTAAAAAAGGCTCACGATTTGTACATTTACATTCAGTGCTTGAAAAGCTACTGTGTGTGCCAGTGACTTCAGCACCTGTAGAACGTGTTTTTTACATGGCGAAATTTTTATGAGATCCCACAAGCCACGTCTTGGTCAGAAATTCTGAGCGACTTTTTTTATAAAATACAAAAGGCATTTGGAATAACATTTTGCATGAAGAACTTTTGTAAATACTAATTCGGAATTCTCTGCACTCTGCATTTAAAGTTTATTTGCCTAAATAAAATAAAAGATTCATGTTTTCTTTAAAATAGCGAGTAGTCCGATTTTACAATTTTTTGTAAGGGAAAGAAGTCTTGGGCTGAATGTGATTTTTTGGGTCTTGGTCTCGATCTTGGTCTTGCGGTTCAAAGTCTTGGACTTGGTCTTGACGTTCAAATTCTTGGTCTTGGTCTTGATCTCGAGGTTCAAGGTCTTGGTCTTGGTCTCGAGGTTCAAAGTCTTGGTCTTGGTCTTGGTCTCGAGGTTCAAAGTCTTGGTCTTGGTCTCGAGGTTCAAAGTCTTGGTCTTGGTCTTGGTCTCGAGGTTCAAACTTCAAAGTAAGGAGCTTCGAATCACAAATTTTCAGTCGAATCGATCTCGAATCGAATCGGGGGTAAAGGTTCGAATTCGAATCGAATATCGAATCGAATCAGCGGGTACCAGTTTGATATTCATGAAGCTTGATATCACAGGCGTTCCACAGTATCAATATATAGGCCCCTATCAATAATTAAACTAAACATTAAGCTATTTAACAGAATTCAAAATAGCACAAATAATTTATGAGTTGAGTAAGCAAGTAAGCTTATATTCTTTATTGTACCAATTTGCATAACCGCACTTTGGTGTATATACATCTAAGCGGAATATATAACTTCCTAATTATTGGCCTAAACTCTTTTCTTTGCCAGATGGGTTTGCTGTCGTCGCGTTCCGCGTTACACGCAGAAATGCAACAACCAATCCACGCGCAATAAACAATTTTTAAAAGAATTAGTTTACAACAAAGTCGTTAACATTTTTCCGAAGACGATTCGAAAATTTTTCGAATCATGACTTCATTTTCGAATCGAATCGAATACCGTCGTCCGATTCGTTTTCGAATCGAATATCGAAGCTTCGCAGGTCCCTGGTTCAAAGTCTTGCTCTTGGTCTTGGTCTCGAGGTTCAAAGTCTTGGTCTTGGTCTTGAGGTTTAAGGTCTTTACAACAAGACTGAGTTTAATAAATGCAACCGGGGTCTTTATGATGCATTGAAATATCTAGTGATCTTTATTATAACGTTGGTTGATGAACTCTGTGATGACGTGCGATTCACGAGGAATAATATGTGTGTAGAGGCCTATACGTAACATTGGTCTATACATATCTTGATACTGTTCATCTGTTGGTCTTTGCTATAGCCCTGGCCAGGGAATGCTAGACCGTTTTTTGTTAATTCTAATCGCCCTCAATATCATTATCTAATCTCCCTGAGACTCCTTCTTAACCATCAGTGTATGCAGGGGCGTCTATCCCCCTAAGTCATTGGAGCAACATCCCTTTTCTTCCTCTTCTTCCCCCTACCCGTTCTTTCCCCCCTAAAATGGTGGCACACACACTGACAGATCTCCGCCCCCCCCCCTATTTCTTGAATGGAGCATTTGCTCCAAGGTTTCTATGGTGTAGACGCCCCTGAGTGTATGCAATTACACGCATCAACGCATAAAACAACACATTAAACTCCAACACATGAGTTGTTCAAAATAGCCTGAATATAGCAAGTTCCAAGAAATCAAACATATTTAAATAATGACCATCTAATTTTTGATGTAGGTTCGTGACAACATTATTTGTGCGCTGCGTAAACCCATAGATGATTAACTTCTACCACCCATTTCTGCGCAGGAGTCGAGAAGCACGATGAAAATCCTGTTTGATGTTTAGCCATAGTGTCACGAATGAGCCACACACTCCACAGTGTATTTTCCTCATCGGGTGAAACTGAGAGTAAGCTACGTGCGTTTCTAGAGGCATAAATTATGAATTGTTTTCATAAACGTGTCCATTATCACTAGAATAAGCACTATGCTACTAATGACCCTGTGTCGTGGGTATAAAGCCGTGTCTGTGTGTTAGTTTTGTTACACACCACTGAGCAGTTAACGTCAAGGGCTCGTAATTGCTCCCAAGCTATAGACTCTTACAAGGTCTACAAATGTAAAAGCCGGATATTAGTACCTCAAATTGCGAGTTAACCATTGTTGACATCACTAATTCGAAATACTTGAAACTGTTCAAGTAGGCATATATGCAAACGTGAGGTTTGAATTAGGTCAGTGTTACTAAACTTAGTTGATCTTATATATCATGGGCGTATGTTGTGCGCTGATCGTTAATTGTCTATCTGAGTATTATTATATTCGTGTGAGTTGCATATATCATTGTAAACGAGCTGCAAGAGGATGAAGTGCATGTCTACTCTAGCTCAATATCGAAAATTTAGCAAAGTTGAGGTCAAAACTTCTAACAGTAAGGAAGAATTGTGTGGCTTAATGATATGTGACAGCACTTTTGTTCATCCGGACTTTGTTTCTTATCTTTAATATCCTCCGCATGTTTAATGGCCATTTTGCTCTCTGTATTTTATTGAACAATAGCTTCGCAGCTTCTGTTGAAATACTTTCGCTTATTTGTTGTCTTTTTATCTGGCAGGTCTCCAAAGACTGTAGCCAAAGAAATTCAATCACAAACCGTAATTTTTTAAAGTCGATGGGCAAAAGAATCTATGATTTTGGTTGGCCTCCATGGTCTCGTTTGTGCCGACGCTCATGGTAGATGTCACTAGGCTTCAACAGTTGCCTAAATAATACTGGCTTGCTGAGTGGTGGTAATTGTATCCAATAAATGCGATTCAACATCAAACGCTTTGCTCTGTAGGCCTATACTTTCGTTAACCCGTACTTGCGATTGTTACTCTAGTTGCCATTATTCTTGTTGCTGTTCTTATTCTTACTCTTGCTCTTGTTCTTTTGTCTTTTTCATTGTCTTACATTACTCTTATTATTGTGATACTGTCAACTGATAGTCTGCGCTACCTAACCACGAGGTGAGCGGACCGTGCTCTGTCCTTTACATTGGACAATGCAATATGATACTTTACAGTAAAATACAATACAGTACAATACAACTGTACTTTGTATTGTTGATACTGTATTTGATAAAGTTCAGAAGTGCACACACGACCTTAGGATAGGACATTGATGGCGCTGTTCAATGTTCGTAAACAGTAACCCGTACTCTCCGCGATACAGGCGAAGCGCTCTAACCAATCGGCTACCGTGTCCCAGACTGATAGCTGAGCTCACCTGTTATCAAAATCGGTTGCCACGTTGACATGCTTGAACGCTGTTCGCTGATCGACGGATGAGAAATGCCAAGACATGAATGGGTTCTGCACTGCAGTGCAATGACTGCTGTGTCCTGATGCAGGATAGAGATTGCATGAGTCACCATTTCCACTTCCATGTCTTCAAGATTCTGTATGGTCTCTAAAAGATATAATCATCATGATGATCATGATGATCATGATGATCATGATCATCATGATCACCATCATCATCATGATCACCATCATCATCATCATTGTCGTCGTCGTCGTCATCATCATCATCATCATCATCATCATCATCATCATCATCATCATCATCATCATCATCATCATAGTTAGTACTACTATTATTACCCTTGATTAGAGAAATTAGGGGAGCATTGTTCTGGAATGGCTAGTCTTCGCAGAAGGTCCATTATTATTATCATTGTCATTATTATTTTTTTATTTTATTACCATTCTATCGCTGCTGCTGTTGCTGTTGTTGTTGCTACTATTGTTATTGTTCTTTTTATCAACACCATCGTCATACCATTATCATCATCCACATCAGCAACAACAACTCTTTATTGTTCTTGAATATGACATACCATATTTGAACAATAATTATCAACCGGGATACAAAGCTACTTCTGGATGGACTAGGTCCCGCTTGAAATTGGGTCGCCTATTAACATAATTATATAGATTTAGTCAAGGCGAGATGGCAATCAAAATTTAGTCACGACGCAAGGAAACTCAAATAGACAGACTGTACATAAAATGAAACAAAGCATAAACTATACATAAAAAACTTTTCCAGTTAGATAGTCACTTCCAGGAGAATCTAAGAAAACCACCTAAAGGAATATATGGTAAAGTTGTCTGATAGGCGGACTGTATTGTATTGTATTGTATCTAAACATTTATAAAGTGCCTCTCACAGTGTTCGCTAATCAGAGGCGATCTCAGTGCGAAAGACCTAGTGAAAAGAAAGTGGTTTAAGCGAGCGGAACCAGGCACTTGGGCCACCAGCTAATAAAAAGGCACGTGTCATTGGAGGGAGTTGATTCCATAGTACTCGCCAGTGGCGGCGATCTTGTCTGAGAGGTGGGGGGACAAAGTCGGCCATGGTCTGGTCGATGACTCTTTTAGCAATTAATCTCCACAAATAACCTTTTCTTTTTTTAAATTCTTCTCCTAACATTGTTCACGACCTTTTTCGGGGCTTTTCTCAAAAGGTACGGGGACAGATGCATGGCGTGTCCCCCCACTCCTAAAGGTGGGGGACTTGTCCCCCTCGATCCCCCTAGATCACCGCCCATGGTACTTCGCAAAATCTCCCATCTGTCTCATGAACAATGTCAAAATTGCATGCATGTATATGTGCATGCAGTGTTTATTTATGCATATCTCTATGTCGGTATACATGTAGGCATAATTTATGTATTTGTAAATAGCCACTTACTCCAGGCGCAGAATAAATAGTAGTTGGTGTCATTCTGCTGTTCACACAGATCCATTGTGAGGTTGATAAACTTTGCTTTCGAGGGTGTTTCTTCTCTCGACTTTGGCCCAAAGAACCTCGTCACATTTAGGATCTTTAACTTCTCTCCTGTTTCCCATTGAAGAAATGGTATCTGGCTGCCAACGTAACTGAACTGGAAGTTGAAGCTTGAACAAGGAAAAGATAGCCCGTTGTTCTCCGAAGATCCAATGTTCCATTTTGGATTAGGGTCTGCGGAGAGTGACAAAGATTCAATTCAGCAACCAGTTAACTTCTAATTTAATTAAATATCAGAACTGCTATAACTTCTATAATTGTCCCACTGAACCAATTCTCAAGGCATCTATCGGTTCGCTTCCCGAAGGTGGCTTATTTCAGATTTTTAAATCTCGGACTAGCACGGTCCCAACACGGGGACCTTAAATGGCGTGGAACCCATTCAAACGGGGAGCGGTGGTGAAGGACCTCACCCGATCAATTAATTGAAAAATGAGCAGGGTCGAGGCCATATACGGTCGCTATAGAAAATCGCGTACATTTACCTTTATTAGCAAAATGGGTTTGCACGTCTGATCGAAAGTCTAAAGAGGAATCCAAGAATCACACGTTAAAGCAAATGGAGAAAAGAGATGAGAAAAACAGATTTTGTAGATTCAAGAACAGAGTTTCAAAGTAAGAAGAATATCCAGCTTCACTCACGATATTAGCTTTTCAGTTTAAAGATACTCTAAGTCTCTAACACCAGTCCCCGCATTCTATGAACTAGTCAGTACGTGCCTCAGGATACTGACTTTAAGCACCCTTATTTTTATGTACTGACAGAAAGCCACGAAAACTTCATTACAGAGTTTTAAAAATACCATTAGTGCACAGAATTCCATAACCAGAATTCAATTCAATTCCAAAACCAAAAACTGTCCTCACCTCTAATATAATTCAGTTAACGTTCACAGAAGATTAAGATTTATTTCAAACGTGTCCATTGATGACTGCTACCAATTAGTTAGTTATTTTAATTCAAATAAAGATGCCAACTTTTCCAGCGCCTATCGGTTGCGATCCATCATCCAGTGTTTCATGCTATCGGATTCTGCAGCTCTTTCTTCCAACCAGAACTTGGAAAAGGTTTTGGGAGATTCAAACACCTTAATTTCTTCTGAGCGGTTTAAAAATCCTGACATACTATACCTACCTCACGTAAAAGAAAAACTATTTAATTAAACGTTCTAATGAGTCCTTACCAAGCACTGTGAGTTTCGCAGAAGCATTAGCACCAATGCCAGCTCCATCGAAGCACAGGTAGGTACCTGCGTGCGACCAATCCACTGGCTCCATGATGAGCTCATAAGTTCCTGTGACTGAGGTGTCGACCTTGTACTTGTGAGCGACTGTCAAGGTCAGGGCTCTGTTGAGGTAGATTTGGTGTTTCTCGTTGGGTGCAGATGTTGGGTAGAAGTGCCAGTCGATTGGGGGAACTGTTAGATTTGTGCTGCATTTCAGTGTCGCTGTCGAGTATAGCACAGCGACTGTGTCGTTTGGAGTTTCAGTAAGAGCCGCCAAAACCGGTTTCCAAGCTAGACCTGTTGTACAGTTGCAGCAGCCATATGGCGTAGCCACAGACACATATGCACACGTACACAACAACGCACGCTGTCTGTGTCTGTGTCAATTTCCTTCTGTCTGTCTTCCTGTTTCTTTCTGTCCCTCTGTCCGCCTATCCGTTTCCCTTTCGATCTACTTATTTATATTTCGTGTTCTGCATATCTGTTCATCTATCTTCCTATCTATTTATCTGTCTATCTGCCTATCTGTCTATCAGTCTGTCTGTCTGTCTGTATGTACATGTACATATGTATGTTTGTATGTCTGTCTGTGTGTCTGTCTGTCTGCCTGACTGCCTATTTGTCAGTCAGTCATAATAGTCAGCATGACTGTCTGGCTGTCTGTATGCTTTTATGTCTGTGTGTGCCTGTCTGCCTGTCTGTCTATTTGTCCCAGTTCAGACTACAACACAGTTAAATTCTCTGTTGCGTGAAATGTGACATAAAGACCCTGCATAAATATATGTTGGTCTATTACAGGCCTAAGCATGTTGGATTACTGTAGGCAAAGCGTTGTGACCTAAAATAAACCTTTTCCTCTTTTCTTCGTTTTCCTCTGCCTCCTCCTCCTCCTCCTCCTCATCCTCCAATTATTCTTCCACGTCTTATTTTTCTTCCTCTTCCTCTTCCTTTTCTCTTCTTCTTCCTCTTTCTGTTCTTTCTTCTTTTCCTCATCGTCTTTCTCTTCCTTTCCCTCACTCCCTTGCTCATTTTTCGTCTTTCATCACTTCCTCTTCCTCTTTGTTCTCATTCTTTTCCTTTTCTTTCTCCTCCTCGTCTTCTTCCTCCTCTTTCTCTTCCTCATCCTTATACTCGTCTGCTTTTCGAGATGAAGCTCAGGGCGATTGAAATTAGTAAAACATTATTTTGCAGTGAAGCAGCAGTGTAAGAAAAAGAGAAACATGTATTTAAAAACATAAATTTTAAGTGCACGCTATCGCTAATGGTCAGTTGAATCGAAAATTCAATGAAAAAGAAGAAGAAGCTGAAGAAGACGAGATAATGAAGATAATGAAGATAATGAAGATGATGAAGATGTTGAACATGATGAAGATGATGAAGATGATGAAGACGATGAAAATGATGAAGATGAATAAGAAGAAGACGAAGAAGAAGATGATGATGTAGATGAACATGATGAACATGAACATGCTCTATGGAATCAACTTCCTCCATTTACACGTGCCTCTTTATTAGCTGGTGGCCCAAGTGCCTCGTTCCGCTGTCTTAAAACCTCTTTCTATTCGTCGGGTCTTTCGCACTGGGAGCGCCTCTGATTAGCGAATACTGTGAGAGGCGCTTTATAAATGTTTAGATACAATGCAATACAGTACAATGAGGAACATGATGAACATGGTGAAGAAGATGATGAAGATGAAGATGATGAAGAAAACGACGACGAAGAAGAAGAAGAAGAAGAAGCAGAAGAAGAAGAAGAAGAAGAAGAAGAAGAAGAAGAAGAAGAAGAAGAAGAAGAAGAAGAAGAAGAAGAAGAAGAAAATGGTGATATAGGGAAGAAGGACACGACGATGTTGATGATGATGACGGATTTGAGGAAGAAGATGATGATGACTATGTGAAGAAGAAGAAGTCACTGATGATGAAGAGGAAGAAGATGGTGATAATTATGATGAAGAAGACGATGAAAAAGAAGAAGAAGAAGAAGAAAACAATGATGATGATGATTATGATAAAGAAGATAAAGAAGAAGTAGAAGATGATGATGGTGATTATGTAAAGAAGAAGTAGAAGAAGAAGGAGAAGAAGAGAAAAAGAGTACGATGATGATGATGACGATGATGATGATTGTGACGATGAGAATGATGATTATGATGACTATGGTGATGATGATGATGATGATGATGATGATGATGATGATGATGATGATGATGATGATGATGATGATGATGATGATGATGATGGTTTTGATGATGTAAGGAAGAAGAAGAAAATTAACAAAATGAAAATGATGGCTATGTAAAGAAAAAGAATAAGAATAATAAGAAGATGATGATTATGAAGAAGAGTAGAAGAATAGGATGATGATAATGTAAAGAAGAAGAGGAAATAGAAGAAGAAGAGGATGATGATGATGATGATGATGATGATGATGATGATGATGATGATGATGATGATGATGGCGATGATGAAAAAGAAGTAGAGGATGATGATTATGATGATGATAATGTAAAGAAGTAGAATAAGATGATGATATTAATGCTGATGATGAAAAGAATGATGATGAAGAAGAAGATGATGAAAATGATGATGTTGTAAAGAATAAGAAAAGGAAGATGAAGAAGAGCCTGATGAAGATGTTGATGATGATGACGATGATGAAGATAACGATCTGAAGAAGAAGAAGAAGAGAAGAAGAAGAAGAAGAAGAAGAAGAAGAAGAAGAAGAAGAAGAAGAAGAAAAAGAAGAAGAAGAAGAAGAAGACGAAGAAGAAGCAGAAGAAGAAGAAGAAGAAGAAGAAGAAGAAGAAGAAGAAGAAGAAGAAGAAGAAGAAGAAGCAGAAGCAGAAGCAGAAGCAGAAGAAGAAGAAGAAGAAGAAGAAGAAGAAGAAGATGAAGCAGAAGCAGAAGAAGAAGAAGATGAAGAAGAAGAAGAAGAAGAAGAAGAAGAAGAAGAAGAAGCAGAAGCAGAAGCAGAAGAAGAAGAGGAAGAAGAAGAAGAAGAAGAAGAAGAAGAAGAAGAAGAAGAAGAAGAAGAAGAAGAAGAAGAGGAAGAGAAGAAGAAGCAGCAGCAGAGGCAGAAGCAGAAGCAGAAGCAGAAGAAGAAGAAGAAGAAGAAGAAGAAGAAGAAGAAGAAGAAGAAGAAGAAGAAGAAGAAGAAGAAGAAGAAGAAGAAGAAGAAGAAGAAGAAGAAGAAGAAGCAGCAGAAGCAGAAGCAGAAGCAGAAGAAGAAGAAGAAGAAGAAGAAGAAGAAGAAGAAGAAGAAGAGAAGAAGAAGCAGCAGCAGAAGAAGAAGAAGAAGAAGAAGATGAAGAAGCAGAAGAAGAAGCAGAAGCAGAAGCAGAAGAAGAAGAAGAAGATGAAGAAGAAGAAGAAGAAGAAGAAGAAGAAGAAGAAGAAGAAGAAGAAGAAGAAGAAGAAGAAGAAGAAGAAGAAGAAGAAGAAGAAGCAGAAGCAGAAGCAGAAGCAGAAGAAGAAGAAGAAGAAGAAGAAGATGATGAAGAAGAAGAAGAAGAAGAAGAAGAAGAAGAAGAAGAAGAAGAAGACGACGAAGAAGAAGAAGAGGAAGAAGAAGAAGAAGAAGAAGCAGCAGCAGAAGCAGAAGCAGAAGAAGAAGAAGAAGAAGAAGAAGAAGAAGAAGAAGAAGAAGAAGAAGAAGAAGATGATGAAGAAGAAGAAGAAGAACACTCCTGTGTTTGTGACTTTAGTTTCTTAGCCTCAGTATATAACTTCGCCGTCTGATCTTCCCACCAACAGTGTACAGTCAGTGTAGTCATTATAGCTGAGTTAGCTAGGGGCGCACAAGGAGCAGAAATTGACACAAATTTCTACCCTGCGGGGTTTTGAACCCCCGACCTCTAGGCTGACAGTACAGCACGCTAACCACCAATGTTTATTATGTCAAACATGAATATTAAGCTGTAACAACCGATGAAATAGGTTTCATACTTACCAGTGCAGATCAGAGCACCTGCGAATAACAAGAACGGTACATGTAACATTATAGATCACATTGAACGGGTCAGAAAAGTTAAACCGTGGTTCAATAGGTCTACGTGGTTTTTCACGATGAAAAACTGCTTAACAACGTATGCATCCTGTTTACACTGAGTAATGCGAAACTCCTTCAACCGATGACCTTCTAATCGTGCTCATCTGTCAACAATACTCTGCACACAGCAGTTATAACCACGCTCATTTATATCACATGACTTAAACGTTTGATGGGTTCTATTGGGATCCCGTGTGGGAATGCAGGACCCCTATGGGCCCCATATGGGCAATGCAGCTGGCATTGCTTGCATAAAAACGATCAATCTAGCGCTTTCTGCTGTCAAAAGCGCCAAGTACATGTAAATCAAAATAATACATTTTGATGTATGTTTTTGTTGAATTTTATTGTATTAAACATAGGCCTAATTATTATTTCTATAGCAATAAAGTATGTCATCATAGTAATCATCGTCGTCATAATTAGCATCCTCCTCCTCCTTCTCTTCATCATCATCATCAGCATCATCAGCATCATCAGCATCATCAGCAGCATCATCATCATCATCATCATCATCATCACCATCATCATCATCATCATCATCATCATCATCATCATCATCATCATCATCATCATCATCATCATCA
Source organism: Allolobophora icterica (assembly GCA_963556255.1). Taxonomy (NCBI): domain Eukaryota; kingdom Metazoa; phylum Annelida; class Clitellata; order Crassiclitellata; family Lumbricidae; genus Allolobophora; species Allolobophora icterica. The sequence continues at coordinate 21,341,962 of OY744610.1, forward strand.
TCATCATCATCATCATCATCATCATCATCATCATCATCATCATCATCATCATCATCATCATCATCATCATCATCATCATCATCACCATCATCATCATCATCATCATCATCATCATCATCATCATCATCATCATCATCATCATCATCATCATCACCATCATCATCATCATATTCTTCATCATTTTTTGTACGTTCTATCAATTAGGCCTACCTTAATTTGAAAGTGAAAGTTTGACCTCACGATTTCATCCTTTTTCCCCAACCGAAATTAGTAACCTTGCAGCAGGATATGGTTTTAAATCGCACTTCATATTTCAAACATGTAGCCTATATCGAACAAGATTTTGGCTGAAATGGCGACGGCGTTCACTTTTCGATTGCTACCCACATTTCTCTTTTCAGGTGAGTAGACCTTAGTCTCATCTTTTTCTACATCCTTGAAAGTGTTGGTCGTGTTAGCCAAACTTGAAAATTTCCCACCGAATTTTCATAACTATAAGATGTCTGTATAGGGAAGTAGCCTAAATTTCTCTTCTTCACTTAAGACTAAAACGTGAACTAGACAGATAAAAACACCCTATCATTATATTGTGGGCCGATTGGTTAGCGCGCTCGGCCTGCTACGCGGAGGGTACAGGTTCGAACCTCCGCTCAAACAATCACAATGTAGGGCCTTGATAAAGGCTTCATGCACATTTGCTCAGCGCCATCAATAGGCTATTCTGTCGCATCATCGTGTGTGCGCTTCTGAACTTTGGAAGGAGGGCAGTACCGTATCAAATACAGTTGTATTTTATTGTGATAATTATATGTGAAAAGTGATACGATAGTACTATGAAATTCTTCGTTAATCCAATCCGCCGCCTTCCGTTTTCTCTCAACTTAAACATAACCCAGCGTCAGAGATAATGAGATCATGCAACTCTAAACTCCTTTGTTTATTCCACCCTAGTCTTCCTCCCTTCCTTTCTCTCCCCTCCGACCCTCCGTCCCTCTCTCCCTCCGTCTCTGTCTCTGTCTCTCTTTCTCTCCATCGCTCCCGCTCTCTATACTGAAATGCTGAGTTGTATCTTGCATTGCATACATTAAAGAAACGCAATTTATCGCTGCAATATTATTGTATAAATAGTAATTATCTTTATTATTGCAGTTTTCCTGACAGAAGTTGTCTTAACATCTGCTGCCTTTCTGTCGGCCCCGAAGGATACGGTCGCTTTGGTGGGAGCCAGAGTCGAATTGGAGTGTAGCACCAACAATCTAACGCTTGCTCTGCGTTGGTCCTACTACGCTACCAATAATCCGCAACGGTTGGTTGCACTCTTTAACGGTCGTTACGTAGCTAATGAATCTGCATCAATATATGAGGTCCACAAAAGTCCTGGCGATGGACGATACGATCTGATCGTCAAATCTACCGGGTTTTCATCTGCAGGAGAATACATATGCGCTGAAGATCCATTCGCTCAGAGTGCTACCGTGGCTTTTCTTACCGTCATAGGTACGGTCTACGTTTTATGTGATAAATACCTTTATATACGTGAAGGCAATAGGTCTATAACTATATCCGCATTTATATAGTTCAAAGAGTTGTTAAAATTTTCCATGTTTTACCCCAATATCTATTTTCCATACAGGAAAATCTCGAATGCATCAGATCGAAGGCTGCTGAAGTTGATCATAGTGACTGCTTTTTTTATGTACAAAATGCGCTATGGGGTCGTCCATTAATTATGTCAACAAATTTTAGGCAGTCTTTGACCCCCTTCCCCCTTGTCAACAACTGTCAAACATTCTAGAACCCCCTAAAAAATTATGTCAACACATTTTTTACCCCCCCCCCTTAAAATAAAAATAAGAAAAAATTACAGTTTTGTTTCAGTTTAAATAGTACAATAATAAATTAACAAAATTATATTACATTAAAACTTATCTTTAATATTAGTTAAATTCAGGAACATAGCAAGGTATAATGTACCCTGTGAAGGGTTGCCAGATACATGGGTAGCCAAAGGACACGGAAAGAAGGAAAAAAGAGGACACATTTAATGTTTCACTCCGGATTCAGAGCCTCAAAGGGTCTCCTAAGTAACCAAGAACGAAGTCACATTGAAACAGCCCTTTGCCAAGCGTAAATATAGTGCAACCACCCACCCCAAAGATCAGCTTAACCAATAACGACCAAATTTGTTATCTCGAATATTATATTTAGGCCCTACTATAAATATGTTCAATCGACAATTTTTAAATAAGCCTGCACAGTTTCTCACCGTTTAATATTAACCACTGATTCAAAGAAAAATGTTCTTTCACTGAAGATAAGCTCAAAATATTAGATTTCGAACACAGATATCTAAAAGAATCCAGTATATTTCATTTAAGAAATTTGTAGCACATTTTCTCATTTAATCTGGGAACAATAAACAAGATAATTTGAAATGAAGTAAATATCGCGTTTGATTAAATTACAAACAAAACAGAAATAGATCACTCATAAAGACTTTCCGAATCTATGGTTGCTTTTTGATAAAAAATAATTATTGTTGACGTCAATTTGTCTTGACCCCCCTCCCCCCTTGTCAACAATTGTCAAACTTTTTCAAACCCCCTCCCCCCTATTTTGTTGACATAATTAATGGACAGTCTCTATGTTAAGTGTCCTAATACATGCATATTGTAAACCACAATATCATAGACAAAAATGTTACCAGCTGTGGCTTAAGTGCAAACTGTTATCATTCGTTCTATCAAATGCCTGTCCTGCGCCCATAATGGGATAATGCCATGGCTCAAGAAACATCCAGACGCGCGCCATCTGTAAAGTCAATCAATCAATCAATCAATCAATCAATCAATCAATCAATCAATCAATCAATCAATCAATCAATCAATCAATTTTCGTTTATTATCAACACAAGCTGTCAGAACGCAACTTGAATACAATAAAATGGTTGCTGAACGAGTTATAAAGGATTAGATGAGTTGTATAAAGGTACCGGTAGTTGATGTAAGTAGGCTAATCAATATATATTTTTATATAAAACTCTAGGTATAAAGTTAGAGTCATCCTTGCCAGGGAGTGAAAAGTCATGAGGACGAGGTCGGCTAGGGGGGAATAGATGGCGTAATACATGTCTTTCATTAGTACGAATTGTCCGAAAAAGGCGAGCGTCAGCCTCAGAAGCCATTTCTGCAGCGGTAGGCCCTAGGAGACGAAGGATGTAAAAGGCCGCGACGCTTCATTCTTCCGATGAGCTGGTCGATCCTGTCGCGTTCAGCTGCTCTGGTATATCCCCACCAGGCCGGCGAGGCATACATAAGGTTAGCAATTGTAGTCGCTTTGGCAACAACTTGAGTAGCAGACACCGAGAGACCATGTGATCGGAGCACATTCAGTGCATACATGCCATACATAGAGGAAGAACCAATGCCAAGTATAGACTCAACGTGCGAAGTCATACGCAGGTCGGATCTTAAGGTGACTCCAAGAACCTTAAGTTCTTTAACTCTGGTGGCATTAGGGACAAGGAACGGTGGAGTGGCTGAGCGGTGGACGGCGGTCCTGGAGACAATCATTTGTCGCGTTTTAAACTCATTAAGTCGTAAGTTGTTTTGAGAATGCCCGAGAATGCTTGACTGTGAGACAAACATGCGCCACAAGCGGTGGGCAGCATTTTCTGTCGTTCTCCGTCCTCAATGCCACGCTGTCCAGGAACTCTGAGCATGCTGTCAGCTAACTCTACTGTGGATAGGAATCCGTTGGTTGAGCTCTAAGTGTTTAACGTTAACGTTCGAGTAGCCGTCAGCAGCATCACCAGTTCCTGACGTAGCCATCTAGCGGCCATCTGGCGGCGATGGTTACAAACTAACGATCTCCTTGTCCTCGGTCATTATTAAGTCATGTCTATTGTCCAGTGCTTCTCTCAATGTTAGCCAAACTTTCGGTATGTCCTCATTAATTTTACCCAGTCCAGTCTTGGTCAGCCTTTGTTTCTCTTCGAATCTTGCATTGTAGTGTGGAACTGCAAGACTGCACTACAGTAGGACTGTGAGGCTACAGAATGAAATTTTACATTTCAGCTTCTGATCCAGTATGTGCTACAAACATGAATCCTGTCATCAGTGGTACAATTGAAAACGATGAACTCTGGACATGGTGCACAGTTACTTACATAGGCAAAGGTATTCCGCTTATGAAGTGGAGAATAGACAGCGCTATAAATGTCACTCCTAATGAAACTGTCAACTCCACTGGAGCTGTATCAACGTTTACCTCCAAGATCAAGATGCAAGTGAATTCAAGCGCTAATGGTATGATAATCAGCTGCAGGACAATCTTCAAAATACGCGAACAGCCAGATCGGTCTCACTATAAGGAAACTCTCAACTATACACACATCTGGAATCACACTACAAATGTATTGTGTAAGTATCCTTCTAATAGAAGAAGAGGAGCAGTCCCTTAAGCTAATCCTGAGACAGCCATAGGTAGGAATATGAAGTTAGTGTTAGCGACTGCATTTTCTTAGCCTCGGCATATGAGGACGGGTGCCCAGTCCTCTCCCTCGCCGTCTCATCTTCCCACCTACAGTGTACGGTCATTGTACTCATGATAGTTGATTTGGCTAGGTGGTGCTGATGGAACAGAAATCTCGAACCAAATTTCCGCCCTGGCTGGGATTTGAAGCCCCGACCTCTCGACTGACAGTCCAGCACGCTATCCACTGCACTATCGAGTACCCAAACTAATTAGATAATCTCAAATCAAGACTATTCATGATACTCATCACTGGTGCTAATGAAACTATTATAACTGATGTTTTTGCAAATTATTATAGACATTATTCTGCATGTTATTCTAATGGGCAATAATTAATCGGTTTCATGAGGCTATTAAATATTATTTTATTATTTTGGTGGAATGTGTTTTAAATGGCAAGTTGTAGCTGACAAAATCTATAAACGTGAATTGCTTCATAATGTTGATATCTGTACGTATATATCATAAACGTTTTCTATAGATTATCATGTCCGCAATAATGTGGTATTGTGACACATTGAACGATCGAATCAGAAGTAGAGCAATATTAGATAAATTATACTATCTCATAGGTTATGTAAAACAATTGCTTTAGGTAATGGATAGTTTCAATCCCTTTTCCATCTACAGGATGCACGACGCATAGAAACACTAGGCCCTACTACTACTACTACTACTACTACTACTACTACTACTACTACTACTACTACTACTACTACTACTACTACTACTACTACTACTACTACTACTACTACTACTACTACTACTACTACTACTACTACTACTACTACTACTACTACTACTACTACGACTACTACTACTACTACTACTACTACTACTACTACTACTACAAACTACTACTACTGCTATTATTAGGCTACTACTACTACAACCACCACCACCACCACTATATACTGTTACTACTTCCACTGGTACTACTACTACTACGCCCATGCACTACTATTACTACTACTACTACAACAACTCCCATCGCATCCACCATCACCACTATAATTATTATTATTGCTATTATTTATTATTATTATTGTTATAATTATTATTAGACAAAAACTAGGGAAGACACGAAGTGAGCATAGGCCTAATAATATGTTGAATGCTTTACTGTTAAATACTTTCAGATGGATCAAGAAATCTTAATATAACTCCGCTGTCCACTACTTTCACTGTTTCCAATAGCCTTTTATGTTCGGCTGCTGGAAACCCAAGTCCAACCTACGAATGGACAGACGTTGAAAAAGGAAGAGTCGTCGGACATGGATCTGTTTTGACTCTGAAACAGACCATCATGGCATTAGACAAAGAATACACTTTCCAATGTACTGCTGCAAACGTAGTAGCCGGTCAGAAGATTTCCAAGTCACTCAACATTACATTTAATGTCTCAGGTAATGTATTTATCGCTACATGTTCCAGAGCTCCACATGCGTTGTAAATATTTATACCCTGCCAGCAGTTTGATGATCATTAGTTGGGCTTGAAACGGGTCCCATAGGAGAAAATGGGTTCAATAAAAATTATTGTCTCCTAAGCAACCTTGCCGGCGCGCCCTAGTGAGTTATTGGCAGGGTACTATGTAGGTCCACAGCAACCGCCATGACCAATCCCTATCCACTGACAAAATCCTCTACCTGAGCGATAACTTAGTCTTAGCCTATAACAGGTAAATATTTTTGGAAAACTTTTAAGATAATGAATGATGCTTTTCCAATCATCCACTATAGTTTAGATTTGTACTGTCTTTCAAATTTGCGTGCCATGAAATTGGTCCTATTCGAATTATATTGCAACATAAAAGCGCACAGATTGGCAGTTGAAAAAGACGCCAACTGTTACCAGCTACACAAGAAATGCAACTTTTGAGCATCGGTGACTGTTTTTTTACTTTGGTGTCATGATACTGTTGCTGTTACAATCAACTTTAAAAAAAATTATAAGATGAATTTCAGAGCCAGATGACTGCTGACTCAGTCACTCAGGAAATATGTATAATGCTTTATTATACTTAAGTGTATCTCTTGTTGCCTTGCATATATTGACTGGTTTATTTTCTGGATTTCAGCCTCTACAGAAAACATCAATGAAGCAGAAGCATTGTCCGTATTCAGTCTCCTGGCAACAATGATTGGTCCTTCAGCTGTGGCTTTGATTCTCGTATTTATCATCACAATAGTTCTGGTCTCAAGAGCTTGTTGCAAAGGTAAGCCATCACTCATCTATATACAATACAATACAAAACATAATTTTATAATGCCCTAATTAGTAAGTTAAGAAGTCCACACTGAAGAGGGGCAGCAGGAAACATTAAGAATCATAAAACGAAGTGGACGAAGTAAATTTTAAGTTTAATCTACAAACACAGTTTCCTGGACTTAACAAATAATCGGGTGCATCAGAGCTGTGATCCAACATGTGGGTGTGCCATGTACCCCTATTATGTCAGCTCGTAAGAACAGCAGCCCATGGGATTGGAGGCTGTCTCGTCGGCTCGACCCATCCTGGATCTTAGCCTGGCACTAAGACACTCACCATACTACCTGGCACTTGAATCCATATACTGCCAGCCAATATCTGGTCTCTCGGACAGTGCTCGAAGTGGGACGGTATGAACATACCGCCACCTCTCCTGGCTGGCTGAAAGCATACCGGAACTTTTCCAGGCGAAAAATCCATACCGGTATGGCCCAAAGACATCTTGGTATCGACGATTTGCAAGTCTGATTAATATATATATATATGTTTGAGCACGTGATACCTGCTAGTGGTATATATATTTATATATATATAAATACTGCGTTCATAGTGTATTTTAGCAATCCGGAATGTTAGGCCTAATAAAAATTCACAAAGCCATCCTGTGTTACTAGTAAAACTTGATAAAACGTCAGTTATTGCGCAATTGTGTCAGTCAGTCTCGTGAATTTTATATAGTTTTTCATGACGAAACCCTTGACAAGAAACCAGTTTTCTTTTTCCAAAAATTCCCTAAAACTCACCTACGGCAATGTAGAATTCCAAAAATTTCCCGGGTGGACCCCCACTTCAAGGAGTGGGGAAGGGAGGGGGAGGAGTTGGGAAGGGAATGGGAGGGGAGATGCATAGGCATGGAGTGGAAAGGGGAGAAGGGAAGGGAAGGGATGTGATGAACCTGGGGAGGGGAGAGGGAAGGCGGAGGGAAAGGGAAGGGGAGAGGGAATGGGAATGGTTCTTTTAGCAATGGTTCTTGTTTTCCACTTCGAGCCATGCTCTCGGGCATGGATTTTGTAAGACCCTGAGAGATTTCGGAGATTTAAATTTACATACAAGGTAGCCTTTTTAATTTATGCCCATAAGTGTTACCTGTGTGCACAGTTACCGGTGTATTTTACTACTGAAATCAATAGAAATTGTTTTTGTGCAACAGCAACTGAAAGGCGCCAATCTGTTGATGGCAGTCAGGGAGTTTCAATTGTTGTCACTCGACCAACCACGCCGATGGATGTTGAAAAATATCCATATTCAGAAGTTGATGCTAACGTAGCAGGTGAACCTGTTGAAACCCATGAAAGTCTCGGTGCCGAACTTAATGCCAATCAAAGCGGTATCCAAGGAAAGGCAATTGTAGAACCCCGTGAAGGACTCTATTCTGAACTTACGGCCAGACAAGGCCAAGAAAAGGAAACTTACACTCAATTGCGCTTATTTAGAAACGCAACTGGTACTAGCGAAGGTGGTGACTACATCGAAATACTCTGAAGCAGTGATGTTAAGCTTCAAGGTCACAAGAATTCTTGCTTATAACCAAGGAAATTTCAATATTCTGAAAATGATCTGTGATTAATTAGCCTACTCGTTACTCCAAATTCCTATTAATGTAAACGTTTTACAACTGGAGTTGGAAAACTGTTGTTTATCGTTTCTTACTTCCAGATACTGCCAAGCACATCTCATGTGGTGAGTTAATTGCTTCTCACCTTACTTGAAGTATCTGTGCCATGAAGTGTATCTCTTGTAACTGAACTACCGTAAAACGGGGTGACTTTGGCCTGCTGGGTGACTTTGGCCCAAAGTGAAAAATTAGTTTGTAACCTTCGGCCTTCCGTAGTTATCGCGTGGTTTCAACCATAATAGGTCGTTGGTTTCAACTTGATTTATGAATAACAATCGGTAAACATGTAGTGATTATTTTAAAAAAATTTGGTTTATTTCATTGTAAAATTTGTTGAAATTTTCCCAAAATGTTTGTAAGCCCCAAAAAAGTTAAAGTTTGAAGATGTGCAAACTTATTTTTCTGTGAGAAAGACCGTTAATAATACCGTGGGTGATAATAACACTTTTCAATGTACACGGTAATGGCATGTGTATGGCGCACCGTTTGCTCCACGATGTCACCAGTAAGTATTTTATAAATACAAGCAAATTGTTTGGAGAGACTTTGACCCACATTTTGAAGTACTCCTGGCGATATGTATATAATTTTTATTTTAAAATTAATTAATATATTTGCTAAAATTTCACTTTTAAAGCAAACTACACCGACCAGTCAAAATGACTGGTCGGTGCATACGGTACTAATTCGTTCTAGTCATGCCAAGGTTGTAGGCCTATAAACGTATTCCTGGCAGTAGTAATTATCAGTGTCCTAAAAAAATGAAATTAAAGAAAGGAGACTTTGTTATAGTCACATACGAAGAACAATTTCCTGGCATGGTCAAAGTATGAAGAAATCAGGAGCTGAAATCAGCTGTTTAGCTAGAAGTGGTATGAACTGGAAATGGCCTGTTACAGTGGACCAGACTATCCTACAGCAGCAATTCTGAGAACAATTCTTTCACCAAAGAAAATGTCTGCAAAAGGGTTGTTTCAAGTTTCTGCATTGAAAAGTACCGGTAGATGGAGTTCATGAACATTTCAACAGTCATATGACTTTTCACTAGTCCTCTAAATAGTCTTTTACTAGTACCGGTATGGTACCATTGTCATTTAGTGTTAGTTTAAAAACTTTCTTTGGGCCAAAGTAACAGGTTTACTTTGTCTAATAACTGAAAAACTATTGTGTGACAAAGTCACCCCACCTGATGAGGTGACTTTGGCCCACCCCAAAAGTAATAAAAAAAGTTTTAAACTGTTATTACCCAAAAAAGTTTGCTTTATACCTTTTCTCATTTTTCCCACAAAGTTGTGCATTTACAATTTTGTCGTGTTTCTATCACTTATGGCGTATAGTGCAGTTTTGTAAATGCACAACTTTGTGCGAAAATGGAGAACTTTGTCATATGGATTCGTTTGTAAAGTGGAGATGTGAGCAACTTTTAGAAGATGTGATAGACGATTTCGCTTGAATTTCAAGATTTCGCGTGCTTTCAATTTGGATGTTGTCGCGGTCTACGCGGGTGCATGCATCAAGGGAAGAAAACCGACGCGTCAACAAGCTTGTTTACATCGCACGGAAAATTCTGCAACAAGCTGTCAACATTAATTCGGTGCATGCAACAAGGATAGACGTGTTCAGTAGGACTTTCCAGGGAAAAGTACAGTGACGTCACAGAACGTTCTGGAATCCGGGAGAACTCTATATAAGATAGACCTGCTGTACATTAAGGGCCTTTTGACGAAGATTTGTAAACGTTGAAACATTGATCGTATAACGTTCAATCGAGACCAGCCAACCTGTGTGCTGTCTACGATTGTGATATTTGATAGACGAGTTGACTTACTTTACACTTAATCGACTTTATTTTTAATTAAAGATCTTTTAATAGTTCCTTCGTTGGTTCGTCGTTGCGATCGAAGGAGTCGACCGCGACATTATTGGTGGCAGCGGCGGGATCATCGGTGTTGGATCCGGTGAAGAAGACGCGAGCCGGCGGAGGAAGGAGTCAACCCGGAGGATCAAGAGACGGTCTGTTCCAGACAGCGAGCGGATCGAGACGCCTTTCTACCGTGGGAGACGGGTGAATCGGCATACGACAGTCGGACGGACGAAGTGCGTCGTTCGGCTGAGACAGCAGAAGACAGCAGTCAACATACGGGTAAGATCCTAGGTGTTGTCGTGGCTGAGAAGGAGAAAAGAGAGTGGAGTTGCAGCTGAGTGGGAGGCAGCCATTATTTCTCTTTCAATATCTGCTGATTATTTCTTTGAAATTTGATCCATTGTTGTGATCGAGGCCAGACTTGCGTGAGCTTGTATAGTTTTTGCGTACTTGGCGAGTGTACTTCTTTGGATACTGAATAGTTGCACTTTGGGTTGTGGAATTTTCCTTTTGTGTGGCGGGTTTGCCGCGTGGTGTCTGTTTTTTTTGTTGATTGTTGTTGACTGACTGTTTGTAAAAATGGAAGCGTTGACAACAGAGATGCAAGCGAATATTCGCAAAATGTCGTCCGAGCGCCTTAGGGTGTATCTTATGAAGGCAGGAAGGGACGATGATGATGTTATGTCATGGGATCGAAATCAATTAATGGAAGAATGGGCCATGGAGATTGGAAAAGAGGAAGAGGAATTTAAGGGTAGTCCAATATCTCCAACAGGAGTGGATTACGAGCTGCAGAAGCGCCGTCTGGAGTTCGAAATCCGTAAATATGAAGAACAAAAGGAGAAGGAAGAAAGAGAAAGGGAGGAACGGAAGGAGAAGGAAGAAAGGGAGGAAAAGAGGAGAGAGGAAGAAAAGAAAGAACAAAGGGAGAAGGAAGAAAGAGAAAGGGAGGAACGGAAGGAGAAGGAAGAAAGGGAGGAAAAGAGGAGAGAGGAAGAAAAGAAAGAACAAAGGGAGAAGGAAGAAAGAGAAAGGGAGGAACGGAAGGAGAAGGAAGAAAGAGAAAGGGAGGAACGGAAGGAGAAGGAAGAAAGGGAGGAAAAGAGGAGAGAGGAAGAAAAGAAGGAACGGAAAGAGAAAGAAGAAAGAGAAAAGAAGGAACGGAAAGAGAAAGAAGAAAGGGAGAGGAAGGAAAAGCAGGAAGAACGAAATGTTAGAGATTCTTTAGCAAGTCGTACTAAGCGTTATAGTGATGCCCTTAAGAATATTCTTTGGAAATTTCCTTCCGACCCTATAGAAATTCCAGGTTTCTTTGATCACTTGGATGGTTTGTTTAATGTGTATGAGGTGGATGAAGATGTTAGAGCAAAATTATTGCTAGCCATTTTAAGTGAAAGAGCTAAGGCATTAACCATGCGCCTTACTGAGGCACAGCTCCATGACTACAAATTCCTGAAGGAGTTTTTGCTAAGGGAGTTTAAGATAAGCCCTTCAAATCTTAGAGCCCGATTTTGGTCGTTGCACAAAGCATCGGACGAATCATTTACGATCTATTCATCCAAATTGCGTGTGGCTCTTATGTATTATTTGAAAAGTAGAAAGATAACTGATGAGTTTGATAAACTTGTAAGTTTATTGGTTGCGGATCGGCTTAAGGAGTCCTTGTCGAAGGCTTGTTTAGATTATATCTTGGCCCAAGAAAAGGAGGAGTGGTTGAGCTGTGAAGACATAGCTAATGCGGCTGACATTTATGTAGCGTCGCATGATGGTGGGAATGACTTAGTGTGCCGTAGTCATCCGACACCGAAGTATAACAATTGGACGAAAGGTCAACCACATGTTCAAGTCAATAACCAGACAGCTCAACCCAAGTCTCCCAAACCGGAAATAAGGGGTGAAGCCAAGATAGGTGCGAGGGTGTCTCAGGAGGAGGCCAAGGTAAAGGGTCTCTGTTTCCTATGTCATCAGAAGGGTCATATGGCAAGGGAGTGCCAGACCAAACCAAGTTCTAAAAAGGTGAGATTCGAACTTCACTGCACGGTCGGTCAGCTGAAGTCGCTGCAGGAGTCGGCTGAAGATCAGCGGCTGAGAGAAGAGGAGCTGAGGAGAGGACTTGTGGAAGCGAAGACCTCTGGTGACCGGAAGGAGAATGAAAGGAGAGAATGGGAGGACCGATATAAAAACTGCAGTCTCCAGCTGATAGAATCCAATTCTCTGATTCAACATCAAACAAAGATGCTGTTGTCTCTGAAACAAGAACTCACCGACTTATCGGCTTCTAAGAAAGGCGCTGAAGCCGATCGTGACAAGGCTCTAGCTGGTGCGGAACAGATGCGTCAGTCGTTTGTCGACTTCCAGAATCGACTTCAGTCACGACTCCATTCTACAGAGGATCAGCTGAGCAGTTCATACGACGAACGAGAAAAGCTGCTGGTCGATCTCGTAAAACGTTGTCTCGAGATTGAGAGCCTTCAAAATGCTCAGGAGCAGCTGAGAGCGGAGGTTGTCACAGAACGGAGTTTACGTCAGTCGGCTGAGACACAGAACTCGGAGCTGCTCGCTCAGCTCAGAGACTGTGCTCCACAGATTGAGAAGATGGAGGCAGATCTGAAATGCTGTGAGCAGCTGAAGAACGAAAATCAGGATCTGAAAACCAGTTTGGAAGAGAAAAGCCAGAAGATGAAATCCTACGAAATGGAGCTCAGAGAGAATCGGATGCAGTTGGCCGACCTGGAATCGCTTGCACAGAAGTTGCAAAGCAATATCGTTACAAGTTTAAAGTCATGTGACAGAAGTGAGGCTGGCACTATGCAGCGTGTTGTTTTACCCGAGGGCACGGAAGCTGGTGGTAGACAGCTGAAAAATGCGGTTGTTGTAGAAGAACTGAGGTCAAAGCTTGCTCTGGCAGAAAAGGAATTGCAGCAGCTACGGCGGAAGAATGTGAATGATAATAACAATGATGGCAGTCAAGTACTAAATGGTACGCTGTGTGAAACTGAAGACTTGGGAGGAGTATTCCAGTTCGAAAGTAGGATGAGCATGGATAACTGGGAAGGATCGATGCAGAAGCTGGAAGAGGAGCGACAGCAACAGACGGCGCTGATTGCCACCCTCGAGAGGAAAATCGCTGACCTGGAAGTGGTCAAGGTCTCGCTTGGAGCGCAGCTGACCCAACGGAATTCTCAGATAGACGACCTTCAAAGAGACATGCATGAGCAATCAGTAAAGGCTGCGATGACCGAAAGAGCCCTTCGCAGAGCTACAATGCAGACCACAGCTCTCGACAGGCAGTTGGACGAGAAGTCGGCTCAGGTGACGACCCTCGTTTCCAAAGTGGATGACCTGGAAGACAGTCTGAGAACGAAATCGGACGAGCTACAGAAACTGGAGAAGCTGATGGAGCAGAGAGTCGAGGAAGCCGTCGGAAGCAGCAAGGCCACAAAGCAGGTGAGCGAGAAACGCTGTAAGGAGCTGAAGGAGCAGCTGGAGACGGCGGAAAGCAAGCACCGCGTAACGATGCATTGGTCTACAATTGAGAGAGAGGCTTTCGCAGTAATTTGGGCACTTAAACGATTCAAGTCATGGATATTCTTATCAAAGATAATCATTTATTCAGATCATAATCCTTTGTCTTATCTCACAGATGCAAGCCCTAAGAGTGCGAAACTGACTCGTTGGGCGTTAGCATTGCAAGAGTTTAACGTGGACTTTCGATATCGTCCTGGACGTCAGAACACGGTGGCTGATTTCCTCTCTCGGTTGTGACTCGGATGGTGAAGGGGGGAAATGGCCCGACACACAAGGATCGAGCCCGCAAATTGTATAGATAAATTGACTAACTGATGTGTTTTGTTTTGTTTGTATATGCTGTGTCGAGATGGAGTCTGGAGGCCCGGCTTGATTGTGATGACCCGTTCGGGATGGTGCTGAAGACGTGTCATCATCTGAGGGCGGAGGGAATGTCGCGGTCTACGCGGGTGCATGCATCAAGGGAAGAAAACCGACGCGTCAACAAGCTTGTTTACATCGCACGGAAAATTCTGCAACAAGCTGTCAACATTAATTCGGTGCATGCAACAAGGATAGACGTGTTCAGTAGGACTTTCCAGGGAAAAGTACAGTGACGTCACAGAACGTTCTGGAATCCGGGAGAACTCTATATAAGATAGACCTGCTGTACATTAAGGGCCTTTTGACGAAGATTTGTAAACGTTGAAACATTGATCGTATAACGTTCAATCGAGACCAGCCAACCTGTGTGCTGTCTACGATTGTGATATTTGATAGACGAGTTGACTTACTTTACACTTAATCGACTTTATTTTTAATTAAAGATCTTTTAATAGTTCCTTCGTTGGTTCGTCGTTGCGATCGAAGGAGTCGACCGCGACAGATGTCGTTCTAAAATGGACTTGTAGCTGATGAAGGGAGGGAAGGGAGAGGGAGAGGTGGGAGGTGGGGTGGGGAAAGGAGGGTGGAAGGGAGGGTAGAGGGGAGGGCATGGGGAGTTGAGGGAGGGTGTCGTTTTAAAAATGGACTTGTAACTGTTGATGAGTTTGTCAATGGCGGTTATGCAAAACGTGAATAAATTGATGTCATGTCTTGTACTTTATCAACTTTAAAGTGCATGGAACTGCCATGATGCGACGAATTTAACATCCTATACCTTCTACATATCTGACAAGTTCGCTCATAGAAAATAGATTTTCGTATATTTCAAGAGCATGTCAAAAAAACTTTGCAGACTCGACATAGAAATTGTGAAACTGTATTACTGAAATAGCGCAATTTGTAATACGCAGCTCGTGTCTGTAAGTATTGGACAATTTTTGCAAGCATTTGAAAACCCTTGAGACTGAAAATACCCAAAGTCTCACGCATATTGAAGTTGCTGCTGCTGTCACATCAATTTCGCAACCTTAACTCTCCAAAATGTAACATTTTACAGGCTTTGCACATGTACTTCAGGCGAAACCTCTCATTTTCCAACAAATTGTAGCTCCAACGCTCTCCTAGAACTATCATACCTAGCAGTTCCATCGTCCGAAATTTCTCAAAACTGCACCATTTACCAGACTTTGCAAATGTCTTTTAATCAAAAACACTCGTTTCCAGTACAAATTACACCAGCAGGCTTTGTTCCCTCCAGCTGGAATTGCCATACATAACAGTTTCACCATCCACAGTCTCCAAAAATGTTCAGTTTAGCCGCCTTTCACATACGCTTGAATCTGAAACATGTCTTTTCCAACAAATTCATCGATGTGCTTCACTTCATATAGCGCAAACTCTAGTTAGAACTATGTTACACACCAATTCCATCACTCGAACTTTTCAAAATATACCAATTTAAGCACTTTGTAAATGTGCTTCAATCGAAAACATGCCTTTTCCTACAAATCCGCCGCTGCCACCGCCGCTGTCTCCGCTGCCGCCGCTGCACCCGCAGCTGCCGCAGCTTCCCAGCGCTGCTGCCGCAGCTTCCCAGCGCTCCGCCGCTGCTGCCGCAGCTTCCCAGCGCTCCGCCGCTGCCGCCGCAGCTTCGTAGCGTACTCTCCGCTGCCGCCGCAGCTTCCTAGCGCTCTCTCCGCTGCCGCCGCCGCAGCTTCCTAGCGCTCTCGCCGCTGCCGCCGCAGCTTCCCAGCGCTCTCGCCGCTGCACCCGCAGCTTCCCAGCTTTCCTGCCGCTGCTGTCGCAGCTTTCCAGCGCTCTCGCCGCTGCTCGCGCAGCTTCCCAGCGCGCTTGCCGCCGCTGCCGCAGCTTTCCAACGTTCCTCCCTCCTCTCAGCCACTAAAATGTACAATATTTCAAGTTTTTGTATAAGTCGATCAGCTAAAACAACCAAATCAGCGCACACATATTTCGTTCAAACGAAGAAAGTTGTAATTTTAGTATAGAAATGGTCGTAGCAGGCATTCATGCAACTCAAAAGCACACATTTTACTGTGCAAACCTTCATGTTAGCTCTCCTCACACCCTAAAAGACATAAATTTCTCTCCTCGTATGCGTCTCTGCATTCTCAAAACTTGTAATTTTGCTACATAAACTCTCTCTTCGCAGCAGGCCTTACGCCTCAAGAGATGCTCATTTGCAATGTCCTGTGCATCTTTGTAACATACACGATGTTTGCCAACTGTAGAACATAACGATTTTGCTTCTTCGCATTTTGCAATTAAATGTATTTAAACATATACTTGGTTAAAACGAGAGGGGGTGCACGATAGTGTAGTGGTTTGCACGCTAAACTGTCGATGGAGAGGTCGGGGGTCCGAATCCCTGATATGTCAGAAATTTGAAAGAGATTTCTGCTCCTGCTGCACCCCTAGCCAGCTCAGCTATAATGAGCACACTGATGGAAAACTGTCGGTGGGAAGATGAGACGGTGAGGGTGTGGTCTGGCCTCCTACCCTCATATGCCGAGTCTAAGAAACTGAGGCTGCTAACACTTACTACCCGTGGTCGCCTCAGGGTTAGCTTAAGGGTGCTCTCTCTTCTTGCTTAAAACGATTACACATTATTAAGATGACAAATATACGTTGTCCAGATAGCATGCATGTAAGAATATAGCTTGTAATATAATTATATATATATATTAGAAATATATTTAAAAAAATTAAATTAGATTTAATTACATATTAAAGGGTGGTTGATTGTTTCTTTGTGTGTGTGTGTTTGTGTGTGTGTGTTTGGTTTGATGTGCGTATGTATTTGGACTTAAATGATATTAAAGTAGAGGGTTGAAGTCTTGCATTACATATGTTCATAATTCATAATTCATAATTCATAATTCATATTCTTTTCACTCATAAAGCATAATTATGGTGACTGTGCTAAAAGCGGCCTATGGGTTCTGTCGGATTGCTCCAGGAACAGGCTATGGGTTCTGGGTGATTGCTCCAGGACCCGCCTATGGGTTCTGCGCGATTGCTCCAGGACCCGCCTATGGGTTCTGCGCGATTGCTCCAGGACCCGCCTATGGGTTCTGCCGGATTGCCCGAAGACCCGCCTATTATTCACTACTGTAAGGTCTAGTACAAAAATCACTTAAGTATAATCGAATTGTGATTAGCTATGAAAATTAAGGACACTAAGTAACAGCCACAATCAAAGCTTCATAATAATGCTTACCACTATAAGCCAAAAAAGACAACCTATACTAGAGAAACTACTGCTTTGTGACTACATGTATATGGTAAGCTATGATTGGAAACTCCTTGTTTTCTTATTTGCAGTTTCCTTATCTTGCTGCAGATTTATGTTTCTCCGAGACATCAGTAGCTGATTTCTGTTGTCAAAATTAATGTCTTTAGGATAATCTGCACAAACATCAGGCTTATCCTGACCTAGGCATAAACTGCCACATACGGCCTAAATCATCATGTTTTACTAGCTTTTATATAGTAACCAATCCATTACATCCCTTAGGTCACATCTATCCTATCTTTAGCAAGTAGTTGATACCTGCATTTCATATAGGGATGACTGACTTTATAGGTATAACAAGCGTGGGTAACGTTTCATTTTTGGTTCCTCATTGATTTCAATCAAACTAGCAACAAAAACTCTCCAGACTCGTGTCAATACACCACAAGTGTATATATAAGACAGATCTTGTACGTACGTTGAGGTCTTTGATGCTCCGCCTCAACAGACGCGTCCGCTCCCTTTTCTGTTTTGTCGTCCATAGCATCCCTTATTGGCGACTCAGTAAATGGAGCATCTCTTCTCACTTTCGAGGCCCATGGAAACCTTTGATGATGCACTGCCTTTCCTAAAATAATTATTGTTTCTTTTCAAGTTTCTTCTGCATGAAGAAAAAATACGTGTGCATTTATACTTAGCAGTGTAAAGGTAGGGTCAAGATCCCGCTAAGAAAATTCCTATGCTTAACACGTGGTTCCGACAGCATTCCTCCCATTGGCCACATGTTAACGGGGTTTCATTGTGAGTGATATGAAAATTTGAAAGATATTGGTAGATAGATTGACCACTAGTTGGGATAGTTTGGACCAACTGAAGCTGACAGATTCCATACTTGAGCACTTCTGCAAGGATGGCATTGCTGCAGTACAATAAACACATTATAAGGTAAACTTAATTCCAATTATACAGCACATGTAACAACAGACACTAAGCATTTGTAGTACAAATTCAGTAATGCTTCCTACTCAATGTTCAGCATAAAGAATCTATCACAACACTTTTAAGCCATGATGGAATTGCTGCACAGCAATAGCAACGAAAAGCCAACATATCTGCCAACCCTCTTAACAATCAGCTCAAGTACATGGTTGTATAAGCCAGATACCAGACAGATATACCGGTACCATAGATCAGTTATAGTACCAGAAACACACAATGACATATATGCAAATTAAATCATTAGCTGAAAATGATGCACATCCATAATATTAGAGCTCACCAGGATCATGACTTCCATAGACATCTGGTAAAAGAGGTACTTTCACCTCAACACCAACTGTTCTGTTGAAATCCCTATGAAACACTGCTGCAACGCTGCCTTCAAAACAGAGAAACAACTCACATTAATAATTATTGGCATTTGAAACAAATATTAGCTAATAAAAACATGTATTAGCAATTGCAACCTATGCAAAACTGTGCTAAATACGATCGGCATCATTACCATGTTTAAAGGCTTCTTATTATATTTATGCATCTATCCAAACATTCAGATAGCATATTTAACGGTTCCTCTAAAATGTTACTATGGGATCTAAGTATCTAGTACATCAACCTTAACCTACTGGCAATAAAAGAAAGTAACTGGAACGGAACTGATGGAACCTAGTCTAGTCTCAACGTTTAAGGCACCACTCTGCTAATGCTCAAAGCATCAACTGTTTGGTACTCATGTGCAAAAATTGATATGCATGCTAAAACATTGCAAATCTGGTTTAAAACTAATTTTAAGAGAACTTGCAGACTATGGAAACAGCCGATGAAGGAAATGAAGATTTCAAAATGCATGTTTCCAGCAGGACTTCCCCAGAGAGACCAAAAAGTGTCAAAAGATGTGAAATAAAAATCAGCAGTTAAAGCACCGTAGATATATGGATCAACAGAAGGGAAAATCTCAAAATCAGTTCAACTAAGGCACTTGTCTTGTTTTGTTAGTCCCACAGACCCTATGAAATGTCAAGCACAGCAAGACAAGACACAAAATCAATACGTCATAATAATGCTCACCTGCAATAAACAAACTGAAGACCAAAAACCCAAACAAACGTTGCAGTGAAATTCCTCCTTCTCCACTTTTTGCAGTTGGACGAGTTGGAAGTGCACAAGCACAGTTATCTGATGTTGTCTTCTGCCACTGCTTCTCAGTAGAGAATGTGATGTCCTCATCAAAGTTCTGGACATTGACGTCATCGCAGACCAGGACAGTGGCCTTCTGTTTAGCTGATGTGCGTAAATTTATGCCGAGATCCACATCAGCGAATGCGGCAACATCGTCATATTGCCTCTTATGCGTGTCGAGTGGCCCTATTGTTGAAATCACCTTCATGCTTAGGGAACCAGAAATCTTGAGAACAACAAACTCACAAGTGAATAAATAACTGTCAGACAATTGCAAAGAATGAGTCATTCAAATAATACAGCAGCAGGTTGTGTAGGGTTGCCAGATACATGGGTAGCCAAAGGAGGACACAGAAAGCTGGAAAGGAGGACGTAATGAATGTTTAACTCCAGACCATGGACTAGAAACGCCTGAAAACTAGGGTTGGAATAAAAATAAATAAATAAGTAGATTAGTTAGGGGAACTTAGAAACAACATGCACGTGTAAAATCATTAAAAACTGTCAAAAAAATAGCCAAAAGCACAATACAACAAACATACAAAAAGCCAGACATTTCCAGGTTTTTAGCTTTGCCTGCCGGACAGAGAACATGTCCTCCTTTTTGCCGGACGTCTGGCAACCCTATTATAATGTTTGGGAATTTATTTACAGTTCTCAAACTTCATGCAATGCCTTTGGTAACTCTGAGCATCTGCCAACTATGGATGGAAATTCGTTGGTAGTTCTACACGACGGACCATGGAATTTTGCTTGTACTACGATTTGCATAGTAGCGACCATCCACTGATGCCTTGAGCATTTATGACATTGGCACGAGAGAAGTTGTTCGGTTACCGTAGATAAGACTAGATTAGAACTCATAACTTTATTCTGAGTGTCGAACACATGTAAAATAATAAGGTCCCTGGGCTTAGCTGTTTAGATCCGCACAACAGGCCTGACATGACTAGGGAGATTATATTCTTCAAAAAGGGATACAGGAGGAAAGATACAATCCCACAGATTATACCGGGTGCCGAAAGGGTCGAAACAATCAAGATTCTAGGCGTAACTCTCCATTCGGATCTAGCCCTGGATGGAAACACATCAGGACTTCCAACGAGCCCTTCTCCTCTATATGCATCAAGAGTTCTTCGCTCTCACGGTCTCTCATCAGTGTCCCTCTATAACGTCACCAAGGTGACTGCCGTCGCACAGATCTTCTATGCCTCTCCTGCTTGGTGGGGTTTCACCTCCCAGAGGGACAGGGACAAGATTGAAAGTTTAATCAACAGCATGATCCAGTTGGGTTTCCTGCCTGCAGATGCGACCAGTGTGATACGGATAGCTGAGGCATCCGATGATTGTCTTTTCAAGGCTGTTAAGGATCCTAACCATGTCCTTCAGGGTCTGAGGGCGTGTAGCGAATCGCCGAATCCCCGAAATGGTATTACCGCCAAATCGCCGAAACTATTTTGTGAAGAAAACCCGTATCACCGAAACTGCTGTTCGTAGCGAATCACCGAATCCCGAATCGCCGAAACTATTTTGTGAAGAAAACCCGTAGGCCCTATGGCCGGCTATGTTTAAACATATATTAAAGTAGCATATAAATGCATTATGTTTTCAATTCAATTCAGTTTTATTCAGTAACCAAATTTCAAACAAGTAAACATTAAAGACTGGCTTGTAAAAGGTGAATACATCTGGTTACACACTGCGATTCGGGTAAAAGCTAGTTTTCAGCAAATCGCACGCTAGGTAGAAAACTGCTTTCGGCGATTCGGCGGATTTTGCAGTTTAAGGGCTTTCGGCTATTCGGGTAGACCCCGGGCCTGACCCACCTCCTCGTAGCACTGGCGGTCATAATCCTCGTATTCGATATCACAACTACTCCCTGCCGCACAAAGATGACCGCAACTATATTTCACGCATCCTTTATAAGAATGCCTACTGACAATTTCCTGTAAAAAACCTGTACTCTTTGGCCCCAAAATTGTTCTCTATAGTCTAGCTTGTCTATTATGTCTAAGTTGCGTCTATGTCAGCTTTTTGTATTAATAAACGAATTTGATTGATTGACTACATACTATATAAAATAATCTTCGTTTAATATCTTCAAACTGACAATTACGCAGTATGATAACAAATCAGTATGAACGGATGATCACAAGTTATTACAGGAGTCCAATTTTAACTGTATACGGCAGCCTTGCAAGGCGCCCATCACGTCCTGCATGTCATTTTCACAAACGCGCCATCTCGCGAATGATAGGCTGAGTGGACCTTGAGAGGGTTGCGGGAGGCGATCCCGCTACCTACTGCACTTCACGCCAGTGATGTTTCCACTACTCTATGGACCCCTCCCCCGGTGATTGACGACATCAACAATAAAATTGCCCAAAACCACATAAAACGATCAAAAACGTGTGCATCCTTCGGTTTCTTACAAACCTTTATGAACAAACTCTGAAAGTTATATACTTGTCAGAACTTTTCTATGCTTTTAATGAAGATTTTCACAAGTCTAGTAGACTACACGTGACAACATGTGTATTTCATTCACAACTTTTAACATCCGGGAAACAGCATAGATCATCATGTTTAAATATAGACGGGCGACTGCAATGAGATTTCTAACAAAGAATTCAGTCTTTAATCATAGAATTTGTTTTTAACTCTCGGCGTCCGTCTTGTTAGTGCAACCGAAGATCTTTGGTGTAACATTGTGCATTTTCCGCGTACAAGAAAAACTTTACATATTTGAAATCAGCTCAGAGTGCAGATAATGATAGGATACCTGCACATGTTCTAAGGGAAAAATTATATTTTCTCGAATACAATTAAAAATGTGCAGGTATAGTTCGCATAGGGGGCCTACTCATATCATAAGCAACTCATAAAAAATATTCATGCTTGTACGCAGTGTTTGCACAATGTAAGGGTTAAGTGATTTTAACAAAACGCACTAGTAGGCCTGCTTGACAGTTATATTCATCAGAGCCTGACTATCGAGAGGATGAAAGGGACCCACAAGTTAAGAAGAGTCTTCCGACGGCGGGTCTTAGTAAGTCTGTGATCTCTTCTACAAGGACCTAGGCCTATATATGTAGAATCTTTGTATGTTTTAGTACAAAATGACAAGGATGTAGGCCTAAACGATAATACAAATAATGATCGAGTAGGCCTATAATAGGCCTATGCTACATTGTTACAGTGTGATTCTCCTTACAGATTCTATTTTTGTGAACTGAGTTTCGTGTACAGTCTTACAGTGCGAGATATTAGCGTATATATTTAGTGCGCTTACTTTAGTTTCACGTGTATATGTATATATGATAAATGCATAACGTTTAATTGTACTGTCTTAGTGACACGCGCGGCCGGCCGATCTGGGCAGCGGCGCGCTATATGTATATTATAAGATTTCGCTTATGCGCACAGAAGACAGGTGTGTCAAGAGGCGCGAAGAATTATGCTGACTAGAGAAGTTTGAATTCGAGTATGTTCGCTGTAGTAGTGTGGCTGACTAGTTGAGTTGTAATCGAATTGAGTTCTGTCTGTTTGTTTCTTATTAAACTGAAAAGATATTAAACTGTGTTGCTGATTAATTCAGGTTATACTTATACGTAGAATTAGTGTTCAAAAGGTGAACGTTAAATAGGCGTTAAGTACGAAGAGAACAAGGATTTAATCAGAAGGATTGTCAACGGAAGGATTGGGTTGACATTATTGGTGGCAGCGTCGGTGTGGATAAGAACTCACGGTGAATAAACAGCGTCGGTGGAATATATACTCACGGTGGAATAAATACTCACGGTGGATATAAACTCAGTGGATTAAAATTCACGTTATCACCTCCTTCGGCGGATAGAAGAATCTACGCGTTGTGTGCTGTGTGACGAGTTTACGATATCAACGACGGTGGAACACGAGAAACGGTATAAAAATTTCGTTGTTTTCCACGAACAAATATAAAGGAAATCCCGTTTGTTTATCGATTCACACAATAAGAAAAACCGTGACTTCTTTGAAAAGAGAAATCACCAAAGTAAACGAGTAAGATGGAGAAATTAAGTGCTGAAAGACAAGCAGATATTAAGAAGATGTCTACGGAAAGGCTAAAACAGCGTTTGTTGAAAGCCGGTTTTAAAGAAGAACAATTAGAAGGTATGTCACGTGGTGACATGATACAGGAACTCGCCGAAGTGTGGGTGAAAGAAGAAGTCGAAGAAGAAGGTGCCGTTGGCGGTGCCGTCGAAAAGGCTATTGAAAAACCTCCTGCGCCTATGTCTATGGAGATGTTGATGCAGTGGATGATGATGAAAGAAGATAGGGAGGAGAAACGGAGACAAGAAGAGAAAGAGATAAGACAGGAAGAATTGCGTCGTCAGAGAGAGAAAGAAGAGAAAGCAGAGCGTCTGCAGAGAGAGAAGGAAGAGAAAGCGGAACTTGCAAGGCAAGAAGAATTGCGTTTGCAGAGAGAGAAAGAAGAGAAAGCAGAACGTTTGCAGAGAGAGAAAGAAGAGAAAGAATTGCGCTTGCAGCGAGAGAAAGAAGAGAAAGCGGAACTTGCAAGGCAAGAGGAATTGCGTCTGCAAAGAGAGAGAGAAGATAAAGCAGAACAAGTGCGTAAGGCAGAACTTGAATTGCAAAAGAATCAGTTTGAGATTCAGTTAGAACAGTTGAAAAGAGATAGGGAAGATGCTGAAAGAAGAAGACTGGAGCAGATGATTGAATTTGAAAGAGCTAGAAAAAGTGATGAAGAGGTACGTCAGCAACAGATTGAAGCAAAGAGAATGCGTGAAGAAGAAAAAGAAAAAGCGCGAACGTTAGAGTTGGAACGTGCAGAACAGATCAGACAAGAAGAACTCAAATTTCAGAAAGAAAGTTTGGAAAAGGCAGAGGCAGAAAGACAGGAACGTCTGAAACTGGAGAAATCAAAATTGACATTGAAAGAAACACAAATGAGAGAAGAACGGGAAGCAGAAAGAAGGAAGCAGCAAGAAAGTGAAACTTTGGTGTCAAAAATTAAGAAAATAGGTGATGCAATGAAGCATGTATTGCCTCAAATGCCAACTGATATGATGGAGGTGCCATTATATTTTGAAACAGTCGAGAACGCGTTTCGTAGTTTTGCTGTGGAAAAGCCGTTTTGGGATATATTATTACTACCATTGATGACGCCGAAAGCTCGAACCGTTCTGAATAGATTGTCATACGATGATCTAGACAATTATGATAGAGTCAAGCAGCACTTATTAAAAGAATTTAAATTGACCTCCAGAGAATACAGAGCCAGATTTGTGGATGCTAAGAAGACGACAGAAGAGACTTATACGATGTTTACGGCAAGACTGAAGAACTTGCTAAACTATTACGTGAGAAGTCGAAACGTGAACAGAGAGTATGATACGCTCTTTGATTTGCTGGTAGCGGATAAGCTGAAAGAATGTTTACCACCAGGTCCACTACAGTTTGTATTGTCGAAGGAAGGAACTGACTGTCTCCAAGCTAGTGCAGTGGCAGACCTAGCAGACATTCATGTAAACAATCGAATTGGGTTTGCGATCCCAAATATAAACAGTTATCCTTCTCAACGTTCCGTAAACCAAAGCCAGAGTGGAAAGTGGAAAAGTAATCCAGAAACAGGGAATCAGTTCATAGGTAAAGAAGTCAAGGCTAATGTCCCTGTACCCAATGAGACCAGAGAAGTGACGTTTGGTCGTCAGGGATTTAACAAATCGTCAGCGCCGTTTGCCAAGAGGGAAGGCAACACATCGTTTACGCAGTATAAGAGATATGAAGGCAATGAACAACGAAGTATGGTGGTGAAGCGTTGTCACAACTGTGGTTCAGACAAACATTTGGTTAAATTTTGTCCAGTTCCAGTGGCAGCAGCTAGTTCTAGCAGAAATCAAGAACACACAAGGGTGAATTTGATTCAAGTGGTTAGTGATACAGGTAATCAAACCACGGGTCAAGAAAACCAAGAAACTGAAGTAAAATCAGTAATGAAATGTGGTATTCAAAAAGAAATTCTATTGGATGCTGAAATTCAGAGAGAAGTCATAGGAAAAGATGACAGTCGAATATTGAAGAAATCGTTCTTGCAATATGTCGAGGTTGAAATTCGTGCAGTAGACGGTAAAGAGCCAGTGAAAGTCAAAGCACTGAGCGACTCGGGTGCAGAAATTCCGGTGATTAGTGAAGAATTACTGGAAGGCATGAAGGTGGAACAAATTGGAAAAGTGAATTTGCAGTGTGTGGCAGGAGATGCCATTCCTGCGAAGTTAGTGAAAGTCGATGTTAGACTGTGTGGTAGTGACGTGGAAGAAGGGGGATTTCCGCGTAAAATCCAGTGTTCACTTACACCTTATGTCACCTTGATGTGTGCTAGTATTGCAAAGATGGGCAGTACAGAAAGATTCTTGTTGCATCCAGAGATAATTGCCGAATTAAAAGCCGTACCACAGATGAAAATTAAAACGATACAAGGAGATGTGAGTGTACAAGCAAATGTAATGACGAGAGCGCAGAGTCGGAAACAGGAAATGGTAGATGTTGATGAGAAGAGTGAAACTGAAAGTTCAAGTGATGAGGAAAACGAAAGTAATGAGCAACGAAGCTTATCGCGAGATGGTGTAATAGCAGAGATGAACGAGCAAGAGATGGCTGCATGCGAGAATGGCACATTAAATGAAACTGAAGAAGACGATGAATGTGATGTGGGGATAGGAGACTTGTATAGAGATGAAGAGATGGATGAAGAACAAAAGGTGCAGATTGCCGATTCGAAGAAGTTCGAAGAGCAACAGAGAAATGATGAATCGTTGAAGCCGTGGTGGAAGTTAGCACAAGAGAAAGAATCTGAATTCTGTGTGATCAACGGTTTATTGCATAAGAAATATCAGATATTAGACCAGACGATATATCAACTAGTGTTACCAAAAGAGAGACGAATTAAAGTGATGGAGTTGGCACATGAATCGGTATTTGGAGGACATCTAGGAGAAGAGAAAACAAGAGAACGAATAAAGTTGTCTTTTGTATGGCCAAAGATGAGAAGAGACATTGTGAAATTTTGTAAGTCTTGCGAGAAGTGTCAACTAAAGGCAAGGAGTCTGGTGATGGATAGAGTGCCTATCACTCCTGTCTCAAGAGAAGAGGTCGCCTTCAAGAGAATGACGATGGACCTCGTTGGCCCGATCGATCCAGTATCTGCTGCAGGTCACAAGTATTGTTTATGCATTGTGGACTCGTGCACCAGATGGCCTACAATCTTCTTATTGAAATCGCTGACAGCGAAGGCTGTGTGTGAAGCGTTGATGGAACTGTTCATGAACGTTGGTGTACCGTCAGTGATCACATGTGATCAAGGAACGAACTTCACAGCCAGTTTGACAAGAGAATTTCTTGATTTAATGGGCTGTAGTCCAAGATTCGACACACCAGGACACCCAGAAGCTGCTGGATTAGTAGAGAGATGGAATCAGACATTTAAAAAGATGATCCATCATGTGATAATAGACAACCCGAGGAAATGGCACAAGATAATTCCTTTCACAGTGTGGGCATTACGAGAAGTGCCGAATGCAACTACTGGAGTATCACCATATATGCTTGTCTATGGGAAAATTCCGAGAGGACCATTGGCAATATTAAAAGAGAGTTGGACTAGAGAAATAAACTTACCACCTCATGTTGGAGTTAAACCAGAAAAGTATTTGAAAGAACTCAAAGAAAATATGGAGAAAGCATTATTGTTTGCAGAATCCTACTCTCGAGAAAAGCAATTACAATACACGAATCAGTATAACAAGAGAGCAAAGCACAAAGAATTTGAAGCTGGTGAGAAAGTCATAGTTTTATATCCAACGTCAACGAACAAACTTATTTCTCGATGGCATGGTCCATGTACGATCATACATCGAAGATCAAAGTACTCTTATTTAGTCGATATGGGTGAAAATGGTCGAAAAATAATTCACGCCAACAAGATCAGAAAATATGTAACTCGAGCATTAAGTTGTGGTCTAATCGTTGAAGAAGATGAAGATTTTGGTTCAGTGGTTGAATTACCAATGAGGAATGAGGTTCAAGATGACAAGAATTCACTTAACCTCGATCCTGAACAAATTAGCCATTTGACAGTAACTCAGCAAGAACAGTTGTTGAAAGTCTTGAACAAATACTGTGATAGATTTTCAGAAAAACCTGGATTATGTACATTGGTCGAACACGAAATTGAACTAAAACCAGGATTTCGTGAAAAGGAATTTGCAGCATACCGAATTCCTTTGATTTATCGATCAGAAGTGGAACGTCAGATCAAAGAAATGTTAAAAACAAACATTATTAAACCATCATCGAGCAGAATGGCAAGCCCTTTGGTTATTGTTAAAAAGAAAGACGGATCTTTAAGACTTGCCTGTGACTACAGATACATTAACTCATTCACAGTGGATTGTAAATATCCGATGCCGATTGTCAGAGACGTTCTAAACAAAGTTGGAAAGTCTAATGTAATTTCTATTTTGGACTGTCGAAGTGCTTATTGGACTTGTCCTGTAAAACAATCTGATCAATGGAAGACAGCTTTTGTAACACATAATGGACTGTATGAATTTACTCGTGTTCCTTTTGGAATGATAAATTCAGGCCGAACTTTTGTTAAGGCGATAAATTTAGTTTTACAGCCTATAAGCGACTTTGCAGAACCGTATGTTGATGACATTGCTGTGCATTCTGACAGTTGGAAAATTCACTTGCAGCATCTAGATGCATTTTTGATGCAAATGAGATTGCATAACGTTACTTTGAATTTGAAAAAATGCATATTTGGTAAGAGTGAGGTAAGGTTTATCGGTCATGTGGTTGGGTCTGGTAAGATAAAGATGAATCCAGACAGAATTGAAAGTTTGACTAATTTGAAGATCCCAGAAACTAAGAAGCAAGTTAAGCAACTGCTTGAATTTTTTAATTATTACAGACAGTTTATTAAGGACTTTGCACAGATTGCGAAACCTTTATCTGATTTAACTAGTAAACGTGTTTCTGATAAGATTGATTGGACTGTTGAACATCAGCAAGCATTTGATTTACTTAAAGAGGCTGTGCGATCCAAAGTAGTGTTATATGTTTTTGAAGTGGGAAAACCATTCAATTTGTACTGCGATAGTAGTGACTTTGCAGTCGGTGCTGTTTTAACACAGATGGACGACAAGGGAATAGAACGCCCTGTGTCATTTATCAGTCAGAAATTAACTGATACCCAGAAGAGATGGGCTACTGTGGAAAAGGAAGCCTATGCTATTGTTTGGGCTTTAAACAAGTTAAAAGAAATTATAATTGGATCGAAAATTTTCATTTTTACTGATCACAATCCTCTGACATATTTGACGGAGTCAATGTCTAAGTCTGCTAAACTTGTGCGTTGGGCGTTAGCCTTACAAACTTTTGATGTTGAGGTGAAGTACAAGAAGGGCAGATTGAATATTATTGCTGATTGTTTGTCAAGGTTATAAGTAATCGTAAGACTGTTTATTGATTAGCTAGATGTATATTTGTTTCATGTATTTTGGTAATTTCGCAATTTTTTAAATTTAATTTGCTCAATTCCAGAAAAAGGAAGGAGGTAATGTGAACTGAGTTTCGTGTACAGTCTTACAGTGCGAGATATTAGCGTATATATTTAGTGCGCTTACTTTAGTTTCACGTGTATATGTATATATGATAAATGCATAACGTTTAATTGTACTGTCTTAGTGACACGCGCGGCCGGCCGATCTGGGCAGCGGCGCGCTATATGTATATTATAAGATTTCGCTTATGCGCACAGAAGACAGGTGTGTCAAGAGGCGCGAAGAATTATGCTGACTAGAGAAGTTTGAATTCGAGTATGTTCGCTGTAGTAGTGTGGCTGACTAGTTGAGTTGTAATCGAATTGAGTTCTGTCTGTTTGTTTCTTATTAAACTGAAAAGATATTAAACTGTGTTGCTGATTAATTCAGGTTATACTTATACGTAGAATTAGTGTTCAAAAGGTGAACGTTAAATAGGCGTTAAGTACGAAGAGAACAAGGATTTAATCAGAAGGATTGTCAACGGAAGGATTGGGTTGACAATTTTAGTAATAGTTACAGTAATAGTTAATGGTTTTTCATTTTGCGCCCAGTTATATATATAGTTAGGCCTACAGTTATAGTTAGTAGGCCCTACCGGTAATATATTTTAGTTATAGGCCTAGTTACAGTTATAGTTAATGGTTTTTCATTGTAGGCCTAGTTATAGTTAGGCCTACAGTTATAGTTAGTATTATTTTTTAGTTATAGTTATAGTTACTGGACTTTTATTTTAGTCAATTTTAGTTAGTACATAGTTACAACTGACCCCAATGGCGTTCCTCAAGGTCCCTATGAGGCCATCGATTAATTATGTCAACAAAGTTTAGGCAGTTTTTGATCTCCTTCCCCTTGTCAACAGCTCTCAAGCATTCAAGCACCCCTAACAAAAGAAAATTGTCAA
Source organism: Allolobophora icterica (assembly GCA_963556255.1). Classification (NCBI taxonomy): domain Eukaryota; kingdom Metazoa; phylum Annelida; class Clitellata; order Crassiclitellata; family Lumbricidae; genus Allolobophora; species Allolobophora icterica. Next base: position 21,372,079 of record OY744610.1, read on the forward strand.
AGAAAATTACCCCACTCCAGAAAATTTCTATGACTCTAACAAATGCAAAAAACAGAAATTGCCGAAAAAAAAATGTTGTAATTAGGGCCTAGGGCTGTAGGCCTAGGCCTACCCAATAGGTCATTATCACTAAAGCAACACGTCGCGGAGCCTACCCACCTCCTGGGTGGCTGGCTCGATATCAGCGTCACCAGGGATGACTCTCATGCAGGTCGCTGATGTTACTGTCTTCCCTCCTACTCTCTCTGACATTCCCTTCATCTACGAGCCTCTTCTCCTCGCTGCCAGGCGGTTCCGGCATTGGAAAAGTCTTGACCGCTCTGCCTTCCGTTCAGCGCTCCGCGATCATCCTCTCTTCGCGGATGTCAAGGCACCCTCTCTGCTGTCTACTTCGGAGCTGTTCAGCTCTTATGAGTCTGCGATGTCCGGACTCATCGATGCCTTCCTCCCAGTGCGTACCATTCGAACGCGACATTGTCCGCTGACTCCGTGGTTCAATGCGGAATGTCGCGCGCTTCGACGTCAGGCGCGGCGCCTCGAGAGGATCTTCAGAAGAACGCGCTTACCTGCTGATCAGGCTTCCTGGGTCCACTTTGTCCGGAAAATGCACGCCACCTACCGGGACATTGAGCGGAAATACTGGGAGACCATCATCACTCGCCAGTCGAAGGACCCGAAGAAGCTGTGGACCACCTTCAACGGCCTCCTTGGTCGCCAGAGTGGTGGTCGACAGTCGCAGTCTCCTCCACGGTTCTCTGCTGAAGCGTTCTTAGAGCGATTCTCGACCAAAATAACATCCATACGCGACGCTACTGCTGGTTCCTCTCCTCCAGTTACTCTACTACAGAATGCCGTCTTCCTACTCTTAATGAGATCACGAACATGGAGTTACGTGAACTCATTCTCGCTTCAGCGCCAAAGACGTGCGATTTGGACCCTGCGCCAACGTTCCTTGTTCAGGACCTTATTGACGACCTTCTTCCGTTCCTCACGGTGCTGTGCAACCGCTCGATCCGTGAGGCCTGCCTACCAGCCTCTCAGAAACAGTCCATTCTTCTACCTGCCTTGAAGCGAGATGGCTTGGACCCGAGTGATCCAACCAACTACCGGCCTATCGCCAATGTTACTTTTCTTTCTAAAATTCTAGAACGCATTGTAGCTAACCAGCTAATTGCATATTTAGATATGAATGATTTTATTCCTGCTCAGCAGTCGGGCTTCCGTAGAAATCACTCCACGGAGACCCTTCTGCTTCGCCTTCTATCTGACTTCTATGGCGCCATGGACGGGGTCAAATAACTCTCTTAGCTCTATTTGATGTGAGTTCTGCTTTTGACTCTGTAGACCATCCCATTCTTCTTCAGCGCCTCTCTACATCTTTTGGGTTGGTCGATCAGCCTTTAGAATGGCTTCGTTCCTTCTTATCTGAACGCACAAATTGTGTTGTCCTTGGCTCCTCTATGTCCCTTTGGGTACCTGCCCCATTTGGCGTGCCGCAAGGCTCTGTCCTTGGCCCCCTACTTTATCTTCTCTACACGGCTGATATTAGCTCTGTTTTGTCTTTTCAGGGGCTCCTACACCAAATCTATGCGGATGATGTGCAGGCCTACATCCATTCCCATGCGTCTGACGCGGTGGCCTCTGTTCGGCTGATGTGCCAAGCCATTGATGCCCTTTCCTTGTGGATGGCCTCTAATCGGCTTCTCTTAAATCCTACTAAGACCCAATTCATATGGCTGGGAAGCCGTAGGCAGCTAGCGGGCGTTGATTTGCACCTGCTAGCCCGGGTCTTTCCTAATATAACTTTTTCACTCACCGTCCGAGACCTCGGTGTTACCATTGACCAAGAACTCACTCTTTCGCAGCATGTGAACCTGCTTACCAGAAGCTGTTACTATCAGCTTCGTCAGCTACGAGTAGTTTCTCGTTCTCTTTCGCACGATGCTGCTGTGGTCCTTGTCCATGCCTTTGTTACAAGTCGAATTGACCATTGTTGCTCGATTCTAGCCGGTCTCCCACTCGGAGTCCTAGGGCGTCTTGATCGGGTTCTACGTTCAGCTGCTCGACTCGTCGGGCGTATTCCCAAGTACGCTCCTGTCTCTGCCTATATGCGCGATGTGTTGCACTGGCTCCCTATTGCCCAGCGTATTTCCTATCGGATCGCTGCCTTGGTCTCTCGCTGTCTTCTAGGCTGCGCTCCATCTTACCTTCGCGACCTTTGCCGCCCGGTGTCCGTCGTCGTAGCGCGTCGGGCACTTCGCTCTTCGACCAGAGGGGGGCTATTGGTTCCACGTGCTCGTTCTTCTACTGGGCAGCGCCGGGCTTTCTCAGTTGTGGGTCCCTCCACTTGGAATGGGCTCCCAGTGGAACTGCGATTACTACCTCTTAGTAATCTGCCTGCGTTTGATAAATCACTTAAGTGTTTCTTTTTTAGCCGTGGCTGGACTGGGAGCGCTCCTGAGTAGGTATCTTGAAGGGGCGCTATATAAATTTTCAGAATGAATGAATGAATGAATGAACTATTCGGCCGAATACGAATAATTGGACCAACTATATTCGGACGAATACGAATACGAATAGTGCACAAAATTGGTCTACCGATAACATTCAAAATTTCAAATACATGTATAAGCAAAAGTTTCAGTTCAGTAAATTTAATACAAAAACTTAAAGTAAACAGTTAGCTACATGTAATTTTTGCATCCTCCTGCCAGTCTGTGTAAACTAGGAATGGAACTAATTTAACTAAAATTAGAAATTGTCACTTACTTAACGTTCACTCCACTCGCTATAGCAGCCGCATATGCAGAAACAGATGTCACGTGACCACTATTCGTATTCGGTCCGACCGCTACTATTCGGCCGAACACCGAATAGCTATTTGGCCGAATATTCGGTACAGCCCTAGTTGTAATTCAGATTTGAATTTGATAGCCTACTTAATGGCTACAGTGCATGTCTGTCACAGGTATTTAATGGATTTTTTCCATTCAAAACAACAATCTCGTTTTCTTTTAAATGTGTATTCAACAGTGATAGGCACTAAACTATTTTTAGTTATTTAAACTAAAACTATTTTCCAACTAAAAAAAATAGTTAAACTAAAGTTGGCAACTGATTTTTGAAATTAGTTAACTAAACTAAAAAATGTTGTTAAACTTTATCCAACTTTTCCCAACTTTTTACGACAAACATTTTCACAATAAAAGACGTTAAGTGAACTGTAATAGTGCAAAGCGTCAATGACAATTTCACCTTCAAACTATGCAATTTGTACTGTTCTGGCATACAGTTACATGTGTACTGTAAGTAGTGTATGAATTTGAAAACACAGGCTGTTAATGCTAAAACCATGCAGTGTTAGCATGTTTTTTGCTGACAGTGTTCAATGTTCACTGTGTTCACTGTTCATAGTTGCATATTGCTAATTTTTTTAGTTACACTTTTAGTTAGCAACTAAAAACTTTAGTTAAATTATGGTTTTAATTAAATTATTTTTTCTAGGTAAACTTCTTCCTTAACTAAAAAAATTTAGTTACACTAAAAGTTAGCAACTTTTTAGTTAACTATTGTCCATCAGTGGTATTCAATCTGATTTTTATTATGAACATTTCTAATTTGAACATGAATATTATAACTTTTTATTATATTCCCTTTTAACATAGAAAATTAATATCAAAACAAGACTCTCAGTCTATTAATATTAACAATCGAAAGAAAAATTATCTTTCCGTCAAAATGAAACTCGAAATATAAGATTTTCGAAAGGAACCCGGGATATTCGTCAAGAAAATAGGCCTATGCAGCATATTTTCTCATTTTCTCGTTAACAATAGACAGGATAATTTAAAACGAAGAAAATATCGCGTTCGATTAAACTAGGCCTACAAACAAAAATGAAATAGATAACTCATGAAGATCGACTTTCAGAATCGATTGTTGCTTTTTTTTATTAAATCATTGTTGACGTCAATTTGTCTTTAACAAACCTCCCCATGTCAAGAACTGTCAAACTTTTTCAAATCCCTCACACCATTTAGTTGATATAATAATTAATGGACGACCCTCTTCTACTTTTTATCCTAATTTAAGGACTGCTTTTTTTACTGTGGATTGACTGGAAGCGCTCCTGAGTGGACTGTCTGAAGAGGCGCTATATTAATGTTTCTTAATAATAATAATTATATATATATGATATATATATATATATATATAATAGAAATAATAATACGCTTTTGACTCGTATACAGGGTCTACTTGAAATGACCAGTCTTGTTGTCAAGACCTTAAACCTCAAGACCAAGACCAAGACCAAGACCTTGAACCTCAAGACCAAGACCAAGACTTTGAACCTCAAGACCAAGACCAAGACCAAGACCTTGAACCTCAAGACCAAGACCAAGACCAAGACTTTGAAACTCAAGACCAAAACCGAGAAAAATGCCCAAAAAATCACAACCATATCCAGACTTCTATTCCTTACTAAAAAATTGTCAAGTCGGACTACTCGCTATTTTAATTAAAACATGAATCTTTTATTTTATTCAAAAACAAAACAGCTCCAAATGCAGACTGCAGAGAATCCCGAATTCGTATTTACAAAAGTCCTTCATGCGAAATGTTATTCCAAATCTCTTTTGCATTTTATAAAAAAATTCGTTCAGAATTTTCTGACCAAGACTTGTAGGGCCTAATAAAAATTCTGCCATGTGAAAAATACGTTATACAGCGCTGAATTCACTGGCACACAGAGCAGCTTTTCAAGTACCGGATGTAAATGTACAAATTTATATGTGAGTCTGTTTTGAAATCATTCCATGATAAATAACCGGAAGTCAAAATAAATGTCCAAAACAACAGTAAAGCCTCACTCACACCGTGTAAATACTAAAGCTATTGTATTAGTAATTATTGACTAAATTTTTTAAATCCTTGCGTTTTGCTAAATGACTGTAGTGTTCATATTCTCAAAAGTCTTGGTCTTGGTCTTGCAAAACCAAGACCAAGACCTTGAGCCTCGAGACCAAGACCAAGACCAAGACCTTGAACCTCAAGACCAAGACCAAGACCTTGAATCTCAAGACCAAGACTTTTAAAAACGAACTCGAGTGCACTCGAGACCAAGACCTTGGTCTCGAGGACAACAAGACTGGAAATGACTCCAGACAGCATTCCCACTCATGCGGCCGGACAAGATCTTTTGAGACATTTTAATTACAAGAATAATATGACTGCTAATTTTGCGAATTTGCGCTAGTCAACTTAATAATGGCTGCCCCAGTGCTAGCTTAAGAGACTGGCCTTCCTCTGCAAGCTTGCATGGGCATTAGATGGGACTCATATGGGCTCTATAAGGGTCCCATGCATACGGGAACATGGGTCTATGGGTCCTATATGGGCTACATGTGGTCATGATATGTTAGGCTTTCTCTCATATTTAGCGTAAGACTCGGATCATTTTGCTTTAGAATCTTGAAATATTCTATACCTAATCTAAGCAAAGGCTTGATTGCAACATTTTGCAACAATTTTAGAAACTTTACACAAGCATGCAGGCTGTATATGAATCTACGATTACAATTAGAGATGCAATAATACTTGGATTCATGAATCTACTATGGTTCTCATCTGTGTATAATTCGTTATCAAGTAACTTTATCGAATGCAAAATCAGAGGCGCCCGCAGGCGGACGCAATAGACGCACGTGCGTTGGCCTACTACACCCACCAAATCAACACAAGGCATATGACATTGTATCGCATCGATATGTTTGTTAAACGGCAATACGGCATGTTGAAGCATTAGGTTACACTATGTATGCTATCATATGATAACATATGCATATGTTATACTGTACTTTTATGAGTCACTATGAGTCATTTTCAGTATATGACTACCAGCTGCGCAGAGGGGACGGGAGGGGTGTGCGTCCAATTTTTTAAGCCTGCGGGTACCTCTCTGCAAAATTACTTTACCAGAGCTTTTCCTTATGTCTATAGTTAAATACAAACGACAAGAAGCCTTGGTGGAAAGAGAACACAAGTAGAAGTTGAACTGTGAAGTGAAGGAAGAAACCACGATAGCAAATTCACAACACCACAAGACAAACCTTAGGAAATGAAGCAAAGTATGCGAATCTGATGGACAGATCATTCAGTGTTCCACAATATATACAATCACTTACACATCTACGCCAACGCAAGTGCTAATGCTGAATATGCCAACCGAGAATTTGTTGAACTAGGCCTAATGCAGCAATCACTGGATTATTGTAACATTACAGGCAATTAACAAGTTGCAAAGACTGATGCAGATTTGTTTTCTTATATTTGCAGGTATGCATGCATTGATTTGGTATTGTAAACTCAAGTGCTTATTTAGGCCTATATAATGCCTCTTCGAGAAGACTTATCGGGTTACAGAAGACCACGATCCCCCAACCAACCAAACAGCTAAGGATCAGCATAAGGATCTTAAACGCAATGTGGCTTCGCATGGGCATTGGGCAACCAATGCAGCTCATTCCGCGTGCAGTTAGATATAGACCACTAGAGTTAGACCATACTTCAGGATCCCACCAATCAACCGAGCCGCAGAGTTTAAAGCAGATTTAAGTTGATTAACCAGAGGGACAGAGAGAGAGAGAGAGAGAGAGAGAGAGAGAGAGAGAGAGAGAGAGAGAGAGAGAGAGAGAGAGAGAGAGAGAGAGAGAGAGAGAGAGAGAGAGAGAGAGAGAGAGAGAGAGAGAGAGAGAGAGAGAGAGAGAGAGAGAGAGAGGGGCAGGCCCGCATGAACGGCATTATCATAAGCCACCAGCGCATATGAATGCATGCATCAACCGAACTATCGGTTTCTCTCCGACCACCATGTCTACCTGTAAGGACTTAGTGGCAACTGTTAGGCTATACTAAACACTGGAGCAGGTAAAGGCAGATTTTAATCTGTTAAAAATTATACATACTAGTCTGTAAAATGGACTTACAAACTGAATGTTGTTCGTTTACCTCGAAATTGCATACGACGACGATGACGGGTTATGGCCAGTTAATTAAACACCGAAGTTAATTTTCTTAAGCCGATGCAGATTACCTGCTTCAAAAAAGCCATCTGTATGTTTCACCTCTTTATTACCAGAGATTCCTGCAAAGCGATAAAAGTGCTTAGATGCTCGTGTGTTGAATATTGCAACTCTTTATAACTTGTTGGCCTCCCTAAACTTCCTCTCTTTCCTCTCCAATCGGTACAATAGGCCAGCAGGTATATGCAGCTGCCCGCTTGATTTCCCGCCTCCCTCACTTCTCCCACATTTCGACCTATATGTCTGAACACCTTCACTGACTCCCTTCATTGTCTGCACTCATTTCAAAATTCTCCGTCTTACTTACAGAGCTCTTACGTGTCAAGCTCCTACTTACCATTCGCTGGCCCATAGCGGCAGCCTAACTTCGTTCTCACCGGTCCTTGGATCGGCTTGTTTTCTTTGTCTCCCGCTCTATAACAGCCATGGCTCAGCATTGTGATTTTGCCCGCATTGGTCCCCTGCTCTGGAACACCTCCCTCTGCGAATCGTTTTACTATTCTGACTGGGGTCTTACTGCATCGATCCTCTGTCTTAACTTTTTTTCATTTTCCTCGGGGTTCCGAGCACTGATCTGCTTAGGTCGTACTGACAGCGGCGCTTTATGCATCCTTCAATACAATACTGGTATCGTTAGCTATTGTGTAATGTGTATCATATACATGGACTCTGTTTAACATCGCTGAGCAGTTTTTTCTGTACACCTATACGACCCCGTGTCACGACGTCACCACGTGATACAAGATGATGCAATGATCGTCTGGAAAGTGCATGCCAGCAGTTGTGTCTCGTATATCTAATGCAACGTGGTCCAGGAACTCTAAACAAACAATTAACGTGCGAAGCAAACGATCAACTATCGGTCAACTGTCAACACTGGATGAAATTCTACACCTGTATACATGTACGTGATCCCGCAGTTGGTGATTAGCTTAATTGAGGCTTCGTAGAGATAGCCTCTGTTTAGTGTCGCAAAACGGCGCTGTATAAATTTGAAATTGCAATTACAATTACGAAAACGTTACAGAACACGATTCAATGGTTCACGCGCATATATATATATACATACATACGTACGTACATAAATACATGCATGATGTAGCGAAATTGGGGGGGGGGAAGACCGGCCTCCGTCGCTGACCCTGATACAGTGAAAATTCAATTCAACTAATTCAAGGGAAAGGGGGTCTTGACGCCTTTGGGGTCTCCCTGGGGCACTGAGGCCCAGCCGAAGGCTTGGCCGATGCGGCCTAGTCCCTTCGATGAATTCAAGGGGGACCTCGACGCTCTTTCGCTTCTCCCTGGGGCACTGATGCCTCCACCGAAGACTTGGCCGATGCGGCCTAGTGCTTTGACGGACTCAAGGAGGGGGGGGGTAGCGTCTGAGGCGCGCATCCCAGCAGGGGCTTATAGCCTTTTGCTTGTCCCTGAGGCACTGATGCCTCCACCGAAGACTTGGCCGATGCGGCCTAGTGCTTCGACGGACTCAAGGAGGGGGGGTAGCGTCTGAGGCGCGCATCCCAGCAGGGGCTTATAGCCTTTTGCTTATCCCTGAGGCACTGATGCCTCCACCGAAGACTTGGCCGATGCGGCCTAGTGCTTTGACGGACTCAAGGAGGGGGGGTAGCGTCTGAGGCGCGCATCCCAGCAGGGGCTTATAGCCTTTTGCTTGTCCCTGAGGCACTGATGCCTGGCCGAAGACTTGGCCGATGCAGCCTAGTCCCTTCGATGACTTTAAGGGGGGACCTCGACGCTCTTTAGCTTGTCCCTGAGGCACTGATGCCTGGCCGAAGACTTGGCCGATGCGGCCTAGTCCCTTCGATGACTTTAAGGGGGGACCTCGACGCTCTTTAGCTTGTCCCTGAGGCACTGATGCCTGGCCGAAGACTTGGCCGATGCGGCCTAGTCCCTTCGATGACTTTAAGGAGGGACCTCGACGCTCTTTAGCTTGTCCCTGAGGCACTGATGCCTGGCCGAAGACTTGGCCGATGCGGCCTAGTCCCTTCGATGAATTTAAGGGGGGACCTCGACGCTCTTCGCTTGTCCCTGAGGCACTGATGCCTCCACCGAAGACTTGGCCGATGCGGCCTAGTCCCTTCGATGACTTTGAGGGGGGACCTTGACGCCTTTTGCTTGTCCCTGAAGCACTGATGCCTCCACCGAAGACATGGCCGATGCGGCCTAGTATTTGACGGACTCAAGGAGGGGGGTAGCGTCTGAGGCGCGCAATTCTAGCAGGGACCTCTAGCGTTTTGCTTGTCCCTGGGGCACTGATGCCCCGCCGGGGACTTGGTCGATGCGACCTGGTGGCCTACGATGAACTAGTGAGGGAGGGGTTTTCGCGCGCTGGGGCCCCTCTGAAAAGTATAAAAGGCGACCGAATCGCACAGTCGAGAGACAGTCGCCGAGAGACGTTGCCGAGAGAAGTGCAGTCGTCGTCAGTTCTCGGAAGGGAGAGAGAGAGTCAGTGGGAGAGTAGAGAGTCCGAAATTGCGAGCGGCGACAGTTCGAATCCGACTGTGGCGCATCTTTGGAGTATACGTGGATATAGAAGCAGGTGATTAGTCGTCGTTGAGATATTTCTTGCGGTGTTTGCGTATTACGAGTTGTAAAGCGATCGTTCTGTGGAATATATGGATATAATTTCTAGTCACGACTAGTGTTTCTGTTCAATTGGAGATATCGATTATTGCGTCGATTATCGTGAATGTAATACAACCAGTGTTTCTGTTTCAATTGGAAGTATCGATTATTGCGTCGATTATCGTGGATATAATACAAGTCTTCAATCGTTATTCGGTCTTATGATTTGCTGTCGATCGGTTGCGGGTAACTCGTTAAGTCCTTCGACGACATCGGAGGCCTTATCTACGCACATACGTCCAGGGCCTTCTCAACCACTCGGCTGGCCTTGGAAGTATACGGTATAGAGATATACCCCGGCGAGAGAGGAGTAGCATTTCCGCCACACTATCCCAAGAAGTGAGATAGTGAAGGGCGCAGTTTCGCCACACTGACTTAAGAAGTGAGGTACAGGGAAGTGCAAGTTCGCCACACTGGCACCATAAGTGGGGTGCTTCCAGGCTCAAGTTCGCCACACTGGTACCAGAAGTGGGGTGTTGAAACGACGAGTTTTGATCGACAGCGACCTCGAGAAACCGGAAAAGCGATGGAAGACGAGGAGGTGATTATTCGACGAAGACCACGGGCCATCGAGGATCCGGTCTCGGGCACATCGACTCCAGTAAGAAGACGGCGAACAACGGAGGCGTCGCCAGAACGGATTCTTTTGGAGGACATTGGCGATGGTGACCTGAGGTCCGATGAACTGGGCGGACGAGAGAGACCAGAAAAAGAAATGTCGCCACAGAAATTGCTGGAAGGCATCGGGGGCCTACTGAAGACGAGACCGATGCAGATGAAACCGGGGAAGTTCGACGGAACAGGATCGTTGGAGTCTTTCCTGGCGCAATTCGAGGTATGTGCAAAACATAACCGATGGACGGCCTCGGATAAGATCGACTTCCTCCGATGTGCCTTGGAGAAAAGTGCGACTCAGTTGTTATGGGACTTCGGCGCTCGCCAGGATGTGACATATGAAGAACTAGTCGGACGTCTGCGACAGCGGTATGGCATGGAAGGCCAGGCCGAGATGTTCCGTGCGCAGCTCTACTATCGACGCCAGCGCGCCGATGAAAGCCTTAGCGATATGCTTCATGACATTCGGCGACTTGTGGTCCTCGCGTATCCGGTGCCATCCAATGAGACTACGCAGATCATCGCCAGGGACTCTTTCTTGGAAGCCATGCGGGACCGCGAACTTTCACTCAAGGTTCGCGAACGAGAGCCAAAAAGTTTGGATGAGGCCTACCGGACGGCGCTTCGTCTCGAAGCCTATCAGCAAAGGACGGATGCGGACGATCGGAGAAGACAGCCGAACAGAGTAAGGGGAACGCAGGAGAACGACGTCAACGCTCAGATCCGGTCACAGCTCGACCGCTTTCTCGCTGAGCAGCGCGAGGAGCAACGGAGATGGCAGCGAGAGATGGAGAGTAACATTGAACGACAACTCCGAGAACTGCGGGGCCCAGCTACGATGACCACTGCGACCGGGCGAGATGCTCGGCCCTCGGAAGGTGAACAAGGAGTTTCACGGCGGACGGCGGCCTGCTTCAACTGTGGCCGACCCGGTCACTTCGCTCGCAACTGCCGGCAAGGCCGCCGGCCCTTCAATCGTCAGCCAGCAACGGCAACGGTCGGTACGGAACCGACCGATGCAACGGAGGAAGTCGTCACTAATCATACGGCGCGGTCAAGGCTTCCGAACCGCGCAACCAACAACGCCATCTACATACGAGGCATAGTCAAGTGACGACCGCAGAACTGCCTGATCGACACCGGATCTGAAGTAAGCCTGGCACCGCTTTCTACTGTTGAGGGGTTAGACTTACGTCCTTGTAATCGCTTTTTGATGGCTGCAAATGGGTCTAATATACGGGTCCTTGGAGAGGTAAACATCCCGATTAAAATTCGGATGGGTTTCGAAATTCACACGGCTTTTCTGGTATCCGATCAGATTACCGAGCCGATGCTAGGTATGGATTGGCTAAGGGAGCACCGATGTCGCTTGGGTTTTGGTATGGGGGCCTTGTTTGTTGGCCGTCGGCGGGTCTCCCTTGTAAGGGGCAACGGGTCCATGTGGTGCCGGCGCGTGATCGTCGCCGAGGAGGTGGTGGTATCGCCTAAGTGCCAACAAGATGTGGTAGTTAAGACGCAGTATGGGGACTTAGCTACTAAAGCGCCTGCATGGATGACTGAGGCCGCGGAAGTCCAGCCTAGTGTTCACCTAGCCCGAGTAGTGGTTGAAGATCGTGTGGATACGACCCAGGTAAGGGTGGCAAACCTTAGTGAAGACCCGGTTAAGCTTAGTAGGGACCAAGTGCTAGGAGGCTTACACCCAGTGGAGGTTGAACATAGCAGTGTTAGTAAGGAAGGCAGAGGTCGGGTTGAGGGTGATTTTTCTCTTGACTTTTTGCTAGAAGATCTTCCGGAAGAGGTGAGGCCGGATGATCGTATACAGTTGCGAAACTTGTTGGCAGAACATAGAGGTATATTTTCTGCAACGGAAAGAGATCTTGGTAGGACGACTGTGACTACACATAAGACAGACACCGGTGATACACGACCGGTACGACGGCCTTTAATACGACAGCCATTGCTGTATAGGACTGCAGTAGATGAGCATTTAGATACGATGTTGGCCGTAAGACAGAACGGGATGAAAATAGCTAAGAGAAACATTTTCCCAGTTCTGCTGGTGTTGGTTGCAGCGATACAAACGGTGGCGTGGGTTAATCATGAAGCGATATCGGTGGTTAGTGGTTCAGTCGAGACCGTAATTGTGAGGTACGGGGCCCCGTTACAAATAATTACCGATCAGGGAACAAATTTCGATGGGACATTGCATCGGAAGCTTCGCCAATTATGGGTAAGGTTATCTGCAGCCATCAAAGGGGATTGGGACGACGTCTTGCCCCATGTCCTTGCCGCCTACCGGGCGTCGCTGCATGAAACGACGGGCTTCAGTCCGAACTTCCTCATGTTCGGTCGCGAGACAAGAGCCCCACTGGTTCTTGTTCACGGTCGACCTCCGGATGCCCATCGCACAGCTGATGCTACCTACGTGAGCTATGTTCGAGACTTCGCTGAACGTATGAGGAGTGGCCAATTAATGTTGTTGTTTCAAAGCAATGCGGTGGAACAGAGAGGGGCTGTGAACTATATACTTCGGAAGACGGCCAGCTCTCGACCGTTTACTGTCCACGTTGACAAGTTGAAACCGTGCTTTGACGAAGAAGTGTTGGAGAACGATGACACGCTGCTTGAGCAACCGCCAAGCGACGGGATCATCGATAGTCGGCCCCGGCGTCAAGTTCGCCGGCCCGCACGCTATTTGCAGTGAAATTCATAGATTCTTGCGATCCGGTGGCTCGGAGACAATGCCGCTGATGATTTAAGGAGTCGCAAGTGGATGTGAAGGATGATGACATATTGATGTTGTGTAATTCAGTTTTGTTAAAGTTAATGTGTTGTTGCGTAGCCCTGATCTTTCTTGGACTGCATTTTACCGTTATAGATGAGCAGTTTATGATGTGAATTAGTGATATTATGGGACCATGTGGTTCATTTAGATGTTAGTTGATAATTGCTTTTGATAGCGAAGAGCAGGTTTCGATGCGGCCCAGTGCCCTGCGCCCGATGTGGCCCAGTGCCCTGCGCCCGATGCGGCCCAGTGCCCTGCGCCTTCGTGTGGCCTAGTGCCCTGTGCGTTAAATGTTCACAGTTACGATTAGGCTTTTTGTAGTTAAGTTTCGATGTAACATGATTTGTCTTTTGGGTGTTGCAATCGAGGATGGGGACATCCACTCGCCCTGGTTCGCCGAGGATGTAGCGAAATTGGGGGGGGGGGGAGACCGGCCTCCGTCGCTGACCCTGATACAGTGAAAATTCAATTCAACTAATTCAAGGGAAAGGGGGTCTTGACGCCTTTGGGGTCTCCCTGGGGCACTGAGGCCCAGCCGAAGGCTTGGCCGATGCGGCCTAGTCCCTTCGATGAATTCAAGGGGGACCTCGACGCTCTTTCGCTTCTCCCTGGGGCACTGATGCCTCCACCGAAGACTTGGCCGATGCGGCCTAGTGCTTTGACGGACTCAAGGAGGGGGGGTAGCGTCTGAGGCGCGCATCCCAGCAGGGGCTTATAGCCTTTTGCTTGTCCCTGAGGCACTGATGCCTCCACCGAAGACTTGGCCGATGCGGCCTAGTGCTTCGACGGACTCAAGGAGGGGGGGTAGCGTCTGAGGCGCGCATCCCAGCAGGGGCTTATAGCCTTTTGCTTATCCCTGAGGCACTGATGCCTCCACCGAAGACTTGGCCGATGCGGCCTAGTGCTTTGACGGACTCAAGGAGGGGGGTAGCGTCTGAGGCGCGCATCCCAGCAGGGGCTTATAGCCTTTTGCTTGTCCCTGAGGCACTGATGCCTGGCCGAAGACTTGGCCGATGCGGCCTAGTGCTTCGACGGACTCAAGGAGGGGGGGTAGCGTCTGAGGCGCGCATCCCAGCAGGGGCTTATAGCCTTTTGCTTGTCCCTGAGGCACTGATGCCTGGCCGAAGACTTGGCCGATGCGGCCTAGTCCCTTCGATGACTTTAAGGGGGGACCTCGACGCTCTTTAGCTTGTCCCTGAGGCACTGATGCCTGGCCGAAGACTTGGCCGATGCGGCCTAGTCCCTTCGATGACTTTAAGGGGGGGACCTCGACGCTCTTTAGCTTGTCCCTGAGGCACTGATGCCTGGCCGAAGACTTGGCCGATGCGGCCTAGTCCCTTCGATGTCTTTAAGGAGGGACCTCGACGCTCTTTAGCTTGTCCCTGAGGCACTGATGCCTGGCCGAAGACTTGGCCGATGCGGCCTAGTCCCTTCGATGAATTTAAGGGGGGACCTCGACGCTCTTCGCTTGTCCCTGAGGCACTGATGCCTCCACCGAAGACTTGGCCGATGCGGCCTAGTCCCTTCGATGACTTTGAGGGGGGACCTTGACGCCTTTTGCTTGTCCCTGAAGCACTGATGCCTCCACCGAAGACATGGCCGATGCGGCCTAGTATTTGACGGACTCAAGGAGGGGGGGTAGCGTCTGAGGCGCGCAATTCTAGCAGGGACCTCTAGCGTTTTGCTTGTCCCTGGGGCACTGATGCCCCGCCGGGGACTTGGTCGATGCGACCTGGTGGCCTACGATGAACTAGTGAGGGAGGGGTTTTCGCGCGCTGGGGCCCCTCTGAAAAGTATAAAAGGCGACCGAATCGCACAGTCGAGAGACAGTCGCCGAGAGACGTTGCCGAGAGAAGTGCAGTCGTCGTCAGTTCTCGGAAGGGAGAGAGAGAGTCAGTGGGAGAGTAGAGAGTCCGAAATTGCGAGCGGCGACAGTTCGAATCCGACTGTGGCGCATCTTTGGAGTATACGTGGATATAGAAGCAGGTGATTAGTCGTCGTTGAGATATTTCTTGCGGTGTTTGCGTATTACGAGTTGTAAAGCGATCGTTCTGTGGAATATATGGATATAATTTCTAGTCACGACTAGTGTTTCTGTTCAATTGGAGATATCGATTATTGCGTCGATTATCGTGAATGTAATACAACCAGTGTTTCTGTTTCAATTGGAAGTATCGATTATTGCGTCGATTATCGTGGATATAATACAAGTCTTCAATCGTTATTCGGTCTTATGATTTGCTGTCGATCGGTTGCGGGTAACTCGTTAAGTCCTTCGACGACATCGGAGGCCTTATCTACGCACATACGTCCAGGGCCTTCTCAACCACTCGGCTGGCCTTGGAAGTATACGGTATAGAGATATACCCCGGCGAGAGAGGAGTAGCATTTCCGCCACACTATCCCAAGAAGTGAGATAGTGAAGGGCGCAGTTTCGCCACACTGACTTAAGAAGTGAGGTACAGGGAAGTGCAAGTTCGCCACACTGGCACCATAAGTGGGGTGCTTCCAGGCTCAAGTTCGCCACAATACACACGTATGTATATGCATACACACATGGACACATGCAACGTATACACCCACATACGTACAAAAATACATAGATTGTACATCAGTACATGCATACATCCAAATATACATGCATGCATACATACATATATGCATACGCACTTAAATACATACATACATGCATGCATCATACATAGTGCATACATACATACACACATACATGCATGTATACAAGTGTTACTCCAGGTGTTAAATACATAACACCTGGTTTTTTATCTATCTAATCTAATATGATCTAAACTCTACTCTTAGTTAATGACTTCTGTAGCGCCGCTATAATAATGGTCAAGTGAGACTTTACTTAACAATCGTTATCTGTTGGATGCGTTCGGTTGAAACCTTTTAGGTCAAGGAGGCTAAAACTAAATCCACGGTAGGCCTATGTAATCATGATCAAAGTATGAGTTTAAACTAGAGTAAATTAATTTCGCTCAATCCTCAGATTATTATTATTTTTTCTCTCCGTTTATATCTTTGTCCATCCGACCTAAAGCAGAGTTGCAAGCTGCCATGCAACGTTGTGGCTAGTTGGACCAGCAGAACAATCCCGAATTATCATCATTGGCTTCCCAGATCAGATGAAGAAATTTTTTGAACTTTTCAAACACCTGTCCACCGACTCCTCATTTCTCACTTTCACTTCCGACTCCCCTTGGCGTTACCTTTGTTCCATATCTCTCCTTATCTAATCACATCCCCAACCTCTCGCGCACCTGTTCCAGGCATATTTGTGACCCGCCCCAATCCACCCATGCTTGACTTTAAAAGTGTTTCCACTACCTCTATCTCCATTGTACCCACCAAGCTTGACTACTGTAATTTCCTTTTCTCAACCTCGAATCTACCCAAGTTACACACTTGAAACTCATGCTAAACTCACTAGTTCGGGTTGTCCCCATGTCATCCAAGCATCATCATATCACTCCCGTTCTTAGATCATTTCATTAGCTGAAAAATCCATGAGTGCATCCACTTCAAAGTCCTTCGCTAGCCTACAACTCCCTACAACACTCTCAGCTCAAGTACCTTCTAAAACTCTCCAACCGATCCATGTGCTCCACTGCTCCTCGACAATCGAACAGTCTTCAATCTGAATTCCGAACATTCTCACCCCCCCCCCCCATTATCGCCGCTTACTCACCGAAATCTGCCTCAGACTCCTCTACTTATCATCCTACAGGCTTCCCACTGCAAATTGACGTCTCACCTCTTCAAGAATTCCTACTATGATCTATCCAATCCTTCGCCTTCCGAGCTTTTCGTCCTGAACGAAGCCCACATCTTTCTTACCTTTCTAGCAACCGGATCTAGACGTTCATCTGACATCTGTGGACCACCCTCTCACACGATGCATCGCTCGCGAATAAGCTGGTACCCTACGCTTAGCTTTAAAGTAATGCCTAGAAGGTTGAAGTTTACGATTACGATTAAGGCATTTGAGGAGACCAATATGGGCCACATGAGTCCCATAATGAGGGCCTTATATGAGCAGTTAACCATTATATGTCCAATAGGCATATACTTCTTAATCATCAATTTTAGTATTTTCCTCTTAATAATTTTTACGTATATTCTCTTACGCCAGATGGCAGAAAAACCACATGATGTAACTGCTCGTGTGACACAAACAGTGTCACGAAAACAACATCAACACCACGTGCTGCAAAACTGTTAGTGTAATTGTTTCAAATGAATTTAAATATAAAATTGAACAGCAAGTCGAATTCAGAATCATACGCTGAATGACCACGAAGACAAAAGTGATAATCTTCTGGTAGGATATAAGCTAGTTATAAATCGCACTTGATCTTTCAAAACGATAGACTATATCGGACAACCGACTTGTTCTAAGATGTTGGCGACGTTTACTTTTCGATTGCTTCTCGAATTAATCTGTGCAGGTTAGTAGACCCTACACTAAATAGATCTCGACCATCTGTAGATAAGTTTGATAGTGTTTGCCAAAATTGAAAACTGCCTATCGAATTCTCTTAGATGTTCATAATTATGACGAGGTAACTATCTATCAACTTCAGTTAGGACTAAAGTAAAAATATTCAAATAAAAATTAAAACTATATTAACTGTGATACGCTAATAACATTTATCCAGACCGCCATCTTCCCATTCCTCACAGTCTAAACAACACCCACTGTAACAGCTCCTATCTCCACCTCCCTCTTTTGGTTTATGTCAAGGGATATAATAAAAAAAAACATAATAGGTTTCTTTCAGATTATAAGTGCAGATCTTATGTAGTTCTTTGGGTCTTGAAGGTGCGCTTCCCTCCTGTCAATTGTTTCTAAGGTTGATGCTGCCCCGGGTTCAAGGTTCACAGATTAGCTATTGTATGGAATATTGTCAGATATACATGTAATCTGCTACATAGTTAACAAAGCACCATATTTGAACCAGTCATATGTGTTCTATATTCACCCCTTATATTATCCACAAATAGATATTGCACTCAACCAGTGTTTAATCTAGTCCCCCTCTGCTGAGGGGGGAAATGACGTTTGTCGGGGGACCAACAACGGCGACCTTTTTACGAAAAATTTCATCCGTGTTCCAACGTCAAAAAATTTAGGAATTTAGGAATTTCTTGAATTTTTCTCCCGAAAAAAGTTGATGACCTTTTTTTTTTTTTTAGTCATCACTTTTTATATGCCAATTACTCTCTAAAAAAAAGTGATGACCTTTTTTTAGGAATTCGTCTCTCTGGGGGGGAAACCATGTATACACATGTATCCTGGGGGGGAATTGTCTTCCCCTAAAGGTCTCTACATTATAATATTGCTGGCATCTGGGGGGAAACTTCAATCCTGGGGGGGACATTTCCCCCCCAAAGCCGTCTAGATTAAATACTGGCACTCAACCAATGGACACATTGACTCTAGCCAGTGCTTTTTTAGAAAAAAGGTTCAGGAACGGAACAATAGGTTCCGGAACGGAACAATAGGTTCCAGAACGGAACAATTATGGAAGGACTAAAATCCCGAGAGAAACGGGATTGGGGGTTGGGAGGGGTCTCAATAAACACTGAAAACAGTTCAAAACACTTAATAAAAAATTAAAATAACTAAATTATTGTTTTATTATTAAAATAAATAAATTATTTTTAAGAGCTGAAAAAAGGTGCCGGAACACCGTTCCGGCTGAAAAAAAGCAATGACCCTTGCTATTTTCAACCCTCGGCCAGGTCGGCCTGTATTTGGCTCTAGGGCTTCTAGGCCTTTCTCGGTAACGGGTCTAAAGCTAGTGAACTCGCTGCCCAGTTCAATTTGTTCGGTCAGTTTTTAATGTCATTTAAAGATCTTAACATAAGACTCATCTCTTTCAACTTGTTTACCACAGCGTCGTCTGACTTCTGGTTTCTCTGATCTACCAGACTTCAACCTATCCTCTCTATTGGACTTCGATGTCAATTTCAAGTGATTGCGATTTCACTTGAAGAGACCGTCGATTGAATTCCATCCAGCCAGCACACATTCCTTTGACCAGCATTGTCTCAGCGTTGTCCAACATTGTCCCAATGATCGTGCGCTGGCTGGATAGGCCTAATGCATTGATGTTAATCTAATCTAATCTGGAAACCTCTGAAGAACCGTTATCGCAATGCATGTAGGCCTATATGGCATCAATTGACGGTTGCTTCTAAGTACAAGCGGCCTACTGACACAATTTCTCGAAAGTCGTGATCGAATTCGAAGAGCAATTTCAAACTCCCAAATGGCGGCTCTCAAATTCGCTTCAATGGTGAAGCGAATTTCAACACATAATTTCACCCTCCCACCAAAATAAAACTGCAACTTAATTCCCCAAGCCCCATTCAGAGGCGTATATTAAATCAGTGTCAACTAATAACCTAAGCTCTGCTATCAATATCGTGCTATTGTAACCTGTAGCATTTTTTGTCAACGAGGTATGTTGAATTAACCCTTTCGTTACTGGACCCGTCGCGCCGATGGGTTACCAAACCCATCTGCTGTATACTGCACCCGTCGCCGCGACGGGGATACAACCTGTGGCTTATAGTCAGGCCCAGTATGCTGCATGGGTGATATAACCGAATATTACGATGGTCTGAACATTATTCTCTTGTAAAAATATTTGTCTATGGAATTTCTTCAAGTAGACCACATTTGCAAGCGTCGATTGTTCAAGGTAAAAATGGCAAAAAGACGTATGACTGGTGAAGAAGTTTTGAAGGAAATTTTTAACGATAAAGACAGTGATGAAAACGATTTAGAGTTAGATTTAGGTGTAGATGAGTTAGAAGTTATAGATGGCGATGAATGCAATACTGAACAATCCGACGTTGACGCTGAAATTTACGATGAACGGCCTGACATCATATGGATTGGCAGAGGTAGCTCATTGTGAGCTAAATAAAGGTGCTATAGTAAATGTTCAGATACATACATACATACATACATACATACATACATACATACATACATACATACATACATACACATGCATGCATACATACATACATACATACATACATACATACATACATACATACATACATACATACATACATACATACATACATACATACATACATACATACATACATACATACATACATACATACATACATACATGCATACATGCATACCATAGATGTACCATACCATACATACATACGGGGCCTGGGAACGTGCGCAGTAGCGAAAGGGTTAAACTAATATTGATGATGATTGATGACAATTTTACGCAGAAAGTAGTTCGGTTCAATCAGCCACGATCGAGTGGAATCAACGGCCGAATTTTTTTTGTTCGATACTCCAACAGTACTCTGAAAATCTCGATAACTTCAAATTTTTGCGGTCGGATCGGCCTCATCGATTATGTGACCCTTCTACCTCAGTAAGAATTTGGGGTTAACTCACAGAAAGTTGTCGAACAGCTACCAATATGGCCTACCCAGTTAATTGTTTTTGCGACTAGATTATCGCAACGCCATAGTCAGACAGGTTAATTAAGCCTTGTTATATAAAATCAAGGTGTCAGCAGACACTAAATATATTCATATGAATCTGCGCGAACTGTAATTTGACCGCAGTGCAAAGGGACTGTATGGCCATTTATATAGCGCAGGTAGCGGAGACCGTTTTCTTTACACGCTGATTAAGAAGGCTATGAAATAAAACTGAATACACGGGTGGAATAAAGCACTAAGTGCCATTATTTCTTTTATACGCTTATCGCGTGTTTCCTGTAGGTTGGTCTCTCATCTATGGAAGAAAGTACTAATGATCATTAATTCCAGTAAATAGTAACGTTTAATTCGCCGTATGGCAGCACCCTATCAGTCACACGTAAACAAAAATGGACGCTCGTCAGAGCACGCTAATTTTTTGTCTTCAGAAGTCAATATTACTTATTATTCGTCACAGTCTAGTGATGAAACGGAATACTATGATAATGATTCGGAATTTGAAAGGCAGAGTGCAAGTCGTGCTAAGGAAAAAGGCAAGATTCGGACAAAACACGAGGACTTATGGTCTGATAACACGAGGAAGCGAAGGAAGAATGCGGTTAGGATACTACTTGTAAAATATAGTTTCTATTCAAATAATAATGCAGTAGAGTATAGTATTTCTTCTGGGAGAAATGTCAGAATGCTTTATAACATCCTTATATTAATGATATTATTGAAAACTCAGGACTTGTGCTATTTCATACCAACCATAATAGGCAAGCAAAGGGATGTGTTTTAGTGTATACAAGCGATGG
>OY744610.1:21398512-21436012 GCA_963556255.1 Allolobophora icterica
ACTCTTTAGTACTTAGTCCTTCCGGTGCAGGTCTGCACATCAGGCGATGCATCCCCTCCACTCTCCTCTGTCCACCCCTAGCCTCTCCGCCTCCTCCCACGTCAGCTCCAGACATCTCAGGTCTGATGGGCAATAGTTAACTACAAAGTTGCTAACTTTTAATTTAACTAAATTTTTTAGTTAAGGATGAAATTTAACCAAAAAAAGTTCAGTTAAATCCACAGTTTAACTAAAACATTTTAGTTGCTAAATAAAAAGTTTAACTAAAAAATAGCAATACGCAACTATTTTCTGCAATGAACACTGAAAACTCAATGCGAAACTTATTGATTAACACTGCATGGTTTTAGCACTATCAGCCTGTGTTTTCATATTCATACATTATTTACAGTACTCATGTAACCCTGTAACTATATACTAGAACACTACACATTGCATAGTTTGAAGGTGAAATTTTCATTGACGCTCTGCATTATTACAATTCACTTAACCTCTTTTATTGTGAAAATGTTTGTTGTAAAAGTTGGAAAAAAGTTGGAAAAAAGGTGGAAAAAAGTTGGAAAAAGTTTAACTACTTTTTTTAGTTTAGTTAACTACTTTCCAAAATCAGTTGCCAACTTTAATTTTTTTTAGTTGGAAAATAGTTTTAGTTTAACTAAAAAAATACTTTAGTACCCATCACTGAGTTCTAAACTGACTTAAATTGCACAATTTGTAATTATGTTGCAGGGAGATATCATGTAGGACGAGAGTCAGCCGCAGGGCACAGGCTAAGATGTCAAACTTTTTTACTGGGGGATAATTTTGTACGACTCATGGGGGATACTTTTGCACGAGGGGGGATAGTCCCTCCCGTTCACATTCATCCGGCCGGATACTCTATTGTGCTAAGGGGACATACTTGTATGGGGGATACTCTATTTCGTGACACTCGTCTACATAAACGACCGGAACCCTTGGGGGAGGGCTTGATCGATCTGAACTGCGAGTTCTGAGGAATTATCACGAGAAGGAAGTTTGCCCATCGTTTTCGACTGATCACGACTGACATCCATATCAGCGTGAGTGGTCGAGTCTCAAGGCGATCAGTTGGGGAGTATCATGTAGGACGAGAGTCAGCCGCAGGGCACAGGCTAAGATGTCAAACTTTGGAAGCAGGAATCATCTTTATCATAATCTTCAACCGTAATTATAGTTATCACAGTTCGTTCATCTTCTCATAAAACTTATTTAAACATTCTTCTGCGAGTCGTACCTTGTCTCGGCGACCGGATCTAGCGCTAAGGAGAGGCGTCGTGATAACTGGTTCTACGTGAGTGCGTGGGCCCGCCACTGGTAACTCTTCCAGCTTACTGTGCATTGTCTTGCTCACTGATGTAATGTTTTCGTTCGTAATGACATCTAATATCACATAGGCTAACGAAGAGAGCGCCTCTGATTTGGTTTGTTCTTTGAGCGGCGTAATATAAATGTCCAATTACATTATAATAATAATAATAATAATAATAATAATAATAATAATAATAATAATAATAATAATAATAATAATAATAATAATAATAATAATAATAATAATAATAATAATAATAATAATAATAATGATGATGATGATGATGATGAAGCAAACAATAGTCAGGCCTTCGCCGAGTTTGAAAATGTAGCTGTTGAAGATTTAACATTGCCTGTGCACTGCTTCTTCCAGGCAGAGCTGTCGATACATCGATTCAGAAAAAGATTAAAGACCTGGAGAAAGTCATCACAAGACTTGAGACGCTACATCCACACGACTCATTTACCCTGTTGAGATGCAGCTTAAGCATACCGAAGCTGCTATACCTATTACGAACATCAGCGTGCTTCTTAAACGAAGGACTTCTACACGACTTCGACGAAGTCTTGAGAACAGGACTTTGTAGCCTTCTTAACATTCACATGAGCGACGATCAATGGATCCAGGCATCTTTGCCTGTGAGAAACGGTGGTCTTGGCATTCGTAGTGCCGATATGCTGGCAATTTCCTCCTTTTTGGCATCCGCCGCTGGCACGCGAAGCCTTCAAGACCAACTGCTGCACAATGTCGTTGTATCGTTCACAGATCCATTGGTAGAGGTGGCTTCTAATTCGTGGTCTTTGAGATCGAACGCACCTTCTCCCATCGAACAGAAGGCTCACGCACAAAGAGAATGGGACAGCGCACTGATATCGGGTGCACTTGAAGGCCTTTCAGAAAGAGCTACAGATTCTGCTGCTAAAGCCAGACTGTTAGCTGCGCAATCACCACACTCAGGAGACTGCATGGCTTCATGCACTTCTCATAACAACAGCAGGATTACGGATGCCAGAGGAAGTACTAAGAATAGCATCAGGCATTCGGCTGGGCACTGCTCTGTGTGAAAAACACACATGTAGATGTGGTGCCATAGTAGAACCCAATGGTCATCACGGATTCTCTTGCGTCAAAGGAGCGGGAAGGCAACAACGGCATAGCATGATTAATGACGTGATTTGGAGGGCTTTCACCAGAGCCAAAATACCGGCCATCAAAGAGCCCAATGGCCTGTCCAGATCTGACGGCAAAAGGCCTGATGGAGTCACCATAATACCTTGGTCTAAAGGTCGTTGCCTAGCGTGGGAAGTCACGGTGCCAGATACATTCGCAGCATGATATGAATATGTAACGTCGCAAAACGCAGGAGCCGCAGCGGAAAAAGCAGCCCACAATAAGGAAAGGAAATATGCTGCCATCGCACAATCGCACCATTTCATCCCTGTGGCAGCCGAAACCTCAGGAAGTTGGCACGCTGAGTCACTTGATTTTGTTCAAGAACTTGGAGCCAAGGTAAAAGCAGCGACAGGTGACCAGCGTGAGACCAGCCATCTGCTCCAGCGTCTATCAGTCGCCCTACAAACTGGAAACGCCCTATCTGTTCTAGGAACCTCAGATTTGAACAATAAGGAGACGGTGCAGCCAGGACTGTATGACGGCCTATAGCCTAGATACAGTGACTGGAAACAGTAAACAATTAGTCTGTATATGAGTTTATTGGTTGTATGAAGAAATAAATTCGTATAATAATAAAAAAAAAATAATAATTATAATAATTACTATTATTATTATTATTATTATTATTATTATTATTATTATTATTATTATTATTATTATTATTATTATTATTATTATTATTATTATTGTTGTTGTTGTTGTTGTTGTTGTTGTTGTTGTTGTTGTTGCTATAATTATTAACTATATGATATTAGGCCCTATTATAATTATTATTCGACATAGAATAGTTGGGATATAGGATGAGTATAATAATGAGCGACGTACTGTTGTTTATTCTTTTCAGATGGACCAAAAAAACTTAAAGTAACTCCTCCATCCGGGACTTTTGCTGTTTCCGAAAGATTAAACTGTTCGGCTGATGGAAATCCGCCTCCGACCTTCGAGTGGACAGACGTTGAAACAGGAAGGGTCGTCACACGTGAACATACCTTTATTTTGGAAGAGAACTTAACATCAAACAAGGAATACACTTACAAGTGCACAGCCGTAAATGTAGTAGCCGGTCAGAATAAATACGCGTCAAACAAAATTACCTTTAAAGTCGCAGGTTGTGTATACATGTTCTATTGAAACATTGTGTTCGAGATATCTATATATGCTGCAAATTTGTGTATGTGGTCCTACGTAGGGTATAGCAAATGTTAAGAAACCAGCCTACTGACAAAACGTCTCCTACCTGCCCAATGAAACATGTGAGGCGAATCTGTTTCTAGAATTATAAGCTTAGGCCCGGATGTTGAAGGAAGCAATGGTTCCGGATATTGGATGACTCAAACTATAGGCCTATATATAGGCTACCACCTGCTTTAGTTACTGTGTTGGCCTATGAGTACTAATAATCTCCAATTATCTCCAACCTGTGAAAATAAATTCACTTTGTATTACCCACACCAAAATTTCTTATCGTTTAAATTTCATGGATAGGCTGCCAGGCAACATTAATTGCTTCTTATGCAAATGTTACATAAGCAATTTGTTATTATTAATTTACACCCGTGCTGTAGCCTGGATGAGGCAGCAATATATAACGTTCCTCTTGCGTGTTATTTTTGATCAATCAACTGGTCACTTTAGGATTCTGCTGGGTAATTTCCGTTCAATCGGACTTCAAATATGACCTAGTATACATCGGTGAAGATATATGTAGTTCTCTCTACCGCCGTTGTTAGGCCCTAGCCTATGTTATCGAGGGTTCACATGTGGACGTGCCTCACCCAATCAAGGGGTTTCGGGTTATAATCACATTGTTAAACTCCATTTGGGAAGCTGAGGGTTTGTGGATTGGTGCTGACCGTTCTACTGCGGTGATACTCTATTGCCGGCTGCGAAGAATGTCGTCCTCCAGAGAGCGATACCTAGACTTTTATCATCTGGAATTTCCGGATCCCCGCTAGATTACTAAACTGGGCCTTCCAGCGTGTGGTCGTATACCCTAGATACCTTATCAGGCTCTGAGCCAGATTCCTGACTTATTCAGATGGGAACTAGTTCACATGGCAGGGGCTCGCTTGGCATGCGAGAGGTACTAGGATCGATCGTTACGCTCGTGAATATAAGCTGGTGCGTTGCGTTTAGCTTTCACGCGGCGTCATAATACGGGATTTTGACCCAAAAATTCCGCAGTCGTTGGCCCTTCACATCCATACTTTACTGGATGCATGCATTAATTACTTCATTGGATGTATAGATCAAACGTTTAGTAATGACGTCTCAGTTGTCTATCGTGTTTTCGAACCCGAGCTAGGTAGGCCTACATCAAGTGAAAACAACGTAAATGACGTTGTTATAGACAATAATTATTGTGCGAGCCACTGGTAGGCCAAAATATCGTATTTGACTATCCCTGGCAGCATTTCCATGGGATTATAGATGGGACATAGGCAGTGGTGTAGTGGGGCGGGAACGCGGGGGAACGCCGTTCCCGCACTTTTTTCCAGGGAGGGAACGCGATCCCTCACTATTTTGCAGCATTTCTGCTGAAATAAATGAACAAAGAAGACTTCAAGACTCACAGTTTCAACTGCTTACTTACTGGAGCCTTTCGCAGTTTCGCAGATATATTTATATATGTGTTGGCTTTATACTAAATATTCTATGTAAATGGCGTCTCAGCGTCTGTCTGTTGTAATTTTGTAAATAAAAAGCTAATGATAAATGAAAATAGTACAGTAGTACTGTAATAACAATAAATTAATAATTGAGAAAAAAATTTGTAAGCCTAATTGTCAACCCAATCCTTCCGTTGACAATCCTTCTGATTAAATCCTTGTTCTCTTCGTACTTAACGCCTATTTAACGTTCACCTTTTGAACACTAATTCTACGTATAAGTATAACCTGAACTAATCAGCAACACAGTTTAATATCTTTTCAGTTTAATAAGAAACAAACAGACAGAACTCAATTCGATTACAACTCAACTAGTCAGCCACACTACTACAGCGAACACACTCGAATTCAAACTTCTCTAGTCAGCATAATTCTTCGCGCCTCTTGACACACCTGTCTTCTGTGCGCCTAAGCGAACTCTAATAATATACATATAGCGCGCCGCTGCCGATGTCGGCCGGCCGCGCGTGTCACTAAGACTAAACGTTATACATCTATCATATATACATATACACGTGAAACTAAAGTAAACGCACTAAATATATACGCTAACATCTCGCACTGCAAGACTGTACACAAAACTCAGTTCACATTACCTCCTTCCTTTTTCTGGAATTGAGCAAATTAAATTTCAAAATTTGCGAAATTACCAAAATACATGAAACATATATATATATATATATCTAAATAATTAATAAACAGTCTTACGATTACTTATAACCTTGACAAACAATCAGCAATAACATTCAATCTGCCCTTCTTGTACTTCACCTCAACATCAAAAGTTTGTAAGGCTAACGCCCAACGCACAAGTTTAGCAGACTTAGACATTGACTCAGTCAAATATGTAAGAGGATTGTGATCAGTAAAAATGAAAATTTTTGATCCAATTATAATTTCTTTTAACTTGTTTAGAGCCCAAACAGTAGCATAGGCTTCCTTTTCCACAGTAGCCCATCTCTTCTGGGTATCAGTTAACTTCTGACTGATAAATGACACAGGGCGTTCTATTCCCTTGTCGTCCATCTGTGTTAAAACAGCACCGACTGCAAAGTCACTACTATCGCAGTACAAATTGAATGGTTTTCCCACTTCAAAAACATATAACACTACTTTGGATCGCACAGCCTCTTTAAGTAAATCAAATGCTTGCTGATGTTCAACAGTCCAATCAATCTTATCAGAAACACATTTACTAGTTAAATCAGATAAAGGTTTCGCAATCTGTGCAAAGTCCTTAATAAACTGTCTGTAATAATTAAAAAATCCAAGCAGTTGCTTAACTTGCTTCTTAGTTTCTGGGATCTTCAAATTAGTCAAACTTTCAATTCTGTCTGGATTCATCTTTATCTTACCAGACCCAACCACATGACCGATAAACCTTACCTCACTCTTACCAAATATGCATTTTTTCAAATTTAAGGTAACGTTATGCAATCTCATTTGCATCAAAAATGCATCTAGATGCTGCAAGTGAACTTTCCAACTGTCAGAATGCACAGCAATGTCATCAACATACGGTTCTGCAAAGTCACTTATAGGCTGTAAAACTAAATTTATCGCCTTAACAAAAGTTCGGCCTGAATTTATCATTCCAAAAGGAACACGAGTAAATTCATACAGTCCATTATGTGTTACAAAAGCTGTCTTCCATTGATCAGATTGTTTTACAGGACAAGTCCAATAAGCACTTCGACAGTCCAAAATAGAAATTACATTAGACTTTCCAACTTTGTTCAAAACGTCTCTGACAATCGGCATCGGATATTTACAATCCACTGTGAATGAGTTAATGTATCTGTAGTCACAGGCAAGTCTTAAAGATCCGTCTTTCTTTTTAACAATAACCAAAGGGCTTGCCATTCTGCTCGATGATGGTTTAATAATGTTTGTTTTTAACATTTCTTTGATCTGACGTTCCACTTCTGCTCGATAAATCAAAGGAATTCGGTATGCTGCAAATTCCTTTGTGCTTTGCTCTCTTGTTATACTGATTTGGGTATTGTAACTGCTTTTCTTGAGAGTAAGATTCTGCAAACAATAATGCTTTCTCCGTAGTTTCTTTGAGTTCTTTCAAATGCTTTTCGTGAAAAGGAATTTTCTTGTGCCATTTCCTCGGGTTGTCTATTAGGTCCATTGTCATTCTCCTGAAGGCGACCTCTTCTCTTGAGACTGGAGTGATAGGCACTCTATCCATCACCAGACTCCTTGCCTTTAGTTGACACTTCTCGCAAGACTTACAAAATTTCACAATGTCTCTTCTCATCTTTGGCCATACAAAAGATAATTTTATTCGTTCTCTTGTTTTCTCTTCTCCTAGATGTCCTCCAAATACCGATTCATGCGCCAATTCCATCACTTTTATTCGTCTCTCTTTTGGTAACACTAGTTGATATATCGTCTGGTCTAATATCTGATATTTCTTATGCAATAAACCGTTGATCACACAGAATTCAGATTCTTTCTCTTGTGCTAACTTCCACCACGGCTTCAACGATTCATCCTTTCTCTGTTGCTCTTCGAACTTCTTCGAATCGGCAATCTGCACCTTTTGTTCTTCATCCATCTCTTCATCTCTATACAAGTCTCCTATCCCCACATCACATTCATCGTCTTCTTCAGTTTCATTTAATGTGCCATTCTCGCATGCAGCCATCTCTTGCTCGTTCATCTCTGATGTTATACCATCTCGCGATAAGCTTCGTTGCTCATTACTTTCGTTTTCCTCATCACTTGAACTTTCAGTTTCACTCTTCTTATCAACATCTACCATTTCCTGTTTCCGACTCTGCGCTCTCGTCATTACATTTGCTCGTACACTCACATCTCCTTGTATCGTTTTAATTTTCATCTGTGGTACGGCTTTTAATTCGGCAATTATCTCTGGATGCAACAAGAATCTTTCTGTACTGCCCATCTTTGCAATACTAGCACACATCAAGGTGACATAAGGTGTAAGTGAACACTGGATTTTACGCGGAAATCCCTCTTCTTCCACGTCACTACCACACAGTCTAACATCGACTTTCACTAACCTCGCAGGAATGGCATCTCCTGCCACACATTGCAAGTTCACTTTTCCAATTTGTTCCACCTTCATGCCTTCCAGTAATTCTTCACTAATCACCGGAATTTCTGCACCCGAGTCGCTCAGTGCTTTGACTTTCACTGGCTCTTTACCGTCTACTGCACGAATTTCGACCTCGACATATTGCAAGAACGATTTCTTCAATATTCGACTGTCATCTTTTCCTATGACCTCTCTCTGAACTTCAGCATCCAATAGAATTCCTTTTTGAATACCACATTTCATTACTGACTTCACTTCAGTTTCTTGGTTTTCTTGACCCGTGGTTTGATTACCTGTATCACTAACCACTTGAATCAAATTCACCCTTGTGTGTTCTTGATTTCTGCTAGAACTAGCTGCTGCCACTGGAACTGTACAAAATTTAACCAAATGTTTGTCTGAACCACAGTTGTGACAACGCTTCACAACCATGCCTCGTTGTTCATTTCCTTCATATCTCTTATACTGCGTAAACGATGTGTTGCCTTCCCTCTTGGCAAACGGCGCTGACGATTTGTTAAATCCCTGACGACCAAACGTCACTTCTCTGGTCTCATTGGGTACAGGGACACTAGCCTTGACTTCTTTACCTATGAACTGATTCCCTGTTCCTGGATTACTTTTCCACTTTCCACTCTGGCTTTGGTTTACGGAACGTTGAGAAGGATAACTGTTTATATTTGGAAATGCAAACCCAATTCGATTGTTTACATGAATGTCTGCTAGGTCTGCCACTGCACTAGCTTGGAGACAGTCAGTTCCTTCCTTCGACAATACAAACTGTAGTGGACCTGGCGGTAAACATTCTTTTAGCTTATCCGCTACCAGCAAATCAAAGAGCGTATCATACTCTCTGTTCACGTTTCGACTTCTCACGTAATAGTTTAGCAAGTTCTTCAGTCTTGCCGTAAACATCGTATAAGTCTCTTCTGTTGTCTTCTTAGCATCCACAAATCTGGCTCTGTATTCTCTCGAAGTCAACTTAAATTCTTTTAATAAGTGCTGCTTGACTCTATCATAATTGTCTAGATCATCGTATGACAATCTATTCAGAACGGTTCGAGCTTTCGGCGTCATCAATGGTAGTAATAATTTCACCCAAAACGGCTTTTCCACAGCAAAACTGCGAAACGCGTTCTCGACTGTTTCAAAATATAATGGCACCTCCATCATATCAGTTGGCATTTGAGGCAATACATGCTTCATTGCATCACCTATTTTCTTAATTTTTGACACCAAAGTTTCACTTTCTTGCTGTTTCCTTCTTTCTGCTTCCCGTTCTTCTCTCATTTGCGTTTCTTTCAATGTCAATTTTGATTTCTCCAGTTTCAGACGTTCCTGTCTTTCTGCCTCTGCCTTTTCCAAACTTTCTTTCTGAAATTTGAGTTCTTCTTGTCTGATCTGTTCGGCACGTTCTAACTCTAACGTTCGCGCTTTTTCTTTTTCTTCTTCACGCATTCTCTTTGCTTCAATCTGTTGCTGACGAACCTCTTCATCACTTTTTCTAGCTCTTTCAAATTCAATCATCTGCTCCAGTCTTCTTCTTTCAGCATCTTCTCTATCTCGTTTCAACTGTTCTAATTGAATCTCAAACTGATGCTTTTGCAATTCCAGTTCTGCCTTACGCACTTGTTCTGCTTTATCTTCTCTCTCTCTCTGCAGGCGCAATTCCTCTTGCCTTACAAGTTCTGCTTTCTCTTCTTTCTCTCGCTGCAAGCGCAATTCTTCTTGCCTTACAAGTTCCGCTTTCTCTTCTTTCTCTCTCTGAAGACGTAATTCTTCCTGTCTTAGCTCTTTCTCTTCTTGTCTCCGTTTATCTTCTCTTTCTTTCTCTTCCTGTCTACGTTTCTCCTCTCTATCTTTCTCTTCTTGTCTCAGTTCTTTCTCTTCTTGTCTCGTCATCATCATCCACTGCATCAACATCTCCATAGACATAGGCGCAGGAGGTTTTTCAATAGCCTTTTCTACGGCACCGCCAACGGCACCTTCTTCTTCGACTTCTTCTTTCACCCACACATCGGCGAGTTCTTGCATCATGTCACCACGTGACATACCTTCTAATTGTTCTTCTTTAAAACCGGCTTTCAACAAACGCTGTTTCAGCCTTTCCGTAGACATCTTCTTAATATCTGCTTGTCTTTCAGCACTTAGTTTCTCCATCTTACTTGTTTACTTTGGTGATTTCTCTTTTCAAAGAAGTCACGGTTTTTCTTGGTGTGTGAATCGATAAACAAACGGGATTTCTTTTATATTTGTTCGTGGAAAACAACGAAATTTTTATACCGTTTCTCGTGTTCCACCGTCGTTGATATCGTAGACACGTCACACAGCAACAACGCGTAGATTCTTCTAACACCGTCGTAGATTCTTCTAACACCGTTGTAAATTCTTTTATCACCGTCGTAGATTCTTCTATCCGCCGAAGGAGGTGATAACGTGGATTTTAATCCACCGTGAGTTTATATCCACCGTGAGTATTTATCCACCGTGAGTTCTTATCCACCGTGAGTATTTATCCACCGTGAGTTATTTATTCCACCGTGAGTTCTTATTCACCGTGAGTTGTTATTCACCGTGAGTTGTTATCCACACCGTCGCTATTCCACCGTGAGTTTTTATCCACCGTGAGTATTTATCCACACCGACGCTGTTCCACCGTGAGTTTTTATCCACACCGACGCTGCCACCAATAATGTCAACCCAATCCTTCCGTTGACAATCCTTCTGATTAAATCCTTGTTCTCTTCGTACTTAACGCCTATTTAACGTTCACCTTTTGAACACTAATTCTACGTATAAGTATAACCTGAACTAATCAGCAACACAGTTTAATATCTTTTCAGTTTAATAAGAAACAAACAGACAGAACTCAATTCGATTACAACTCAACTAGTCAGCCACACTACTACAGCGAACACACTCGAATTCAAACTTCTCTAGTCAGCATAATTCTTCGCGCCTCTTGACACACCTGTCTTCTGTGCGCCTAAGCGAACTCTAATAATATACATATAGCGCGCCGCTGCCGATGTCGGCCGGCCGCGCGTGTCACTAAGACTAAACGTTATACATCTATCATATATACATATACACGTGAAACTAAAGTAAACGCACTAAATATATACGCTAACATCTCGCACTGCAAGACTGTACACAAAACTCAGTTCACACTAATATGAAGCGGAAACAGATGCCACAGGAAAGTAAACTTACAAGCTTCTTCAGCAAGCAAGAGTGGCTTCACTGAATCCATCAGAAGACAAGACTGAAGATCCACTGTGGCAATTCCTCTGACTGTAGCTACTGACTCACTGGCAGACTGACAGTCACTGTACTTTATCATTAAGCCTGTACTATCTGTACAGGTATGGAAACTGTTTGAATACTTGAATACAATATGTTACAAATAACAAATTCCTATGTATAAATTTACATAATTACATTTATTAATTTTATTTTTATTTTTTTACATTCAACAGTTTCAAAAAAAGCAGCGCTCACACTATGCAAAATTCTTGCAAGATTGCACTTTTTGCTACAGTTGCTACTTCAATTTCCAGGCGTTCCCCCACTTCATTTTTTAGGACTACACCACTGGACATAGGCTTGTATGGGATCTATTCTATCCGGGAGTATGGGTCTTATATGCCTATATGTATATGGGCTCCATGAGGGCATGCTGGAAGGGTTAGGGTTTCTTTAAACGTCTGGATCATTGACCGGTTCATTTCTGCATTTCAGCCTCATCAACCAATCTTCTGGTATCAGTTCTTGTTCCGTCAACAATCGCTTTGATTCTGGGGTCGATCGTTGGAATACTTCTCGTCTTGAGAGCGCGTAGGAATGGTAAGCATGCAGTCCGGGCATCCATGTACAGCGTACCGTCTACCCTATGTATGTCAATTCAAGAAAATATTATTATCCCAAGGTATGGGAGGCAGTTGGATCCTTTCTCCCCGTCCATGGGCGTCCGGATATTAAAGAAATTAAATCTTTGTATTATTATGATTGATTATTACAGTCCCAACATGATTTTCAATGCGAAAAAACACTTAATTATTTACAAGGTACAGTCCTGGAACATTATTTATGTTTAAAGTTGTCTTGGGATCCGTGTTCATGAATAGCTATGCAAAAATGTAATTTTGCTCCCTGCTAGGATTTAGATTCCAGAGTATGAAATCAGTTGTGTGTAATCTAGTAGTAAGGATTTTTCTTAGTGATTTTAGTGATTGTGAACTCATTAATTTGTGATAACTGAGTGTAGTAAATATAGGCCTAACGCGCACAATGTCTTAGTCCATTAGATTATTACTTAATTTTTGCAACGAAAACATATTTCGTTTCACAAGTCACATCTTTTTGACAGCAACTGAAAACCACCGATCGTTCAATGATAATCTGGAAGATTCAAACGCTGCCGCTAAACCGACTCCGCAACTAGAAATTGAAGCGCATCCGCATTCGGACGTGGTTGTAAACCCAGCAGACGAATCTGTTGAACCCGATGAAAGGCTCTACACTGGACTTGCAGCAAGACCAGGCCGTGTTGAAGGCAACCAAGGAAACGTCGAAACGTACACTCAGTTGCACCACTTAATCGGCAACACATCTGGTTCTAATGAACATGCCGACTACCTCGAAATAATTTAAAGCAGCGACGTTTGACCTCAATGCCAAATAGATCGCCTTTATAGCCAAGAGAAATCTCCATTAATCTGAAAATGACCACTCATCAATTGCTATTCGAAATGCCCAACGTAACCTTAGAATTTGCAGTCGAAAACATTGCTCCAGAATGCTTCTTGTTTCATGTTATTTCCCTGCACGTTTCAACCGACCAGTTAATTACATTCTTGCCTTAGGCCTACTTCAAGTAGGCCTACATGCATGTGCCCTATAGTTTATGTTTTGTAACTGAACGTTTTAAGTGCATTCTAATCAAATACATTTCAAAAGGCAATACGCCATCTCTTGTAGGCTTAACTGAACATTTTAGGTGCATTCTGATCAAGTGTCTTTTTAAAGGCAATACGATATCTCTTGTAACTGAACGTTTTAAGCGCATTGAATCAGTTACCTTTAAAAGGCAACATGATATCTCTTGTAACTGAACGTTTTAAGCGCATTTTAATCAAGTACCTTCTACAAGGCAATACGCTATCTCTTGTAAGCCTAACTGAACATTTTAGGTGCATTCTAATCAAGTGCCTTTTTAAAAGCAATACTCTATCTATTGTTGCTGAACGTTTTAAGTGCATTTGAATCAAGTACCTTTTTAAAGGCAATACGCTATCTCAATTGTAATATTTTGTAACAATACTGAACATTTTAAGTGCGTTCTAATAAAGTACCTTTGAAAGATAATGTACTTACTATCGCTTGTATACTTAATACCTATCAGGGATACTTTGACTGGCTCCCCGTCCAGCAGCATATTAAGTTTAAGATCCTGATCCCTTTGTGTGCAATTGTCTTGTTGGCGCTGCTCCTTCGTACCTTAGGAACTGCATTTCAGTCTCTGTCCTGGGTCGCGGAACCTTCAGTCGGCTGCCCATGAACCCCTGACTGTCTCTCGCATGCATACTTCTACAGTTCAGTCGAGACGTTTTGCCCAAAGTGCGACCGTACGTATTCGCAGTGGTTAAAGTGGTTTTGGGTGAGCAGTGGGAACGCCAAAGAAGAGCTTCATCGCAACGCATGCGTGAGCAGTGGGAACGCAAGCAAAGAATTTCGAGAGCAGTGGGAACACCGTTCCCACCGTTCCCACCGTTCTCACCCCACTTTAACCCCTGCGTATAAGTACGTTATCGAAATGAATAACGGACGCGTACCGTACGCGCCGGAAGTTTAGATGTAAATATTAATTATGCTATCCAGTGCTTCCACTCTTCATTTTCAGAAATTCCAAGTTCTTGCCAGAAAAATCACAAGATGATCTAAAAAATCCGAGTAACTGAAAACTTCAGGAAACATTCAGTCATTCCTCGTTGACTGGGTGTCTATGCCATACTTTTACTTTCTTACGCGGCTCGGCGCCAGTCGCCAGACTCAGAGTCAGAATCAGACGATGCAATGACAAATTCCAGTTTAAAACTGGTTACATTACGACTTTAAGACGATTTGTGCAGTTTTAGTCCTTTTCCTTTAATAATTACGTAAAAATGGGAACTTCGGAATCGGAGGTAAAATATATCGGTTACAGAATTTACGGAATCTACAGATGAAGAATGACGTCATGTTATTCACAAGAAAAGTTTAATAAGGAAAAAAGTAACGACCATTTGCCGTAGACACATGGCAACGAGTCACTCAACGACAACAAGTCAACAAGCAATTGATGTTATCATTCCATATTAAATATTATGACTGTATACCTTAGTAACAAATTCCCAAAATTGCTATGGGAAAGGTGTCACGACAAATGGTTCACGGGAAAATAGTTCACGATCTATTTTCATCGAGAATCCAGCTTCTAGTTTCAGTTATATATTATACGATTATCCAGCTTCTGGTTTGAGCTCTATTTTCATCTGGCTATGTTTGAATTTTACTATCAACTGTTTTCATCGCTTATCCAGCTTCTAGTTTGGGCTGGATTATCGTTGAATATATAACTGAAACTAGAAGCTGGATTCTCAATGAAAATATAGCTCAAACTAGAAGCTGGAAGATCGTGAACCATTTGTCAGTGAACCATTTGTCGTGGAACCATGGAAAATCCCCAGATCCCAAGTCGATCCACAAAATCCCAAGATTTTGTTGAAAATCCCAAGGAGTGGAGGCTCTGATGCTTTCGGCCAAGGACAAACATTTAACAGGACTGGAAAGTGACTAGTTTCCAGCGCAGCCGTCTGGCGGACAGGAAGGCCTTTTTAAAATCAAATGCATCGCAATTTATTACATAGGGCCTAATCAATTGGGCAACACAAATATAATATTAAATTTTATGTGAAAATGGCGTTCAATTTATTTGCTGGCTGATGTTATTTAGAGTCTATTCCAACAGGCGATTAACTACATAACATTAAAAAGGACTGCCTTAACCCAGTTTGCAGATTAAGCCTTATAACCCCATTGCTAAATGATAACCATCGTGACCGGTGACATCCTATCAATCTTTTAGTTTGGCTGAAAGGTCGAGTTATCAAAAGCCGCGGCTTAATTGCGTAACGGTCTGCACTGCAGTCTATGCGCCTACTGCAGGCTATAACCCGCATGCGTATATACAGTAGTGTGGTGCATATACAATTTACTTAAATAAACGCAGATGTCCTTGTATTTTCACAGGCTATAACGTTATTATAATGAGCCATAAGTTCATAATTATATCGGAGATAACTTAACAACAAATTAGGTAGCATGGGTTCTGAGTTCACGATTGCTTTATGTTTGTGTTTGGTTTGGGCTTTGCTTTCTGCCCGAATATTGACAGCCAAGGGACAATTACTACTCAAGCGTTATGTGAGGCTACCATGAATTATCCCTGTGCTAATATTCTGAAAGTAAACTCTACCCTTACAGTAGTTGCTTTGTTATTATCAACAGCATAGTCACGTATACGTGTATCAAGATAACCAATGGAGTTTGCTGTCTCAAAATTGTCTTGCGTAACTGGAATAATAACGTTCTTGCTCGTAGGCTAGTATGAGCAGCTACAATAGAACATAGCCTACACAGTCTGTTTCCTGTTTAGCCCATTTTAGCGATAGGACAATAGAAAATCTTTATTGAAGCTAAAATTCTTGTTAGAGTGCAATTCGCTGTTTGTTACAAAGTTCAGCAAGACTAGCGGCAGAATCTGTTTACGAGTAGATCTCGAGGCTTACAACCTCATGTAACACTTGGTCTAATCTTTCTGGGACTTGTCGGTGAATCTTTATCAAAGTTATAGGATTGACATTTTCTGAGCTTCTTTCAGATATGATTGATGCCCATATAATGGTGAGGTCAAGGTTGGCTTTTGTTTTAGTTTGTAGTTGACGAAAGGTCACAGGTTGCCATGTTTTTTATGCTAATCACAAGCCTGTCATGTTCCAGATAATGGCTGCGGTGTTTATGAAAGGCGATGCTAACAATTGTAACAACAACAACAAAAACAACAACAACAACAACAATAACAACAACAACATAACAATAACAACAAAACAACAATAATAATCAGTGCTTTTCTTCAGCCGGAACGCGCAGAAACGGCGTTCCGGCACCTTTTTTCAGCTACTAAAAAATAATTTATTTATTTTAATAATAAAAACAATAATTTAGTTATTTTTATTTAGTTTCAGTGTTGTGAACTGTTTTCAGTGTTTAATGAGACTCCTCCCAACCCCCAATCCCGCTTTGCTCGGGATTTTAGCCCTTCCATAATTGCTCAGTTCCGGAACCTATTGTTCAGTTCCGGAACCTTTTTTTCTAGAAAAATGCACTGATAATAATAATCATTATTGCTATTAATAAGTGATACACATGCAATGACAGT
Source organism: Allolobophora icterica (assembly GCA_963556255.1). Taxonomy (NCBI): domain Eukaryota; kingdom Metazoa; phylum Annelida; class Clitellata; order Crassiclitellata; family Lumbricidae; genus Allolobophora; species Allolobophora icterica. Next base: position 21,415,234 of record OY744610.1, read on the forward strand.
CTAATGATTATGAACCAAATAATGTAAGAAAGGGAAGCGAATAAGTCAATGTACATACAATCGTTGCAAAAAGGTTTGAAATTGTAACATTTCAAGTATTCATTTCAGCATTCATTTTGGAAGAAGCTGCAGCTGCGATTATGACAGTTCCGGAAAACGAAATAGTTTTCGTAAATATGAAGACCGAGTTACAATGCAGTACAAACTCAGTTAAGCCTATCAGTTGGTTCTTTGAGTTTACTGATGGTCGCGTATTCCACACCACTACACCCTTTCTACTTGGGAACGTAACTACATCGAAGTACAATATCAACAAAAGCATTCGTGGACAATACAACCTCGTAATCGAATCCGTCGATTTGTCATATGCTGGAAGATATAGATGCACAGAGGGATCCTTTGGACCCAAGGTCGAGGCAGAACTAGCAATAATCGGTAAGGATTATTGTATCTTCTTAAGTTACTAATTGCAAAGGACACTAAAGTTACTAATTACTAAATAGGGCTTACATATACTACGCCAACTGTTCCCCCAGCCGACTTTTCACTCCCTCGCAAGGACGATTCAAACTCATACCTAGAGTTTTAATATATATATAAATATCTAGGTATGAAGTTATATATATATATATATATATATTGATTATATATTGATTACTTATATCAACTAGCCTCAAACAAATTATCTAATTCTTGAGAACTTATGCTGCAATCATTCAGTGTATTCATGTTGCGTTCTTGCCAGCTTGTATTAGTAATAGCACACATGAAAATTGATTGATTGATTGATTAAGTGTTAAGTTCGGGTTTATCAGTTCAAACATTTATTCAACAAAACTTTTCTTCTGTACACTCTACTGAGTCAGTTCAGTATCTTGAAGACCGATATATGTATAAATAGCGATTAGCAAACTACACTAGGCTTACTACAAAAACATAAACTTTTGCAGTATTCGAGTAACTGAGGACTGAAGTAGCCAGAACATTGTTCAACGTACCGAGGTACTATCAACGCACAATAGTAAAGTGAAATCATGATCATGTTTTTAGACCCTCAACCATTGTGTCAAGCGAATGCAAGTATCACAAACAACACAGTAGTGGAGAACGACTATCTATGGATGCAGTGCAGCCTTAGTTTCTCTGGCGTTATGAATCTTAGTATGAGTTGGATCAGAAATAACACAGGAAGCGTCATACATAACACTTCAAATATGAGAAATCTATCTGCTATCATAATCCAAGTTAACTCGATTGACAACGGTGAGACGTTTGCGTTCAAGGCGACCTTTACACAAGAAAACAACACTCGTAAAAAAATAATCACGTGGAATTTCAATGCAATTGTTTTATGTGAGTACTGAAGTCATTACAATATTAGAAAAACGTATATTCTATACAGATTGATACAATAAAATAAATACGACAACGCATTTCATGTGTGCTACTTACACCCATGGTGCTAGCGGCACTAGCACCAATAGGAAACCGTACTGTGTTCGATAACAATTTCCAGAGTTGATATAGCCTACTGCTCTTCTCCAGACATCCATACTTCAAGAACTGTTGCAATAATGTCAAGTCTCTAACGTTTAAATGCAGCCTAGTGATTAGGCTTTCTTGCATAATGTAGCAATGCAATTTATTCTTAAATTCATGTAGCGCAACTATCAGCAGAGCCCCCCCCCCCACATCTGACAAAGCATTATTTTCATAGGTCAAGTTGATCTTCAACCGTGACAAGCATGATGAAAATGATTGTGAAGCGCTAAATATTATAACCTTAGCCGACCCCGATTCTGGCCTTATCTTGCTTTCGCTTTGATTTTGACTGATCGTCCGCGCAAAATCGAAGACAATGACTATGAGAAAACAACACAAAGAGCTGAAAGTGAGTCTGCATGGGTGGAGAGGAGCTGGAGCAAGTAATGTTAGTTTGGAGGGTTAATAACGGAAGATGGTCAACGTACAAAGGACATAATACGCAGGATTGGCCTGGCGACAGCGATGTTCGTCAGATTGAATAGGATGTGGAAGACGAGCAGCATATCAACACAAGAACAAAACTAAAACTGTACAGGACTTTTGTCATCCCAGTACTGATTATGGATCTTATTGTTGGTGCTTACGGAAGGAGGCCAAAAGGATGATTCTAGTGGCGAAAATGGGCTGGCTAAGAGGATTATCAGGGAGGACCAGACGAGACAGAATCCGAAATGAGGTAATCCGGAATGAGTTGGGACAGAGAGAAACACGGGTAGACAAAATCATAAAAAGAAGACTCTCATGGTTTGGGCATGTAACAAGAATGTACGACAAGAGATTACCAGTAAGGGCATTACATTGCCACGTGAAGGGAACACGGAGTCGAGGAAGGCACACAAAGACATGGATGGAAAACGTGATAAAAGATCTTGAAGAACAAGATATGGACATGAGAACGGCCCTGGATACTATTCGAGACAGAAAGAATTGAAGCCATTTTGTAAAAACCTCATCGTCGACACACACCTGACGGAAGAGAGAAAAGAAGAAGAAGATCGCCCGTGAATAAGTCCCTCCCCGTGACTTTGTTTGTACCCTGTAGAAATCTCGAGATTACGATTATAACCAAATCACCTTTGTTTTACACATTTTGCAATTTCTTCAGACACACCAAGAAATCTTGTCGTAAGTCCTGTGAAAACCCTTTACGTTTTTGGTGATCGTCTTAAATGTTCAGCTGATGGCAATCCGATTCCCAACTACGAGTGGACGGAGACTGGGTCAAATAAAACCATAGATGGCTACGTTCTAACCATCGAGGAATACATGAAGCCAGATCAGAATCACACCTTCAGATGCACAGCGTACAACACGGTAGCTGGACTCAGAAAGCATATTTCTGAGACGGTTACATTCAGCGTCAAAGGGAAGGCAACGTTGCAACATACTAGCCTTATAGACAACCGCTTTGGTAGATAGGCCTACGCTAAACTAAAACATCTTGCAAACATTTGATTATCTTTCAACGACATGCCAATTTGCTACGATTAGCATATGACGTGCATATGACGTCCATAATTTCAACATGAGCAAAACGGTTATGCGTGATAGTTTGAAAATGACCATCACTCTATTCTCAAATTTCAGTTTAGGCTTACATTTGACCTGTTTTTCACATTTGGGGAAATATAGTACGCCATAATTTTTCGTAGTGGCAAAGTTCTAACTTTACATTGAACCCCAATAATGTGTTCTTCAGTGCGTTTGATTTATCTAGATTCCACGGACACATCAGGACTATCTGCGATGTTGGTAATCGTAGTTACAGTGACAATATTCTGCTTCATTCCACTCATAGGATACATTTGCTTCAAAATCTATAATAAAAGTAAGCTTTCATTGATATAATTCACTTATTATCTTATACACTGTGATGCTGTGAGGCACGGTAACTATTTGCTTAGAGCTTGACATGTCGAGCGGAGAGTTCTTGTTCGAGCGTACACTGAGGCGGCCAATGTGTGTGCATTTCTGAACTTTGGAAGGATTCAATATCAAATGCAGTTGTATTATTGTATTATGCTGAACCACGCCAGTTCTCAGATGTTTTTCAATTATAGATTCACTATTGAGCAACAGAAGAAACCGTTTTTTAAATCGATCCATTCACTATTTATTTCGATAAATTATGAAATGACTGTCTTACAGCTGTTTTATATTTCTTTGTCATATTAACATCACGCTGTTACCTTATTACGGTCTAGGCTTTGTAGCATTTAATTTGTAAGCGAATACAGTATTTATATAGCGCCTCTTCAAAGAAAATTCATCAGAGGTACTCCCGACCTGAAAATACAGTGCATAGCAACGATACACTGAGCTAATATGCAGTAGTTTGTAAATGTGTATGTAGCACATAGTTTTACATGTCTATAAATATTGCTTTCTTTTCGCGGACTCGGATCTCCACCTGATATCTTTGGACAACCCTCTGACACGACGCAGCGATCGTGAGGAAGCTGATGCCTTGCCCTTAGCTTTTGATTAGCGCTTTAGATATTTTTGGAGTTGACGATTTCTGTTCAGCTTGCGTTTCATTAACGCAGTCTTGTTTTCTCAATAATAGATAAGGTTGAACGATAGGGCCTATATCATTTGTCCGTTCTCTCTATACGGTTAACCTTGTGTCTGCGCCATACTACAGTATGCTGAGTCCCAGCGTGCATACTTGCATTGTATGATCTATCCACGTCCTGTTAGAGAATAGACTGAGTGCTGAGGTATCGAACTTCGCGGAGTCTCAAAATCTTACTTAGGCCCAATAGCGTGTTGAGCTCGTACTAAAAACTCAGAATCTGCCAGACTGGGTATATACATAGCTTTAGTTTCTGGAAATATTCTGCACCTAATCTCAACAATGGCCTAAATGCAACAACATAGTACTTATATACAGGTGGTGTTATTGACACTTGTTATAACGATTGGAAATTCATTAGTACTTGGATTAGACTAATACGAAAGGCCTATATATTTACATTTTAAAATCAATTTTATCCAATGTAAAAATACTTTGTCGAGTCTTTTTGCTATGCCTAGTTAAATCGAAAGAAGAAGAAGCCTTGACGGAAGGACAACGCCAGTCGGAGTTGAACCGTGAATTTGAGGAAGAAAAGACGATGGCAAATGAACATTCACAACACCACGAAACAACAGATCAAAGCGAAAGAGACTACGCTGATCTGACGGATAGATCATTCAATGAACAACAATACAGTCACTTACACATCTACGCCAACACAAGTGCCAAAGCAAGTGCTCCTGATGAATATGCCAACCGAGAGTATATAGAATTAATGCAACTAGCAGAAGACTATTGCAACATTGCAGACAATTGAATAGATGTATTCACTATGGACTGAAGCAGATCTGCTTCGTTTTATTATATATTTACAAGTATGCAAAGACTTAATGCAGTTTTATTCGAACCAGTCAGCTATTTATGCATGCCTGAAACATCATCTGCTTCAGTCCATAGTGCATACACATGTATAAATGCATACGTGTAGCCCATGCATGATAGATATTTGTGCATATATGCCTGTGTGTATGTAAATGATGTATTCATGTATGCATGGTAAAAATACTTCTTTGAACTAATTAGCTCAGTATATTTTAATGGAAAGTCTGTTCCTTGTGACGAAAGATCTATATTATATAGAAAGTAACGGTTTAGAAACATATTTATTTAGAAATTTAGTTAACTTTGTTGATGTTCGTAATGGACCCACAATAGCAAAACAGAAGTATACCCTTCTGCGATACATGAGCCAATTGGGGAAACCGTATCTGCCGGTTTCTCTTTGGCAACCGCTTTACATATACCCATACGGATGTATTAACAAAATGTTATGCTATCCTAAGCTCTGCTCCGTCATATACGGGAGCTGTTCTGCCGGTTACAGCTCAGTCATGTCGCCAGTAGCTCTGTTCTCTTCCACTTGTGGACATCTTCTGATCCGTCGCTGCCATATGTCAGTACGACTGCACTATGCAATCTCGTACATTGGTCCATCTCTTTGAAACAACTTTTCAGTTGACATTCGAGCTATCTTTTTAAACTCTGCTCAAGTTCCTTTTACTAGCTATGTTAAGACGCAAATAAATTTATCACGTGGTAACATGGTGTGTTTGTGTCCTTATAAAGGAAAGTAACCGAAACCCTAATTATACTGATGCACATTAGTTCAAATAGTTTACTGTGTTCAGTTAGACCAGTGCCGGCCTTAGGAAATTTCGGGCCCCGTGTAGAGTATACTGTACGAGGCTCCCATGACACAAGTCAAATTGTTTTTCATTGCTAATCATTTTATTTTAGTAGATTGTTAAGAAGTAAAACAAGTCAAATTTAACTATATGCGATAATTCTGGAATATAGAGGAAGTTGACTTTTATTTTATTGACAAAAGAGAAGATTTAATCGAAACCATAATATTATTATGATGAGGGTGTCTTGTTCATGTTAATTTTCTGTGACATTTTCGGGGCCCTCTAAGTTGCGGGCCCCGTGCGACCGCACGTTTCGCACGCCCCTAAGGCCGGCACTGGTAAGACAAAAAGTTAACATCCTGAAACGTACTCAACTGGTTGAACTAATATATCAAGTTACTTCCTTCTACTGTAGCCTATCTCAGCATCTTGAGACTGATTCCACGATGGCAGTAGTTTCTGGCCATTTACTTCCAATGTTTTATTGCTATTGTTTATTTCAATCCAGCTATGGTACAACTCGGATGGTATCACGACAAATGGTTCACCGACAAATGGTTCACCGACAAATCGTCCACGACAAATGGTTCACGATCTTCCAGCTTCTAGTTTGAGCTACATGTTCATCGAAAATCCAGCTTATAGTTTGAACAATATTTTCATCGATCTTCCAGCTTCTAGTTTGAGCTATATTTTCATCATCGCTCATCCAGCTTCTAGTTTGAGCTGCATTTTCATCGCTCATCCAGCCTCTAGTTTGATGAAAATAGAGCTAAACATGCTTTTTGTAGTGCACTGTAAAAAAAACAAAAACTAGAAGCTGGATGAGCGAGGAAAATATAGCTCAAACTAGAAACTGGATAAGCAATGATGAAAATATAGCTCAAACTAGAAGCTGGAAGTTCGTGAACCATTTGTCCGTGAACCATTTGTCCGTGAACCTTTTATCGGTGAACCATTTGTCGTGAACCATTTGTCGTAGAACCAACTCGGATACAGCTGTTGCCAGCTACTTTTTCACCTCCAACAATCAATATAATTATCAGAGCGTTCGTTATCTTATCCCAGTAGTGGAAAGTACGGGTGTAAGTCAAAATCACATATTTACCTTGTCTTATCTGCGAGGCTTTTCTTCTCTGAGGTTACTATGGCAGGAATTAAATAAACTGTCACATCGTGATAAATACAATCTAATATATGTTTACCTACCTCATAATCACATTTATCTCCTGCCGACCAGTTCTTACCTTTCTTCTCAGACAAGGCCTCAGCACTAAGATCCTATAAGTAACAAATCTTCCTTCCTGCGATGCAGGGCTGTAGTGGTAAAAGTTGAGGTGAGTATACGCTACCAGTGAGCAGCGGCGTCACTAGGGCTGGTGTGACCATAAAAAAGTGAAGACCTTCTTTTAGGAATTCGTCTAAGAAATATTTCTGACTTTTTACCAATTCTCTGAAAATTTTCTGACTTTTTACGATTTCGTCTCTGAAAAAGTTGATGACCTTTTTTTAGTCATTCGCCCTAAAACCTTTGAAAACCTCTCTTTTTTCTCAAAATTTCATTGCTCAGTGGCTATACGGTCTCTGTGGGAGGTAAGTATACGCTGTATACCAGCGTATACCCTCGTCTAGTGCCCTGAGTATACGCTGTCAAATTTCTCTAGAGGGAGTAGGCCTATACGCTGTATACCCGCGTATACCCTCGACTACAGCCCTGCTGCGATGGTATATCATACTCTAATTCCCTCAACCAATTATATTATATTTATCAGCCTACTCCTCCCAACAACACTGGCTGAGATTTAAAATCTCCTTTTTCATCTTCTGACAAGCAATTTCCATAGATCTCATTCCTGTATTGCCTCTCTCTCTTTCGTTCTCCACCTGTCTGTCTCTCTCGGTCTCTATCCGGCTGACGGAAGCTTTCCAGTCTGTTTTGCACACGCCATAGTTCCAGTGGCGTACCGTAGGGGGGGCAGAGGGGGCGAGTCACCCCGGGCCGCATTTTTGCAGGGGCGGCAAAATAGGGTTCAAGAAAAATAAAAAAGTGAATTTTGGATAAAAATGAAAAGAGAGAAGAAAAAGAAGAAGAAAGAAACCGTCACTTTAGTGAAGTCCGCTTGGCTTCCATTGATCGTTAGGGGCGGCATCACTCTCAGACGTCTACGTTAAACATAAAACAGAATTGTAGAACAGGAAGTGGAATCGCATTTGTCTAGTAAACTGTAACCAGCGTAAGAGACTTACTGCATGCAGCATAGTCTACTTTTAAGCATATTCTTGCTATGCCGCCCTGCATAATCATAATGCATATACGCCTATACGACTTGTATGTTTAGGTAGCTAAGCGAATTAATGACTTAGAATAAAATTTAATCACAAGCAAATCATTATCATGCATCACCACTGCCCTTCGCCGCTAAGTTTAATTCTCTTTTTAAAATTAATTTTAAAATTGGTCTCGTTTTGACAGAAATTGAGTGCATGATTTTGTCACCTGAAAGCAATACTTATCCTTTCAATAGAGTTTAGTAATAGTATGAAGTTGGGAACTGTGAAGTGAGGATACGCGGAGTAGGGGCCTACCTCTCAATCTTTATCATTACGACCTATGCATTTTTTAACAATGTGTGTTAGTATTGCTAGCTGTGAGGGAAGTTTTTAAAAACTGAAACTGATTAAAACTTAGGCCCCTGTTTAAGGTGCTCAATGAGCAAGACGCGATTGACGAATTTGGCAAAGCTGTCTTTTGAAAGCGAGACGGCTAAAGCAATTAATTTTGATGATGTGATCAATGATTTTCCCGCCGTAAAAGGCTAACGTTAATTGCAAAATGTTAATACGTAACTGTAACATAGTATGATATGTATTTAGGCCTACTGTACACAATGTCATAACAGCGAGTCAGCGACAGTCGCAAGTCATGAAATAAAATGTTTTATTATCTAATAAAATATATTTCCGTAAGTTTAAAATGTATGGGCCTAGCTAAAACGGATAATTACAAAATACAATTAAAAGTGAATAATTCAGAAAGGCTATAAACTGTATAAAATAAAATTGTACATGTACTACGATCGTCATACAATATCTTAGAGAAAATAGCATATCGAAAATTAGGGGGTGAAGGGCAGCATTTTGGGCCTCGCCCCGGGCGGCATTTCAGCTCCGTACGCCACTGCATAGTTCACCATCTCTTATTGTCCAAAAGGCATTTTATTTAAATCAGCCGACTTATCTCTGATCGTTGCTCATCCTTTATACAAGCAGATATTGCACTCGATCCACGTATACTTTGACTCCTGCCTCGCACTCATGGGCGGCGATCCTGGGGGTCGAGGGGACAAGACCCCCACCTTTGAGAGTGGGGAGACACACCCCACATTTTGAAGAAATACCAAGAAAAGGTAAAAAAGTTTACCTCTTTTTTGAGCAGATTAGTTCAAAACTCTTGTTTGACTAGATCAGTTCAAAAGTCCCCCTCCCACCTGTCAAACAAGATCGCCGCCCGTGCACGCACGGTTTCTGGTCACAACTGGTTGCTGGTCCGAGGCTTTACATCTCACGCTCCCGCTTTTTGCGTTATGCTGATGTTTTGCTTCATAGGCGTAGACTCTGGGGGGTCAGCCGGGGCACGTGCCCCCCCCCCATAATTGAGGAGCCGGGACAATGCCCCCAAAATCGAGAGAATTTCTTAGAATATTAAAATATTATGTTTCAATATAGAGAAATTTCTTCAGAAACAGAAAAACAGACACAGAACTGAAATACTATCAGAAATTCATAATGAAAACAAAGATTTATTTTTATCTTCGATATCTTCAATGTGAAGCAAATTTACATGTTAACAAAACGCCCCATTTCATACGCATTAACGTAACACCGGAAGCCTCTGCGGACTGTCTAGATCAGAGGTGAAAAACGTTTTTTTCGGATTTTGGTTTAAAAAAGAAGAAAACCACAAAATTTGTTTTGTTGTTGTTTTTACAAAATAAATTTCTTATTTTTGTAGAAGTTATTTTAATAACATTGATTTAATGATTTTTAATTTTCGGAAATCGCAACTGAATTAAACTGAGTTTGAGCTCTTCTTCGTACCATTTTTCATGATTTATATTATCCGAAATCCGAAAATCTTAAAAACAACAAAAACTAAAAACCATAAAAAACGAGAGAAAAAACAACAAAGACACAACTTTTCATCCAGAAAAAATCTTGTTTTTTTGCACCTCTGGTCCAGATTCCATGCACCTCTGGTCCAGACTCCAGACTAGATAAGCGCAATTAAAAGGGTGACGTTTAAGTTTTAACCTGAAAGACAGCAAAACATTGCGTAAACTTGTCCAAAATATTGGGGGGCCCAATATTTTGGACAAGTTTACGCCACTCTTTTGCTGTCTTCTCAGGTTAAAACTTAATCGTCACCCTTTTAATTGCGCTTATTTCTGGTTTCCAGACCAATTGGATTTCAACCGTTTTCTTCAACGGATGACGATTCTCAACTATCACTCCACTATCAATTGATGCCCTGTGCAGTGTGCATTATGACGAAGGCGTGTCAGAACTCATAAGACAGATCAGATTCGATTATCATTAGAAAGTGACATAAATATATAGGTTAGGACATTTTACTTAGTTTGGACAGTAGTGTCCAGTGCTGGGTATGAGATAACTCAGATGAGCTTAAACTCACGAGTTAATTCACTTGCTGTGATTTATGAGTTTGAGTTAACTCACCTTAAAGAGTGTGAGTTATGAGTTTGAGTTAACTCATATTTTCTGTGAGTTTGAGTTGTAACTGTCAATTATTTTAAACTCAACTCACTCTTCGGCACTCGGCACATATTATGTTGAAACAAGCCTTTTTTATATCGTCGGCTTTCCACACTGGTGAGTGGTGACGGCAGGGAGGGTCGTAAACACTGCTAGCGGACAGTGTTTAAGCACTGCATATTTTGTATATTGTGAACAGTTAAGAACAACATGGCTGAAGTGCCGTGTATTCTTGATGGAAAATATTTTTCTGTTACAAGTAGGCGTCATGGAGAAATTGTTGCTCGATTAGAACGTGCTAGTATGAAACGTGTGAGTTTATGATTTAACTCATTTAACAACTGAGTTTGATTTGACTCATTTCACTTAGGAAAAGTTGAGTTTGAGTTTAAACTCATTTTGAGGTGCATGAGTTGAGTTTTGATTTAACTCATTTCTTGTCTGAGTTTACCCAACACTGGTAGTGTCCGATGATTAGCAGCGTAAGTGGATTACCAGACTAACAGATTATCGTGAAAGAGTTAAAGATATTTAAGCAGATAAGGAAATTGTTGACTTCATTGCTTGGAAATCATCATCATCGTATTCTTTTTTTATTATTCATCATAATACTGGTTGACAAACCGCAACCGTGTACAAGTTACACTGATTGAAACATAGCATAAAGGAAAGAATAATAAAAGATTTGAGAAATAACCTATAGAATATTGCTGTTAAATTTTGAATCGTTCAGTAGATGTCATTATATAGAATACGAGGTATATAGTTTTTGTCGTCCTTCGGTGGGAGTTGAAAGGGGTGGGCACGAGGTCTAAGCCCTGGGCGCAGACTAACTCTAGACCAGGGATGGCGAACCTATGGCATGCGTACCCAACCTGGCACGCCAAGAGATTTTGCTTGGCACGCCACCTGAACTCTGAACCTTCCTGTTTTCATACTTTTTATATTTTTTATTTCTTACATCCAGCAATTTCTTTCGTGCTTCATTGTCACATCCAAAAATTATAGTAAACTTAAATAAATCGCATCATTAAGTAGCCACGTCCAAAAATAATACGACTTTTGAATATTAGCTTTCACTTTTTGGGTACTTCATTCCGTGTTCCTTGGTTCAATAACTGTCTGGCACGCGAAATTTTCCGCTTTCGTTAGGAGCTATTATCTGGCACACGAGCTTAAAAAGGTTCGCCATGTCTGCTCTAGACGGAAAGAGACTGTTGAGAACGTGGTCAGAATTCCATATTACCGCCTGGAGGAGTCGGTGCTCGGTTTGGCCAACTCGTTCAGCAACCGTCGGTGCACAGTCTGAAAGGTAGCCCACTCGCTTGAGTTTGGCAGTGAAGCGTTCAAGTCTCTGCCGTTCTGCTTTTGTGGCAAGGTCCCACCAAGCCGGGGAAGCGTAAAGTAGGCGCGCCATAGTTGTGGCCTCCGCAACCGTCTGTATTCCTTCAGGGCTGAGTCCCTGAGCCCGCAGGACGCGTATTTCATTCATTTTCATTTACGGAACATTTATATAGCGCCCCTTCAAGGCTGTCTACTCAGGAGCGCTACCAGTTCAGCCACGGCTAAAGAGAACAGTCTTCAAATTAGTATAAAAAGTAGTAGAGTGATCTATAGGGACCAGACGGAGCGCTATTGGAAGCCCATTCCAGATCATAGGACCAGCAACAGAGAAGGAGCGGCGCTGCATGATTGCGGTACGCGAGCGAGGGACCATGAGTACAGCTTGATCAGCTGATCGAAGGTTAGATCGCCGCTGGACAACAGATGTAGGGCGACAGAAACCCTGTAGGTATAGGGGCGCTAGTCCCTCCAAGCAGCGCCTAACAAGCGCAGAAACCCTATATGTGATTCGTAGTGGGAATGGAAGCCAGTGCAACACATCCCTCATAAATTCTGAAACCCGGCCATATTTAGGAATACGGCCAATGAGGCGCGCAGCTACGCGGAGAACCCGATCCAGGCACCCAACCCGGACAGCTGGGAGGCCAGCATAAAGGGCACTACAATAATCAAGCCGGGAGACTACAAATGCATGTACAAGGGTAGAGGCAGCCCCTTGGGACAAAGACCGCGACACCACCCTAAGCTGGCGCAGCTGATAGTAGCAATTGCGACAGAGGAGGTTAATGTGGCGGGTGAACGTGAGTTCCTGATCGAGGGTAACGCCAAGGTCGCGTACAGAAGAGGCAAAAGAGACCCGAGGGAACTCAAGGGCTAAAGCCTCAAGGTTAATTTTTGCTAGTTGCTGACGCGTACCCAGCCAGATGAACTGCGTCTTGCTCGAGTTAAGCCTCAGGAGGTTGGAGGACATCCAGGCTTCCAAGGTCTCCGTGACCCGGACAATCTCACGGACAGCAACAGCTGCCGCCAAAGCTGAGCAGTGAACATAAGCCTGGAGGTCATCTGCATAAGACTGGCTGAGAACTGCACCAGCAGCCAGAAGGGTACCCAGGTCAGCCGTATAGAGAATATATAATAAAGGGCCCAGAACAGAGCCCTGAGGCAAGCCAAAAGGAACGGGGACCCAGGGAGACCTAGCAGACCCACAGGCAACGGTGCAGGAACGGTCATGCAGGTAGGATGTGAACCAGTATAGCATAGAGTGATGAGGCACATGAAGCCAAGACCTCGTCAATGTGGGATTTGACACGGAGATCGCTTCGCAGGGTGACACCAAGTATTTTCATTGAATCGACGCGTTTGATTCCATCCAGCACTGGTGGGAGAGTTCTTAAAACCCGTCGTGCGACGATCATTTCTTTGGATTTTGCTGTATTGAGACGGAGGTTGTTTCGTTCAGCCCAGATACCTACTTGGTTCAGTTCTTCCCGGATGGTATGCCTCATAAGCGACCCGAGTATCAAGTAAGTATCATCGGCGAACTTGACGATCTTGTTCTCCTGGAAGCTCGGCTGGAGGTCTTGTGCATTGGTGTCGAATAAGGCCGGTCCAACGCCAGAACCCTGGACCACGCTAGAGTTTATTATTGTTTCTACTGATGTTTTGTTGCCGAACCTGGTGACATGCTTTCGATTCTTGAGAAAGTTTACGAGCCAATTGTAGACATGGTCTGGAATATCTAGGCTAGATATTTTTGCCGTCCCTGGAAATGCGGAGGTAGTAAGTGGGAAAATAGCAGAATTGCCTGCCATACCTATCCTGAACTTTTATGAGGCATGCCCATTGCCCATTGCCCAGACTGTCTCCACCTATCGACTCTTAGCGCATAATGCAAAGGATCACAAAAGAGAAAATAATACTGTGCATAATTACAAAAGCCAGTAAACACATAATTAGTTTCGGTTGGTATAAAAATTTGTTAAAGTCACGACTTTACTGTAAATAGGTCTGTCCTGTTGCTCCATGGGTATAATCTATAGGCCCTACTCCTATGTTGACGTATGATGTGGCAAGAAATTTTTATATAGTTGGCCTTCTGGTAAATTTCCATATAATTATTTTCACATATTATCATGTAACATGATGCAATAACAATTCACAGCTAGCAGCAGACTTGATAAAACTTAAAACGTCTGGACCCTTAGTCATTTTTTCATCTGGTTGGCACGCGTAAGCCGTAATAGAAAGACCAAGACAGGAATTTCATTTTCATGTAAGAGGGATTTGAACGAAGCGAACAGGCTTCTTCTCCAGGCTTTTGAATTGGGCTTGCACGACCTAAAATGTTGTGGTTAAGCACAATGAATTATTGTGCTTTATCTAGTGTTTTAGAGAATTATTGTTTATTTACTCTTTTGCCAACAGTTAACTGCGACCTCGTTTTACTTTTGTTTTCACATTAGGCTTCAATCTGATAATATGGTAGACCTAAAACTCGATGAACCCAGTGCTGTCTTATCAGCAGTGTAGGCCCTGCAAAGCAAAGCAATGCACTGCCGCGCGTGGAGGTCACGCAGTGCACATTAATTTTTTGGTATTTCTTTAATTTGGGGGCCACTAGAATCGTGGAGCCTCTGGCGACTACCCAGCTCGCCTATGCCTTAAGACGGCACTGGATGAACCTATTAATTTTTAAGGTATCTTGTTTATTTGGTCTTGCTGACAGAAAAGTAAATATAATTACGTAAACACGGGTGAAATATGTTTAATTAAACATAGGGATACATGCTAGAATTTTTGTAAAATAGGCCTATAGATTTTGTTAATAGGTATGTAATATGATGTGATAGAAAAAAATATTGCAAATTAATAATGTTGAACAAAATTACAGAATTGGACAGTTCGAAACAACTAGGTGTGCTGTTTTATAAGCTGAAATCTTACTGGAACCAAACGTTTTGCAGTGTTGCAAGTACATGTGGGGATTAAACGGTAATCAAGAAAAAACCAGAACCCTTAAAGCAACGTATGCATCCTAAAGTTATAAAAGAATTAATAATTTCACTGTATTTTGAGATTGATGACTAAAGTAAAGCCTTTGTGTTAAGGCCTTCTGAATAAAGCGCACATTGTGCATTATGATTTCTGAAGGATCCGAGGCGGCGATTCTCTCATATCCGAGAAATGAAATGGTATTGGCAAATGAGAGCGTTGAATTTCAATGCAGTACAGACTCAAATAAATCCCTGCAATGGTCTGTTACACACTGGGGCACAACGGAGACTAAACCAATTTTTACTCGCGGAAACTTAACTTCAGCTGGCGAATCGAAGTATAGAATCGACACGAGCATTCAGAGACAATGCAATCTGATAATCGATTCCGTTGATTTCTCACATGCTGGAAAGTACAAATGCACTGAAGAATCCTTTAGAACCGAGGTCGAAGCAGAAATTGCAGTCATAGGTAAGTTCATTTCCTTGTCTTTCTCGTACCAGTATACTGAATTACAGGTACGATGAATTTTATTTCTTTGAATGAAGTTTTGGTCACCCGATCAGCGAATGAAGGAAGATCTGTATTTGCAGCAGTTCATTAAATAACGTCTTTGTAACGAGATTTTGGGCGTTTCTAAACCGTACAATTAAGTATTTTTGTATTAATGCTAAAAGTAAAGGCGATTTAATAAATGTAATATCTTTTAGCAAGTTCAATGAACCAAAACGTCTTTGAATTAGGCCTAAATATGACGTGAGGCATGACTAGTCTAGAGGCATGACTGTCCTATGCAAAGAGTCAAAACAAGAGAACCTACATGTAGATGACTTAGGAAGTTAGGCCTATATTATTGTTTCATTACTGATTTACTTTTAAGCCAAAATTAAGGCTGTGAATATCTTGTAAAATAGAATACATCGTGAGTTAAAATAACTGTAGATTCTCAGCCATCATGTCAAGTGAATGCAAGCAGTACAGACAACTCAATAGCAGACAACGATTATCTATGGATGCAATGCAGCCTCAGCTTTTCTGGCAACCTTAACCTTAGTATGAGTTGGATCAGAAATAGCACTGGAGACGTATTACATCAATCTGTCAGTGACAGAAATCAATCTACGATCGTTATTCAAGTTAAATCGAGTGACAACGGTGAGACGTTTATGTTCAAGGCGACTTTTACACAAGAAAACAACCCTAGCGAAACCGTCATCACGTGGAATTACACTGTTAAAGTGTTTTGTGCGTATAGCCTACTTTATACAAATGGACATACTTCAATAAAACACGATAATTTTTACTGCGACACTTAGGGGCCTGCACTTATAGTGTAGGCCCTAGGTTGCACAATAGTGTAGATGATAAACCATCTCAGCTAGCATTTCCGTGGGCATCATATGGGACCCACATGGGCTCTTGGCGGGTCCTATATTATCGGAATAGGAGTCCTTTATGGGCTCCATTTGGCCATTTTGGCAGGGGTCCGCCGTGTGTGATGAGATCCTCTCGTAGCGTTGATCTAACCTGATTTCTTTCGATCCAAACATACCATCCATTTTTGCAAATATATTGAGTCCCTAACTTTTAAAGTGCACTAGATTTACTTTGTAATGTAGGTCTAATTTAATGTAATATTTATGCCACGTAATGCAACTGTCGAGCAGAGCTCTTCACCAGACAAAGCATAACATTTCTAAAGAAAAAGTTGACTTTAAACCGTTTAAAGAAGAAAGACAGGAAAGGGACAATCCTCATGAAAAAAATCGCCTTTATTGCATAATTCCTACAAACATGCAAGGAATTCTTAACCTATTTTCCGCTTAAGTCGTATACAATAGGCCCTAGGCTACTTGATCGGAGATCGTAATGAATGTGCGGCTGATGGCAATCCGACTCCCAGCTGCAAATGATAATAAAAAGTCCATATATATAGGCCAATATAAACTAAAAGAGATTACAGAAGCTTGGATGTAACAACATTATAGAAGACAAAAGTAGATTGACTAGAACAAAAGAACAAAAGAAAAAGGAAACATTTGACTATTTTTTTCACTCCATGCAGTACTATGGAGAACAATAGGCTAAATGCCTATAACGTTTATAATTAGATCAACCAGCTGAACGCGTTGGCCTGCATGTGACACGTTTGTAAACGACCATCAAATGTGACTCACCGTTCTCAAATAACAGTTTAAATATATATGTGTTAGTCTTTTCGCATATAAACCAACATTCCTCGGCATAATAATGAGGTGCCAACTTGACATTGCACTCTGATGATGCGTCATTGGTGTGCATACTTTATTTAGATTCCACTTTGACAACCGAAGATACGCAGGGACTACCTGTGATATTGGCAATCGTTGTTGCTGTGGCAATAATCTGCTTCACTCCAGTCACAGCATACATTTCCTTTAGAGTCTATAAAAGAAGTAAGCTTTTAATCGATATATTAATTATCTATATCTAGTAGACTATGAAACTGTGGTGCACGGTATGCACTTGGTTAGAGCGCCTCGCATATAACGCGGAAGTATACGGGTTCAAGTCTGGGATAATTACTATGGAGGAACATCGAGCAGTGTTTAATCTAGACACCATTGGGGGGGGGGGGAATTCCCCCTCCCAGGATTTATGTTTTCCCCAGAGGCCAGGAATATTTTAATGTAGACACCTTTTGGGGGGGAATTTCCCCCAGGATACATGTTGCACTGTCCCCAGAGACGAGTAAACTAGTAATAGAAAAATAAAATTACAGAATAAGATATACGAAAGTTTTTTGAGAGATGAATTCCTAAAAAAGGTCGTGAAAGTTATCAGTTTCTATCTAAAAGAAGGTAGGAAAGTGAGATGAAAAAAAGGTCATCAACTTTTTTGAAGGTGAAATTCCCCAAAAAACACGAATGAAATTGTTCCCAAAAAAATTGGTGAAACACGGATGAAATTTCCCAAAAACGTCGCCCTTGTTGGTCTCCCCGACAAACCTTGTTTCCCCCCTCAGAAGAGGGGGGACTAGATTAAACACTGAACATCGAGCAAATCTTTACTCACTATTGCTCTGAGCCATCGATGTTCCATCGTATGATCACGTGTCCTGCTCCGGACTTTAGAAGGAGGATAATATCAAATTCAAGCGAAATATCAAATTTTCGTTGTATTGAGTTGCTTTATTTTTTGTCATAGTGCGCCATTTCTCAAATTGCAGTCATGGCATAGACCTACTATGCAGCAACAGATGAAATTTACTTCAAGATCGGTTGATTTTATATTTATAATAGGCCTGTATTTCGATGAAGTTTACAAGATTGTAATATAGTGTCTCACTGCTGTTTTACTATTCTTAGTCATACTAACGTAACTGTATACAAACCAAAACATGGTGGGTCCTATCTAAGACTTTGCTGCACACGTGAATTGTATGATATAGGTCTATTCACGTCCTGTTTGATAACAGATCGTGTGAATAAGGTATCGACCTTTGTGAAGTCTTCAAATCCACTTGTTAGATCTTAAACTGTTTCTAAAATTTAACAGAGTTAGCTCTGGTCACATCTTTAATATCTGGAAAACTTCTTTTCCCAATCTCAAAAAGACCCTGACAGTAACCATTAACACTTACATAGGGCCTACAAGTGATTCCTATTGAAAGTACAAAAAGTTTGATTCTGAAAGACTAATACGATAAGAATATATATATATACCATTATATATATATCATTTGTAAAAGTATTGGCTAAAACTTTTTTTATGACTAGTTAAATCGAAACGTCAAGAAGCCTCGGAGGAAGGACATCGCCAGTCGGAGTCGAACAGTGAATTAGAGGAACAAACGGCGAGAGCAAATGAGCAACACCACGAGACAACAGATCAAAGTTTGAGAAACAAAGGAAACTACGCTGATCTAACCGACAGATCATTCAGTGATCAACAATACAGTCATTTACACATCTATGCCAACGCAAATGCCAACACGAGTGCCAACGCATTTGCCAGTGCAAGTGCTTCGGCTGAATATGCCAACCGAAAGTTTATAGAATTAATGCAAATGACAGAGGACTACTACAACATTGCAGACAATTGATTGTCTGCCAAGACTAGTGCGCATTCGTTTATTTATATACATATGTATGTACGTATGTATGTATGGGTGTATTTACGTGGGTATGAATGTATGTATGTGTGTATGTATGTATGAATGTACGCACGTATGTATATATAATAGATGCACATATGCCTGCGTGTGTTCATGCATGCTATGACCTCAACGCAAGTTTATTCAGCCTGTGAACGCAGTAGGTTTTCGTGGAAAGTATTTGATTATGACGAACGACAGACGCACAAAAGCAACGGTTCGGAAAATATTTATTCTGAAATTTTTATAATTCTTTTCACTGCACAAAAAGCAAACCATAGGAAGTTCCTTACGCTATGTACAGTATTACTGGATTTGATATTGGCCATCTTCCAAAATTCAAAAGTGCACACAGGACCATAGAGAGAATATCGATGGCGCTAAGCAATTGTGCGTGAACGGTTTGCTCAAGATCTCCACACGATGACCGCATGATACGAGGCTCGAACCCACACTCTGCGTATTACAGGTCAATCTCTCCATTTGAATTTCGTGCCATACTAAAAAAAATTCGTGAAAAAGTAATTATAGGTTTGTCTAGCAACCGGTTTACATCTACCCACACGAATGCATTGACGGATATTAGGATATACTCAACATTGGATTAGATAACAAGATTTTATTGTGTGAAACAAGAATAGTGTAGAATTTCATATTAGAGTTCTAGTCAGCCTAAAGAATTTCAAACTACTGTCATTTCAATTTGCTCGAAAACGCAGATATTGCAAATAACTGACGATAACTGGTCTATGGGCAGACAATAAACGCAGCTGCATTTATGTAGGACTACGCAGACAACCTACTTCCACTATATTCATGTATAGGTGACTCAGAGAGAGTACAAAAGGAGCTACATGAATGTATGGAAGCATACATATGCACAATCAATGTGCAAATCTAATTGGAATTTGTTAACAGTGTACATTAGCCAGTATCATGTATCGTTAGCTACTTTGAGTCAAATACAGCAGCGCTTCCCAAACTTCTCAGTGTGACGGACCGGCAAGAATTTACTTTAAGTGGGAATATTTTCCCATTGCAGCAGGACGGTGCCCAATTTATTACTTAGGCTCCTATTTTATCTATAAATTGGTAAAAAAGGTAAATTTTTTTAATAGTATCGCGGGTATGTAATTCAGTAGGCCTACTAAATTTCAACTGAATACTTTGTACTGATCTGATATGAAATTTAAAAAGTTGAAAAAAAATTGATAATCATATATCATTATATTTATAACCGTCACTAGCATGTATCATGCTAGTGCTGTTTATTAGGGCATAGCAAGAAATAGGTTTTGGTTTAAAATGAACTTTGGCACAATCAGAAAGGTTGCTCCAGTCTTAAAACATAAGTGTGGAAGAAAGATTGCATCAAATTTATTGCATCTAACTTTGCCGCCGAGCAATTGAAGTTTCCTCTACCTTCGCAAGTGAAAACCATGCCAAATGCCTTATTGAAAAAGGCGTAAAATAGTGCCTCCTTATTTGGGCTGTTTCTTGTGTGCACGAAAGTAAAAAATGTTGAGTTTGGTTGATGAATTTGGTGAGTTCAATTGGTGAGTTTGTTGAGTTTGGTGAGTTTGTTGAGTTTGGTGAGTATGGGTGAGTTTGGTTGGTGAGTTTGGTGACTTTGGTGAGTTTGGTGACTTTGGTGACTTTGGCGAGTTTAGTTGGTGAGTTTAGTAAGTTTGATTGGTGAGTTTGGTGAGTTTGGTTGGTGATTTTGGTGAGGCGGGTGAGTTTGGTTTGTGAGTTTGGTGAGTTTGATGAGTTTGGTTGGTG
>OY744610.1:21441012-21531012 GCA_963556255.1 Allolobophora icterica
CTATTTTTCAGCATTCATTTTGGAAGGAAGTGCAGCTGCGTTTCTAACAGTTCCGGAAAACAAAATGACTTTATTAAACAGTAAAACTGAGTTACAATGCAGCACAAAGTCAGTTTTGCCTCTCATTTGGTCCTTTATCTCTGCTGGTAGCCCATTATTTTACACCATACTCTATATTCATGGAAACTTAACTACAAGTGGGGCAGCGAAGTACAAAGTCGACAGAAACATTCGTGGACAATACAACCTGGTAATGGAATCCGTCGATATATCATATGCTGGAAGATATATATGTACGGATGGATCCTATGCACCAGAGGTCGAAGCAGAGCTTGCAATAATCGGTAAGGGTTATTATATCTTCTTGCATTACAAAGTGTTAGGCCTAAGTCCGATAGAGTTCCTGAGTTCAAACGTTTATTCAACAAAATCTTTCTACTGTAGGCCTACAATATATAAACACGGTTTGAAACACCTTGTCTTAAATTCGAACAAGCTTGACTCATATCTATTCTCCTGTCTCGCTCTCTGTTGTTTAATCTGTCTTTCATTCTGCTTCATTCCCTTCTACTTATTTCCTTCTTTTACTTTTAATCACATCTTCCTTCCTTCCAGAACCTTCTCGCTCTAGCCACGCTCACATCACTCTCAACAGACACCCGTTTGTGATAAAGAACTACAAATAATAGAACATAACAGAAGCATACAAGCATACATCCATTGCCGTCCAAGTTGGTGTAATTTAGATCATAGTTTCCATTGTAATCGTTTTAGACCTTAGACACCTCTGTCTAACCACGCATGACTCAGTTTCTGAATTTGACCTATCACAAGAACTGACGAAATTGGCCTTGGCGGACTTGACTAGATATAGCGTTGATGAATAAGACTAGTCTCCCTGATGCAACTTTTCTGTGACGCTCAAAAATTTCGGAGGTTTACTATAATAGATTACGTTACATTATAGTTCCCATTCTGTTCACTTCTGATATCAGTTCCTTGTTACGGTCTTGTGGGCTACTGCATCACCTCTATGCTGATGACATACAAGCATACATCCATTGCCGTCCAACAGAGGCAGCTGTTTCTGTTGGCCTGATGTGCCATGCCATTGACATCCTTTCTGGATGGATGGCTTCTAATAGGTTACTGCTGAACCCATCTAAAACTCAGTTTATTTGGCTTGGTGGTCGCAGACAGTTGACAAAGGTTGACCTGCACTTGTTAGCAGAGGCCTTCCCCCATGTCTCCTTTTCGCTCACTATCCGGGATCTGGGTGTGACAATTGACCAAGAGCTTACTTTTTCTCAGCATGTTAATTTGGTCACCCGGAGTTGTTACTATCAGCTCCGGCAGTTGCGTGTTGTAATGCGGTCCCCTTCTTATGACGCGGCGATGATCCTTGTTCACGCTTTTATCTCCAGTAGAGTTGACTATATTGCTGCTCTGTTCTCACTGGACATCCATTGACTCTAATTGGGCGGCTTGACCGGGTCCTTCGCTCTGCCGCTCGGCTCATTGCCCATATCCCAAAGTATGCACCAGTTTCAGCTTATATGCATGATGTCCTGCATTGGCTTCCTGCCTCACAGCGCATCGCCTATAGGATTGCTTCTCTAGTTTGGCGGTCTCTCTGAGGTGAAGTTCCGTCTTACCTATCTGATCTCTGCTGTCTGCTCTCTAGCCTAATGTCCCGTCGAGTTCTACGTTCTGCAGCTGGGGGTGAGCTATTGGTTCCTCGGTCCCGCTCCTCAGTTAACCCATTAGTGCCCAAAGTTGCAAAACTTAACACATTAAGTTATACTTTCAGTAATCTCAACAACTGAGTGCAGTAACATTGCTGACAACTTATTTATTGATTCCTACTACAATATGAGTACTTTACATACTGTCCGTTTTAACGGACGTCGGGCACTAGCCCAGTGATAACCATAACTCAGGTTAATGTAAGAGAATCAAGCGTATACTAGCTATAATCATGCAATGTTTGCAGAATGGGTTTGATGAGTTGCCACAATTATTTACAGTATGAAGTTTTATGCAGCGTGATAGTACTTGTGGCAGTCAGGATGAAGGCCTACATCACATTTCTCACAACGATATATTGTCTTCTTCGTACAAGCCTTGCAACGACGGTCTGTGTCTCCTCGTACAATCCAGTGGTTGTTACCATCGTACCGTACATCAGAAAGTACAACAGAAACATGTCGACCTTGGATGGATGGTACACCATAGCACTTGAGAAGACTTACAGCCAGCTGTCGCCTGAAGTCAAACAAACTGTCGCCGCCTCCATGAACTTTGCGAAAGAGATAACGGTGTGTTCTTTTGACCAGCATACAAATTCGTTTGCGTCACAATGTGCTCCTGAAGTGCTTCATCAATGAACATTAGGAAGAACTGTTGAGGAGTTGTCAGGGCACTGAGGCCTGTAAACTGTCTTGCTCTGTACGTCTGAGGGGTCTGCAAAATTCTCTTAGCCCTCTTCCAGCTTGGTGCAGCTTGCAGCAGCTTGGTCACAACTTTTGGGCACAAAGATTCCTCAACTGCATCGTTGTCTGTGCTTTGTCTTTCCTGATTGTCAGTCGTTGATGGAAATCGGCGCTTTCTAGCCTGGTCATTCTGCTGACTTGACTTATCTTTTAGACAACGAGGAGGCCTACCATTACCAGATGTTGACTTGATTCCACATTGTAAATCTTTGTTTTTTCTGCGTGAAGTTTTGCCAATAAAGGCGACATTACAGGCATCCGATATTTCTGGACGACTGTCATCCTTGCTTCTCGATTTCTTTATGTCAGCAGGACCTGCAGCAGGGTCACATGATAATGACGGGCCACCTCTGTCCTTGCATGAGTCACTGACATCTTGATCTGTTGGTTTGATCTGCCTGCGGACTTCACTAGGATTTGACAACAACTTGCGTCCCAAATGGTTGACATTGAAGTCATACTCTTCATCCGACTTGTCACTGTCTTCATCGGTTTGCATGCCTTCATTGTTTGGTGGTTATAAAAAGATGTCAATTGTGCTTTTATTGCTGTCATAAGGGTCACTGGTTTCTTCTTCTAGCTGTGCTAGAACTTCAACCAGTGCCTGTTGGGCAGTACTAAAGAAAAAATAAACATGAAATTTTATCAGTGGTAGTAAATGAGGCATTAGATTCTTAGGACTGTGAATAATTTGCCGATTTTGCTCGTAGTCTAGGGGACTACAAAATAGTGTGTAGCTAGTCTAAATACAAGTAATGCAATGATAGGTGTAATTGTTGATACAGTGATGCTCAGCGAATTTTACTGTGGGAAACCAGAACGTCGTATACGGGCTAGTGCCCGACGTCCGTTAAAACGGACGCAAACATTACAGCAGAAATTTCCATGGTGAAACAAGCCTTGATTGTTATAATATTCTCTCAACATATGGACCTATATGTCTACTATTAACAACAAAAATACTTTGTTCAAATTATTTCTTTTTCATTACCAAGTGAAATTATACTTACTAGCAGTAACGAAGTTTTTTCGACATCTTGAAATGGGCGCGAAACCAAAACAACAGATGTCTCCAAATGACATAATTCGGAAATCACAATCGTGGAATTTATAGCCCAATAGCCCAACATTTAAAAAAAATATGAACAGTCTACTATGCATTTGCTTGTTATTTTTGGCAACGTGTTATCTAACCGTCCGTTATAACGGACGCTGGGCACTAATGGGTTAAACAGCGTCGTGCCTTCTCAGTGGCTTGCCCCTCTATGTGGAATGGGCTACCACCTTCTTTACGCTTATTTCCACGAGGAAGTTCACCTGTTTTCTACCGCCTCCTTAAGACTTTTCTTTTTAACCGTTGGTGGACTGGGAGCACCTCTGAGTAGGTTTCTTGAAGAGGCGCTATATAAATTATCAAAATGAATGAATGAATGAATTACTCTTTGCATTGTAAAATGTAAAGGTCACGAGCACTGCGCTTTAGGGTGCTATAATAAGTGTCTAAATACATCCATGTATTACAGTACATTACTCAGACTATGAGCGTGTTAGAAGAACTCTCCTTTCTGTCAATGTGAGAAGATATTGCCTTTAAATATATAGATATATATCGCTCCTTCTCATTATACCATAAATAGGTCGATTCTCATTGCACTTAGCGTCTTTCGCAGTCGAGAGCTCGATCTCAGCCTATAGATGCTATGCGCTTTTGATGTATTCTTAATAATCGTAAAGTCTAGGTTCTCTCTGAATTGCTTTATTTTAAATTAGCTGAAAATTAGAGCTTACTAGTTGCTTAAACATAGCTCTTTGAACCTTAATTTCCACCTAAGCATAAGCCTTCTGAGTCAGCTTAACCCGTTAATGACCACTTTTTATTCAGTGGCCAGATTTTGATGTTCTTTTGCACATTGAGTCCTTGTAATAAAAGTACACTAGGGCAAAAAATTTGAAAACATATCTTTGTTGGTTCCAGAGATATTTAGGTGTCCTTTTAAAAGGACGCTGAGCACATACGAGTCAAAACGCTACTAAGAATCAACTGTGTTGTTATATAGCAGGTATGGCGAACCTATGGCACGCGTGCCCAACCTGGCACGCCAAGAGATTTTGCTTGGCACGCCACCTGAACTCTGAACCTTCGTTTTTTTTTCATGCATTCTAAATTTTTTATTTCTAACATCCAGCAATTTCTTTCGTGCTTCATTGTCAAATAAAATTATAGTAAATGCAAATAAAATCGCATTATAAGTAGCCACGTCCAAAAATAATACAATATTGATATGCAATATTAGCTTTCACTTTTTGGGTAATTCATTCCGTGTTCCTTGGTTCAATAAATTTCTGGCACGCGATATTTTCCACTTTCTACAAGAGCTATTTTCTGGCACGCGAGCTAAAAAAGGTTCGCCATGGCTGTTATATAGCATTTCATAGTAAAAGAAACAGCTGTACAATGACAAAGCAAAAATAATACATATAGCAGTGACTTAGTATCATAGTGCCAATGTCGTTTGATGTATAAAAAAAACAAATAAGCAAGCATATTCTTTATTACCCAGTTGCGAACAGCATTCTGGGGAACACACGTTATGCGACAAAATCATAAAGCATACGAATTGTCAGGATCTGACGGCAGTGAATACTAGAAAAGTCCAATGTCTCAGCTTTCAACATGGTGTGATGGTGATATTTTAGTTCATTGACTGTGGAAGGCAGCAAAGCAGTCAACATGTAAAGAAGACATTTACTACACGTCTGTGAAACTTTCTTGCCACAATGTCCACACCTCCTCTCCTTTGGAATGCTTTCAACGGTGTAATCCATGTGGTCATATCTCACCTCTGGCAGCACTCACTTTCTCTGCAGTATACAGGCTCCATGCTCCGTTCTGAGCGGGTTGAGTATTTCAGAAGATATGCATTGACAGTGCGCCGTGTACACTGTACATTCCAAGAGATCAAGTTCCTCAGTTGCACTGGAATGACCATGTCTATAGAGCACCCAAGCGTTGCTAACGGATGCACTGACCAAGAAGTTGAAGTGCGGATAGAGATCCGGGAGGTTGCAATGTTTTGGTCAGCACGGTCGACGCCAACCATGAATCTGTTTATATTTATATAGCGACCCTTCTGTAGGCACTGACCACATTTAGCTGAGGGACAGAGATGGCCTTCTTGTCCTTGTCGGACCAATGCCGTGCTTGACCTATAGTGGTGCTGCAGAATGACAGTTTGATGCCAGCGTAACAATGTTCCTGTCGTGCCACTGAACTAAGGTGACCTCGACAAAGCAATGTGGGGCCGTCTCGGTGGCTGGGCTTCTATCTGGAATGGACACTCCTCGAAGCTGCGTGTCCAGCATAGGGATAATTCATGTACTTTTTTATCAGCGTTTGAAAACTCTTCTTTTTCGCCGGTGCTGGGCTGGGAGCGCTTCTGAGTAGATATCTTGAAGGGGCGCTATATAAATTTATTGAATAAATTAATAAATGAAAATAAGATTCAAAATTTAGGACATAAATAAGTATGAGTAACTAAAACGTAAGCCTGTCAGTGATGATTTGCACACTGAACCAAAACCGAAATGACGGTACCATATGTGCTCAGCGTCCTTTTAAAAGGACGGCAAGTTTTCGTCAAAAATTTCCAAAATGAAAAAACTGTTTTTGGGGAAAATGAAATGGTAAAGGAATGCAGTCATATAATAGCTACTTAAAACTACAAAGAAACATATTTTATATAATAGTTGAATAGTAAAAATAAATTTCCATTTCTTTTTGATGGGCGGCATTTCTGGATCCCAAAATTTCACAACTTTGAGTGTTAAAAACACAAACAAAATCTAAAACTTCTGTAAATTTTTGCAAGGATATTTGTTTAACAACATCAGTGGGACGCCAGAAAACAAAAATTATGAAATAATTTGATGTGATCTAACAAATAAGTAAGTAAATGTAACTGTCCTTTTAAAAGGACGTGGTCATTAACGGGTTAATATTTGAACCTAAGCATACTTGTACATTGGTAGATCTTCAATATTAGCACTAGGCCCATTCGAGTTAACTGAGGACTGAAGTAAACAGACCCCTAGCTCGAACATAGTTCAAAAATACTGACTGATGTATAAACAATGTACAAAAGTAAAGTGAGATCAAAATAATGATTGTAGACCCTCAACCATTGTGTCAAGCAAATGCAAGCAGTACAGACAATTCTGTTATGGAGAGCGATTATCTATCGATGCAGTGCAGCATTAGTTTCTCCGGCAACTTGAGTCTTAGCATGAGTTGGATTAGAAATACCAAGGGAAGCGTTATACGTAACACTTCTGATCATAGAAATCAGTCTGTGATCGTAATCCAAGTTAACTCGAGTGACAACGGTGAGACGTTTACATTCAAGGCGATCTTTACACAAGAAAACAACTTTCGTCAAACCGTCATCACATGGAATTATACAGCAAAGGTTTTGTGTGAGTGGAGCAGTTATTACCTATAAAAAAGCAATCTATACATCATACAAATCAATACAGTAAATAAATGTGACAGTATTTCTGTTGCGCCACTCACACTTTCTGTGAATGTTGCACCGAACGCGATTTCAATGCTACAATTATGTACTTATCGTTTTAATTGCAGTCTGACGTTCCCGTCGTTTGAGCTAATCCTTAACTCCAAATTTGCAAGTGCTACTCTAAAGCTAAGCGCAAGGCGCCAGCTTATTCACGAGCGCTGCGTCGCATCAAAGGGGTTATCCAGATATGTAAAAAGAAGATTCGAATCCCGTTGACAAAGAGACCAGAGAGAGGAGGAAGAGGAGATGCTAAGGCGAGTTTCGTTGAAGAGGAGAAAGAGCATGGAAGTCATAGCGTTGGGTTAGTGTAGGAATTCTTGAAAAGGTGAGATTTCACTCTGGAATGGAAAGTCTCAGAGGTGATAAGTAGGTGGGTGAGCCCAAGACAAATGACAGTGAGAAAGCGGTAGTAATTTTGGGGAACTGTGAATATGCAGAATTAAGAAGAAGATAGTTTCAGAGTCGAGGTGCAGTGTGGGATAAGGATCGGTTGGAGAACTTGAGACGACTTGTGACAGGGAGACGGGAGAGAGTGAGTTAGGAGTCGGTTAAAGTCGAGTGGATGGATGGTAACGAGTCGCGTGTGCCAAAGCCACCTAGCCTTATGCTCTTTCGATCCAAAAGTAGAGCAAGAACTTTTGCAGGTAGGCCTATTTCGTCTCTAACATTTAAATTGCACTTGTTTTAAAAGGTAATGTAATATATTTTGCTCTTAAACCATGTGGAGCAAATGTCCAGCAGAGTCCAACATCAGAGAAAAGATATAAATTCTAAATAACGAGTAGATTAGATATTAAACCGTTGAAGAAGAGGGGCAGAAAGAGCGACTCTGTTTTAAAACAAATCGCCTCTATTTCATAATTTCTCCAGACACACCAAGAAATCTTGTCATAAGTCCTCTGAAAACCGTCTACGTTGTTGGTGATCGTCTTGAATGTTCGGCTGATGGTAATCCATCTCCCAGCTATGAATTGACGGATATCGAGACAAACAGAACCACATATGGCTCCTTTCTAACCATCGAGAAATACATGATGCGAACTCAGAATCACACATTCAGATGCACGGCGTACAATACGGTGGCTGGACTCAGCAGGCATATTTCTAAGACACTTACGTTTAGCGTCATAGGTAAGGCAATGCTCCAACATACTAGCCTTATAGAGAACCGCTTTGATAGATATGCCTACGCTAAACTGAAACATTCAGCAATCAGAAAACTTTTGATCATCTTTCAACGACATACCATATTGCTACGACTGGTATAATTATGCATATGACGTCCATAATTTCATCACCAGCATAAAGCTTATATGTGATACGTTTGAAAATGACCGTCATTCTATTCTCAAATTTCAGTTTCAACTTAAATTTTGTCTCTTTTACACACTTATACCAATATAGTACGTTATAATTTTTTTAGTAACAAAGTGCTTGACAATGCATTTAAATAATTATGTGTTCTTCAGTGCGGTTGATCTATCTAGGTACCACAGATACACCTCGACTAACTACGTTGTCGATGATCGTAGCGGCAGTGACAATATTCTGCTTCCTTCCAGTCATAGGAGTCTATGGTAAAAGTAAGAATTTCATTGATATATTCATTTACATCTTACTAGCTGGTTTACCCGGCGTTGCCCGGGGTTATAAATTTCAATCCCTGTAGCCACCACCACCACCACCACCACCACCACTTTATGTGAAGCGAAATCCCTACGGTTGCGCCGTCTGGCGAATCTTTAGAAATGCGTGCCGGTGACAGAGAATTGTCGGTCAAACACACAGAATCTTCTCGGGCGGCGCCATCTGGCGAATGAAAATAGGTTGAGCGTAATTTTTTTAGCAGCTAAAAATGCATTGGCCGGGTAGGTTTTGGCCCTGGACATGATGGTAGCGGTGAAAACGGGAGACGCGAAGCCTCACACTGGGTGTCATGCCCACCCCGACACAGTAGTGAAGGTTTGGAGTGAAAAGCTCTAAAACTGTAGAAATGCATCCCGGTCAAAGACGCGGGGACAGACAGATTCTTCTCTTTATATATATATTAGGGTGGTCCTCAAAGCTATGTAAAAAAATAAAGTTTTGAAAATGTATTATGGTACCATTTTATTCTGTTATGCTTCATGTAACAATGATTCCTACCAAGGTTTATGGAAATTGCACAAACGTTAGAGGTCGCTCAGCAAAGTCAAAGTTCTTGAAATCATTTTTGTATTAAATGCATTGCGCGGTTTCACATTCACACTGGTGCAACGGATGCTTTGATTGTAAAACTGTAAGATGTAATTGAATAACTTAGTACATACTATTTTAATTTGCACTCTTATTTAATTTGTCAAATAAGAGGACTGCCATTTGGCCCATTTTGTTGCAAAATGAAAGTTTTTAAATTTTAAGACAAATTATTAAAATAAAACCTTTTGCCTAAAGTTAGTCACATTTTCTGAGTTTGGCAGGGGGTAATGGCAGGGGTTATTGGCAGGGATCATGTACAGACGGTAATGTCCTAGACTCATATTACTGGCATTTGGGTCCCATATGGGTCCTATGTGAGCATACTGGCATATTATATCCCTACACAAAGTGCAGGCGAATGAATCATCACGCGTGATTTTCGGTCTAGGCGTTTGGTGATCGCGTCCGATCAAGTAATCTGATCGCATTCAAACTCTTGGGTGAGGTCTCCAAAGCTGAATAACCCACATAAAAATGTCATTGTCAAGTGAATTGTTTCTGGGTTTGGGTTTACCAGGTGATCAAGATACCTAAGCAAATAACACTAGATGCACTGTCGTGACCAGGGCCGTCTACTCCATAGAAACCTTGGAGCAAATGCTCCATCAAAAAATGGGGGGGGTAGAGATCTGTCATTGTATGTGCCATCACTATTGGAGCGGGGGAAGGAAGGAGAAGGGGAAGAGGAGGGAGGAGAGGGAAAGTTGCTACAATGACTTCGGGAAGGGGGTAGACGCCCCTGGTCGTGACAGCCTGCGATACACAACGGCCTGAGTGATTAGGCTATGTAGCATGTAGAATAAGGAAAAGAATTGGTCTACTGTGGGTTCTGGGTTAGGCCTAATGGCTGCGTGTTTTTTTACATGTGGGCATCCTGGTTTGCTATGTGCCGTCAGCCAGATGATTTCATAGCCACGCAGCGGTTAATACATATTCAGGAAAGTAAACTGTGGCTAAAGAAGATGCTCGTTATGATCAATAGCCTATAATTCCCTTTCTGTGGACTTTATTCTTTCGAGGATGTCTAGCTTAACTGAAATGACACCATTATGCATAGGTGAGTCAGCAACTACAATAAAACATGATTTATTTTCTTAGGAACGTATTTGTTTCCAACTACAAGTTACAAAGGTATGAGAATATATCTTGCTGAAGCAACAATTCTTGTAAGAGTACGGTTCGTTTTTGTTTGAGTGTAACACACCGGATTATTCTGCTACTTGTGTAAATCACTACTCTCTCTTTGTGCCGTCGGCTCTAGGAGCCCTAGCGATCGTCATGCCACACAGTCTCCGTTGCCGTCTTGCTACTTCTCCCAGTAGCCCTTGAGTCGCGCTTTGGCCTGGGAGTCCCACCTCAGCGCTCCGGCCTGGGAGTCCCTCCATCCGCGACCATCGGCGTGGTTTGGTGTGTGGCATGACGATTTTCTTGGCATGATTAACAGGGGTGGTTTGCCATTGCCTTCCCCTGGTTTTGCCTGCCGTGCCCGTTCGTTCCCCCTCCTAGGAAGAGTACTTCCTAGGAAGGGTACTAACGGTCCGCACCACGAGAAGGTGGGCACGGAGGACTTTGGTTCACCAGCCCAGGTCGGATCCGAGTCTACGCTCATCAGAGTCGTCGGTCAGGTCGCCTCCCTGCTCCCAAAATATTCCTCACTACAAGCGGGTAAAACTAATGACTTTGCAACTTTACGTCGGATGGTCTAGTACACTTGGAACTGGTCTCCGCACGCTGGTATATGAAAAGTTTATTGAAATATTAGGACTGCTATCAACCCGCTTTTCATTGGGCAGATATATGCTGGCCATACGAAATGAGGTCAACAGTGGAATTTTATTTATAGGGAGATGATGATTTGAATGAAGAGTACAAGCTCCACTTTATTGGAGCTTGTACTTTATTTTCGTTGAAGTAATCTAAGAGCTTCGTAGGGTTCTAATCAATGACTCGATGATGATATTGATTATGACGATGATGATAATAATAATAATAATTATGATGATGATGCTGATGATAGTTACGATGATGATGAGGATGACGAGGATGCTGTTGCTGATGATCGTAGACAACTGTGATACGTAGCCTACATGATGACACAGTGTAGTGGATTTAACTTAATGAATATATGGACGGGAGTGAAATAAAATAGTCTAGACAAATAAAATCATTGTAAAAGGTTTGAAAGTATAATGTTTCAAGTATTTTTTGCAGCATTTATTTTAGAAGTAACTGCAGCTGCGTTTGTAACTGTTCCGAGAAACAAAATAGTCTTCTTGAATATTAAAACTGAGTTACAATGCAGTACAAACTCAGTTAATCCTATTAGTTGGCTCTTTACCTCTACTACTGATGGCCACTCAGTCTCTGCCGTACTCTTTATTCATGGGAACTCAACTACACATGGTGAAGCGAAGTACAAAATCGAAGGAAGCATTCGTGGAAAATATAACCTGGTAATGGAATCTGTCGATTTGTCATATGCTGGACGATATAAATGCATCGAGGGATCATTTGGACCTGAGGTCGAAGCAGAGCTTGCAGTAATCGGTAAGGATGTAATAAATTATATTCTTTTATCCGAATTTCGATAAGTTTGTTCCTATTCTTTATGTATGATTTGATCTAGAAAACGAATAAACTAAGCTGAGACTGCAAAAACAGACTACCGCTACCACCATAAACCGCTTCCCATAATAGTAGAACGCTTTCCCTGAACGCTGAACCCATCCCCGAATTCTGACCTAATATTGAAACAAACTGGATCTTATGGACTTAATTTGATATAGCGCCGGGAATAAACTGGTTCATCTGACACTCATCTAAGGTAAAATTTTTGTTTTCTGCTTCGTGCAAAATTGAATAAATACACTAATACAGCCTAATAAGTTGATGCTACACCTGCATCAGAGTTTCATATATCGAAGAAACAAAATATTCCGAAGCTGCTTGACATAGGCCACGCTTTCAAAAACAGTCTAATACCTTGAAGACCATTCGAAGATCCTCAATATTGAAAAACATATACGATAGCAGCATTAGAATTAACTGGAGATTTAGAGTGAAAAGGCGCTTGGCCTTAACATAGTTTTTTCCCCAAATACACAATAGTAAAGTGCAATCATATAAAATTATTTGCAGGCTCTCCACCAATCTGTCATATGAAGGCATGCAAAATGCGCTTAAAATGCAGTCTATTAGAAAGCTCTGGGAAAAGGAGGCGGAAGTCGCCAATGATAAAACAGAGAAATTGGCCAAAACACTAATCAGGTGTAAATTTTTCAATAATCGGTTTTTTGCATATATCAATAAATAAGATCTTATATTATATGAAAAAAGTATTGATTTAATAATATTTCACCTATTTCATGACAAATTTAATAACTTTGTTTGGTTGATAAAATTATCCGGAAATTTAAAATAATTTTCGGGACCAGTTTCAAAAGTAGGCCTATTTTATGGCCTTCATTCTGTTAGGAATACCATGTGTAATACGTCATTTGGAAGCTTATGCATTCCACGTGCTAAAAATAGCCTCATTTGGCGGGTTTCCCATAGTGATTTCCATAGATTTAAGGTTAAAAACATTGAAACTTTGCAACTTATGTTTATTTATATTAAGATTTGCATGCGTTTTTCTAGAAATTGTACTTCGAAGTACCAAAACATTCTAAAATTTATATATCTGGAACCAATCAAGATAGAATAATAATTTTTTCAAAATTTTAAACAGAAATTATTATTTATCATTTTAAACCCAAAATATACAAAACTAAATTTTTTAACAACAGCCTCCTTTTGCCAGAGCAAGTCACATATTTAAAGCTCGTTATACGATTTCCTGTTCTTAAAAATAGATCTTTCCCTTTTAAATTTGGAATTTGCATACCTTATTTAAACAACACTAAATTATTATAATTGTAGATCCTCAACCATTATGTGAAGTGAATGACAGCAGCACACACAAGTCAGTAGTAGAGAACGACTATCTGTGGATGCAGTGCAGCCTTAGTTTCTCTGGCAGTATGAATCTTAGCATGAGTTGGATCAGACAATGCACAGGAAACACTATACCTAACACCTCCAATATGAGAAATCAATCTATGATCGTGATCCAAGTGAACTGGAGCGATAACGGCGAGACGTTTACGTTCAATGCGACCTTTACACAAGAAAACAACTTCCGTCAAACTGTCATCACATGGAATTATACAGCAAAAGTTTCGTGTGAGTAGAGCTGTTATTACCATTATAAGCCTACATTATTATACAAGTCAATACACTGTGTCCACGATAAAGTAGAACACTGCTGTTTCTACCAATATCTTCAATATTTGTGAAGTGATTTATGAAATATTTTGTACACCGTAACTCCGCCCAATTTGACGCGGGTCAGTGAATTGTCATAACAGTTAGTTGAAAAGAGCGGTTTTGTTGAGTTCAGCGGTCATAGTTGATGTTCGAAGTGCCCGCCTTCAGCGCGCACACAGGCTCTGAGTCGCTGACGCCACTCATTGACACTCCTTGCGCCATACCCCTTCGTCTCTCTCAACTCCTTGATTAAAATCTTGTCCTCTGCGCTGAAAACCATTTCTTTACAATCAACTACTGTTACGTAAAACAGGTCTCGTAGTGTAACTGTTTCCGAAAATGACACTTATAAACAACAGCCTATGTATCCCCTGCGGTAGCCAGAAAAATTACGTAATTCTATGCGTTTTACTGTTCGGTAACTTGGTTTCTGAACCACCCAATTTCAAAAGGGTATATCCTCGTAACCGTTGCATCAATTGTCATAAAATTTGCAGGGTATGGATAGAATAGACTGAAGTTCATGTGCACCAAATTTAGTACCTATAATACTACAATTGACCAAGATATTTCACAAAGTCTAGTGTTCTACTTTATCGTGGACACAGTGTATATAGCAAAATAAATTACAAGACAGTATTTCTACTGCGCCACTTACACTTCCTGTGAAATGTGAACAGAACGCGATTTCAGTGCTAAAAGTATGTGCCTATCGTTTTAGTTACAGTCCTTGTCGCAGAATATTGTTGGGAAACACCCCCACCCCCACCCCGTGTGATCGTAGTCATAATTGTGATCGTAAACTCCAAATATCTTAAGCAGGCATGTCAAACTGAAGTCTAAGGATGGGCCGCTAAAGCTACCACGCCGTCATCCGCGGGCCGCACTGCAGTAATTTATAATTTGAAAATCGTCGTATTCGACATAATTCTCATATAGGCCTACTAGCATTAATAAGAGTGAATAGCAAAAATGACATTTCACAGATGTAAATGGTGATTGAAAATACTGTATTTATAAACTGTCCTTAACAGTACTATTATTTTAGTTTTCAAATGTTACAAAAGTTACATCGCTAAATTTAAACTTAAAGTCTTAAACATATTGTTTGAAATATTTATGCCACTACTAACTTAGTAATAAACAGGTTTCTTATTTTTTCTGTCCTGATGTTTGACATCTCTTTTGTGCTACAAGTCCTTCTATATCCGGTTTCATTCCATGAGCGACAGCGGCTTTCATGACAGATGACCATCAGTGAGCCTTGATCGATGAGGTGTCTTTGTAGCATTCATGCGAAAAACTAGCTGTTCACGCATATATGTACTAGCAAACATGGCAAGAATCTTGGAAGCACACGTGTGCATTTCTACATATCGATCTGGCAAGAAGGCTACCTGTAGAACTCTGGCATTCCAACCTCTTCATCCTTCTCGAGATCCTTTCTGCTGCCCGCCTTGTAGGCCGATTCCCCAAGCTTTGCAGAGTGTCTGCGTATATGAGGGATGTCCTCCACTGGCTCCCCTACCCACAGCGCATCACTTACCGAATCTCTGCCTTGGTCTGGGAGTACTTTAAGGGCTTGGGCCCTCCATACCTGCCGGAGCTCTCCTGTCCAACTTCGTGTTCGCAGCATCGTTGCTCTCTGCACTCAGCTGCGCAAGCTGAACTTATTGTTCCCCGCGCACGGACAGCCATACGGCAGCGCCGTGTCTTCTCTGTGCCTGGTCTCATGACCTAAATGGGCTTCATACCAAGCTCCGCCAATACCAATTGGTCATTTCACCCTGTTTCTTACTGTGCTCACAACTCTACTGTTCGACTGCGGTTAGGCTGGGAGTGCTCCTTATTAGGCAAACTTAAAACTGCTTCAATAATAATTTTTATTTGTTGTCTTAATTATGGAATCGGATTGCTTTTCTATTAGCTGAATAATTATGATCAGGTGCATTTTCAACATTGTACAAATAAGGGGACACGAACAAAGACAGTCACTTGCAACTAGACAGCCAAGACAATTATGACCGCTAGCTCCGTTAGGCTTTTAGGGTTCCCACGACAGTTTACTCTGATGAGGCTGCTCTAGCCTCGTCCGCCAATCACCGTTAGGTCCACAGCACTTTTCATCAATCGCATGCTCAACCTTGCCCTTGCCCAGCTGAAGGTTTTCCTGCAGGAGCCAGTGCTGTTGTCAATGAATCACCCAATTTCCCAATGAGTTGTACACACGAAATCAGACCTGGAGTCTATGCGTGTGAATGGGTGTCGCATTAAGGCCTTGGGCTTTTAGCGGGCCAGTTTCGAGGGCCAGCGGGCCGCACAGAACCTCAGTGCGGGCCGCATGCGGCCCGCGGGCCGCATGGTTGACATGCCTGATCTAAAGCGTTACTCTAAAACTTGAAGAGGTGAGATTTCAATTTGTAGTGAAATGAGGGGTGCTAAGTAGATGAGCCCGAGGCAGATAGCAGTGCTTGAGCGGCGGTATTGGTGGAAGAGCTGAGAATATGAGCAATTCATACAGAGTCGAGGTACAGCGTGGGATATGGATCGGTTGGTGAATTTGAGATGAGTAGTGACTGGGAGACGGGAGAGAGTGAGTTAGGAGTGTGATCGGGTAGAGCGGGGTCGCTCGATAATGAAGAGTGGTGTGCGTCAAAATCCACTTCTAGAGTTGACCTTATTCTTTCGATCGAAAAATACCAAGAACGTTTGCAAGAATATCGTGTCTCTAACTTTTAAAAATGTACTTGTTTTAAAATTGTTAAGGTAATGTACACCTAATGTGTTTTTAAGCTGTCCAGCACCAGAGACAACATATTAATTCTAAATAACAAGTAGAATAGATATTAAACCGTTGAAAGAAGAGAGACAGGATGAGCTATTCTGTTTACTACAAATCGCCTTTGTTTCATAATTTCTTCAGACACACCAAGAAATCTTGTCATAAGTCCTGTGAAAACCTTCTACGCTGTTGGTGATCGTCTTGAATGTTCGGCTGATGGCAATCCGATCCCCTGCTATGAATGGACGGAGATCGAGACAAACAGAATCATGAATGGTTCCGTTCTAACCATCGACGAATACATGAAGCGAGATCAAAATCACACATTCAGATGCACAGCGTACAACACGGTAGCTGGACTCAGAAAGCATATTTCTGATACATTTACATTCAGCGTCAGAGGTAAGGCAACGCTGCAACATTCTAGTTTTAAAGACAACCGCTTTTAGTAGTTATGCCAACGCTAAACTAAAACATCCAGCAAACAGCAAACATTTGCAGCGATTAGGATATGCATATGACGTCCATAATTTCATCACGAACATAACGCTGATACATGTATATGATACGTTTGAAAATGACCATCGCTTTATTCTCAAATTTCAGTTTCAGCTTAAATTGTGTTTGTTTTATTTTACGCCAAAATAGTACGCCATAATTTTTCGTGGTGACAAAGTGCTAACTTGACATTGTATTCCAATAAATGTGTTCTTCAGTGCGCTTGATTTATTTAGGTTTCACTACGACGCCATCAGATTCATCAGGAGTAACTGCGCTGTTGATGATCGTAGTTGCAGTGACAATATTCTGCTTCATTCCACTTATAGGATACATTTGCTGCAAAGTCTATGATAAAAGTAAGAGTTTCATTTTTGTCTTATGTACTACTACTGCGATACTGTGAGGCACGGTAGACTTTTCGTTAGAGAGCTTGACATGTCGAGCGGAGAGTGTGTGTTCGAACCTCCACTGCGCTTAGTTTTAGAGTAACGCTTTAGAAATTTGGAGTTTACGATCACAATTATGACTACGATCACATGGGGTGGGGGTGGGTGGGGTGGGGGTGTTTCCCAACTAAATTCTGCGACAAGGACTGTAGCTAATATCATGGCAGCAGGACTGTTACCTCATCACGATTTACTTTTTGTAACATGTAATATGTAAGTGAAGATAGTATTTATATAGCGCCTTTCAAGAAAAATTCACTAGCTGTACTCCCGAAATGACAATAAAGTGCATAACAACGATACACTGAGCTAATATGCAGTAGTTTGTAAATGTGTATGTAGCACCTAGTTTTGCGCTGAATTGTTCTAAAACGTGGCCAAAACTATTTCTTTCTGTTGACGCAGTCAGATCTCCATCTGACATATCTGACACGGCCAGCGCTCGTGAATAAGATCACCATGGTGCTTTGCCCATGGCTTTTGACTAGCGCTTTTGTAGGTCCTAATTGTTCGAGTTTACGACTACCATTACGATTTTTGATCAGCTTTCGTTTCATTAACGCATTTTTGCTTTTTATGTCCTCGACAAAGTTGATCGGTATATCATTTCTCCGCCCTTTCTATAATTCATTTTGTTTACTATGTAGGCCTATTATCCCGGCCAAGACTCTTCGAGCACACTTGCATTGTGTGATCTATCCACGTCCTATTAGAGAATAGACTGAGAACTTAAAATCTTACTCATTAGTGGCCTACGTGTTAGGGTTTTTCTAGAAATCCAGCATATAAATGACTGGGGCCACGTGGCTTTAGTTTCTCAAAATATTCTGTACACAATATTCAACAATGTCCTTAGTACAACAATTTACTACTTATATGTAGTACAGTGCTATGTGCACTTGCTGTGGCTATTCGAAATTCATGCAAACGTACTTGGATTCCAAAGACCACTACGATAGGCCTACATATTTATTTTTTAAAATATATTTTAGATTTAAAGCAATTTTATCCAGTGCAAAATTGCTGTGCTGATGCTTTTTGCTATGTCTAGTTAAATTGAAACGGCAAGAACCATTGGCGGAAGGACAAAGCCAGTCAGAGTTGAACCGTGAATTGGAGGTAAAAACGACGATAGCAAATGAACAATCACAACACCACGAGACAACACATCAAAGCTTAAGAAGCGAGGGAAACTACGCTGACCTGAAGGATAGATCATTCAGTGAACAACAATACTGTCGTTTGCACATCTACGCCAACTCAAGTGCTTCGGCTGAATATATGCCAACCGAGAGCTTATACACTGTGTCCCGATGAAAAGTGGACCCCAAGAAAGATGTGTCATAACTCGGTCAAAACTTTTAGCATTTGCCTGAAATTTTAAAAACAACAACAATTGCCATATTACAACCAAATCCTAACGCCGTTTGGAAATGTTGCCGAGTTTGTCAAGTTTGTGAATGTTTGAGACGCAGCCCTGAAAATGGGAAGTTTCCAACATACAAGAGCCATAAGGAAGTGAAGTTCAGCTACAGCTGGTGTTCAAAATGCCCTTTTTGTTCACGGACACACGACCGTAGACGTGGACGCCACCGTTTTAATGGCCCGATCGATGATCACGTGGTCAAACAGCTGCCACTCTTCAATCAGACGCGCCCTCAGGTGATCGACGTCACGAATGCGGGAACGATAAACGCGCTCCTCCGGTACACTCCAGGTTTGGATTTCGCGTCTGATTGAAGAGTGGGAGCTGTTTGACCACGTGATCATCGATCGGGCCATCAAACAGTGGCATCCACGTCTACGGTCGTGTGTCCGTGAACAAGGAGGACATTTTGAACACCAGCTGTAGCTGAACTTCACTTCCTTATGGCTTTTGTATGTTGGAAATTTCCCATTTTCAGGGCTGCATCTCAAACGTTCATAAACTTGACAAACTCGCCAACATTTCCAAACGACGCTAGAATTTGGTTGCAATATGGCTACTGTTGCTGTTTCTAAAATTTCAGGCAAATGCTAAAAGTTTTGACCGAGTTATGACACTTTTCCTTGGGGTCCACTTTTCATCGGGACACAGTGTAGAATTAATGCAACAGACAGAAGACCACCAGAACATTGCAGACAGTTGAATAGATGTAAAGATTGGTGGAAATCTGTCTCGTTATAAGTATATTTGCAAAGACATAATGCAGGTTTACTCGAACCAGTCAGCTATGCCTGTATGTTTGTACAACATTGTACACATGTATAAATGTATGCATGTATTCATGCATATAATTTATTTATGCATGCATGCGTGTCTGTATGTATGCACATAGTGTAGCCTATGTATACATGCCTACTAAACAAGGGCTTCTTTGCTCAGTAGATTTTAATGGAAAGTATTGTTTCTGTGACGAACGAAATACGTTTTAAAGAAAGTAACGGTTTAGAAACATATTTATTCAAAAATGTAGTTAACTTGTGACGGTGGTCCTTCTCCCCGTGAGGGCCGACAGTTAGCTGGTGTAGGGGAACCCGCTCGTCTGCTTCTGGTACCTCAGGATGGCGTCAGAGGGCTCCCCTTGTCCGCGTTCGTACAAATTTATTCGAACGAGTATCAACAGCACAGCTGACGATCTCACAAGTAGTTCACGACAGCAGTTCTTCTTTGACAGCTTTCTGCAGTTGTCTGCGATGTATCGGCAACGTCTCTCTCTCTCTCTCTCTCTCTCTCTCTCTCTCTCTCTCTCTCTCTCTCTCTCTCTCTCTCTCTCTCTCTCTCTCGCGCTCTCTCTCTCTCTGCAATCTTCTGCGATCGTTTTTCAACCTTCAATCTCGCTCACTTATATACTATCCCCGGGGAACTGAAGGAGAAAGTTGGCTATAGGGGGACTCTAGAGGGACTCGGAGGGGCTTCTGTGGTAGGCAAACTTCAAAAAGCGTGCCGGCTGGAGGAGGGAGAGGGAACTCTAGGTAGAGTCTCTACAGGGGACCTTAAGACGGGCAAACCTCAAAGAGCGTGCCGATTGGAAGAGGGAGAGGGGATTCTAGGGGAACTCTACAGGGGACTGTGTGGAGGGAGGGGGCTCAACAGGCCCATCTCGCTACAAACTGTTGTCGATATTCGTAATGGACTTACACTAGCAAAACTGAAATAACTCCTTATGATATGAATCAGCCAATTGGAGAAGAAGGAACTGTCGGTTTCTCTCTGGGAAATGGATTACATGTATACCCATACGGATGTCTTGGCAAATGTTAGACCATACTTAGCTTTACTGCGTCATACACACGGGAGCTGTTTGTACCAGTTTAAGCTCAGTCAGGTCGCCAGTCGCTTTGTTCTGCAGCCCAGTTAAACATACAGCACACAACACAGGTGGTGTAGAGGTAAGGGTTAGGTCCCGGGTTCAAAGCCCGCAAGTTTTGTCCAGTCAGTCGAGGCCTTACAACACCGGTCAATGTCGCCAGAGGGCGAGGCGACGAGCGGCACAATTCCACGATGGCAGTATTCTGTTGCGATTTACTTCTAATGTTTATTGCTAGGGTGGCTTATGATAAATGAAAACTTACCTGTTACTCCATCATTAGCTGCCGACTTGAAAGGGCATAATCTTTCAGCGGGTGTCATTGTGTAATGCCTATGGACCCTAGGGCCATGAGCAGTAGGGTGGAGTGAACGTATTAGGCACATTTCCCAAAATTACAATTCTTTTCGTCCTGGTGTGGAAAAGTTGTATTTCAGTGTTAATTATAACATGTTGAATTATTATAAATGTAAAATTTTTTATGCTGCCCCAGCACAACTCAAGTTCTACGCGTTTCAGGCTTGGAAATTACTAAGCGTAATATTGCTAAATGCACTTTGTTGCTCATCTATGAAGCAGTTACTTGAATCGAAACTTAGACTTGGTGTTAAATGTTTTCATCAATTTCCGTGATTCAATTCTTGCACGAATAAATCCATCTCTTGCCACGAGACCGCATACTGATGCGGCCGCTACAGTCACCAGATGAATACATCGTTCTGTTCCTTGCGTATGACAAGGGAACTGAGGAATTTCTGAAACTTGTTCTGCAACATTCGACTTTACCCACTCTTCTATCTGGGCATTTGAACGGCTCTTGAGAAGAGGTGGCTCGTATCTGTCAATTTCTTGCCAGTCGACAAGTTCCGTATAGTCACTAGCGTTAGAGTTGAGTCGTGGAACCCTAAATTCTCGGATGCGCGTTGATGAAGCATTTTCGTTTCTTGCTGCGAGAATCCTCCTGTAGGCCAGCTCTCGAATTTGGCTTCTCTCATCTGCTGACATTGCGAGTAGTATGTTTTCTGCGTGACCGAAATATCCGTTTCGCTGAATAACTTCATCAACCACATCTCGCAAATGTTTTTCCAAATATCTGGAGTACTTTATCATTCTCTACAGATGCTTCGATCCCTCCGTGCATGCAGACTTTGTCTTTATGTGGAACCACATTGGTGCATAGACTGACATCACAAATGTAGCCAGTGTCACCAGGTTATCTGTGGGGTTTTCAGTGGCCATGTATAATCTCAGTATACGATTGGCTGTTGTCAGCCATCTAGATCAGAACTACACGCGCCTATGGCAACAGCAATACAAATGCTATACAGGTATTTCTGATCCGTACTGAGTTCAATCGATTCCATGTTTGGACACATGGCCAGAGGTATTGGCACATAGGCTACAACCGGCAGTGTCTCGCAGTTCATCAGAGCCCTGCCAATATCGCCTGAAAAAGCTTTTGGACCGTGGGTCCCTCAGTCTAATTTCTGCAACAGATGGCGCAGAGGTAGCTCATTTGCATGGAGCATGCATACGAACCAGTGGATTGGTCTCTGGAACTTCCTTTCAAAAAGACATATTACACCATATTACACCACCAGTGTTTACATTGGTACCGTCGCAACCTATGGCAACAATGTTGGAAGTATCAACATCATTGTCAAGGAAAAATGTACAAATAGCCTTGTGGATACTTTTGGATGTTCCATTATCAGGAGTTACATGTCCTAGATATTCTGAATTGGGTTCCTGTACAAGACTTATGTGTTCCTTCACAACAATTTTGGGATATGATTTCTTACTCCTCTTCACTTGAGTTCTGGTTTTATCCTTTCTGCCATCGAAGTATATTTCACACAGCCGCTTCTTCAGTGATGTACTTTGCAACTCCTTTCTCTGTGTTTTCCTTTCCTCTGCGCACTTTGCTTCTGTCTATGACCATGGCACAGTCATTGCCAGTTACTAAACCAACATCTTGCAAAACAGCGGTGGCAAGAGCCGCAGCGCACCTATCTGAAACGCCATGCCGATCACATTCGCGAGCCAAGTTCGACAATGGCGAGCGCATTTGGGTGGAAATTTCTTTACAATGACGATTGACGAATATACTGGTGCCTTGCTCTATTCGAATGACGAATATACTGGTGCCTTGCTCTATTTGAATGACGAATATACTGGTGATTTGCTCTATTCGAATGACGAATATACTGGTGCCTTGCTCTATTTGAATGACGAATATACTGGTGCCTTGCTCCATTTGACATTTAATGATAGTTTAGGATGCCATTAAAGTTTCTGAAGAATATCAAAAATTACCTTCAAAATGCTCAAAAACGACTTAAATCACATGAACTTCGACAGTCTTGGGGCAGCAGAAGAAATTATTTTTTATTATGTAAAAAATTTGTGTGTGATGTACATTATACAATTCAACTTTTTGACACCAGGACATATTGAAATTAACACACGAATTTTTTCACTCCACCCTAATGAGCAGTGCAGACAGTTAGCGGACTTGCTGCCCAACTAGCCTAATATCAACTATCATTGAGATCCTGAACAAGCATAATTTTTATTTCTACAAAGTCTAAGAGGCTTGCCACAAGCCCTTCCCAGCTATGGTACAACTCGGATACAGCTGCTGCCAGGAGGGTATACGCAGTAGGCTTGACAGGTGTTGGCGACGCTCCCAGCTACCTTTTCATCTCCATCAAATATAATTACTGTTATGGGTTTCGTTCAGTAACGTATTGATGCCTTTGACTCTGTGTAGCATATATTTGTTTCTTAAATGCACTTGTTTAGATCTGTTAGTTAGTCATAGGTACAGCGCCTTTGTTAGTTACTTAAAATGAGCTATATTAAATGTTCTTATACAAAACCATGCATACATACATAGATGCACATACATACAACATGTCTCCGTCGCCAGAGCCACAATCATGTTTACCTCGTTTTGTCTTTGAAGGCTCTTCTTCTCCCAAGTCACTATGGCAGGGGATAAACTACCACTTCGTGATAAATGCAATCTACCGTACGTATACCTAACGCCTAATCCTATTTATCTCCTTT
Organism: Allolobophora icterica; assembly: GCA_963556255.1. Lineage (NCBI taxonomy): Eukaryota > Metazoa > Annelida > Clitellata > Crassiclitellata > Lumbricidae > Allolobophora > Allolobophora icterica. The sequence continues at coordinate 21,464,716 of OY744610.1, forward strand.
CCGACCAGTTTTTACGTTTCTTCTCAGACAAGACCTCGGCATTTAGATCCTTCCTGCGATGGTATGTCATACCCTAAATCTCCTCAACCGATTATCAGCTTACTTCTCCCAACAACACTGGCTGAGATTCACAATCTCAGTTTTTACCTCCTGACAAGCATTCTGCCTTAGATTTCACCCCCATACTGCTCTTCTGAAAGTGTTTTGACCCTTTGTTTTGGGCCCGTCTAATCACATCCATCATCAGCTCTCACTTTCACTTTCTCTCTCGCTCTTAATCTGTCTGCCGTCTATCTCTGTCGCTCTCTGGCTGAAGGCAGCTTTACAGCCGGAGTTCACCGTCTGCTGAAAACGCCATATCTAATTGTCCAAAAGGCATTATATTATTTAAATCAGGGAACTATCTTTGATCGTTGCTCATCCCTTATAAACGTAAACATTGCACTCGATCCACGTATACTTTGACTCCTGTTGTTACTTGTTGTACCTCGCATCTCTCTCTGGCGTTCTTGATCATTGGTCGATGTGTTAGATTCGATGCATCGCTCTTTGAATTCTGTTGATGATTTAATGTTTTCCTGCCTAAAACTTAAGTATAACCCTTTTCAATTGCATGGCTCTTTCTTGATAAAGGCTCTCTCCAGTCTGTTTTGCACACGCCCGTAGTTCGCCATCTCCTGTCTGAGTTCTGTTGATGTTTTGCTGTCCACATTTAAACATCAGCTTTTCCAGCTCTCTCACCCACCGCTGTCTGATTCTCTGGTTTTCAGAATAATTGGATCTCGATCGTGCCTTACCAACGTGTTACGATTCTCGACTATGATTCCACCTAAAGCGACTATCAATTGATACCTGGTGCATTAGGTTTAATGCGTTAAAGAAGTCATTAGATAAGATAAGATTGGGTTATCACTAGAAAGTGACAGAAATAAAATGTAACTAGATAAGGACATTTTACTGATTTTGAAAAGGAGCATCATGCAGTTAACAGTGTAAGTAGATTGCCAGATTAGCATATTAAGAAACTGACAGATGTTTAAGGGAACTGTTGGTTTTGATGCTCCCATCGATACCCATGAAACCTATCGCGCACTGCATGTCATAACAAGAGCAATAATATTGTGTATAATTACATGTATCAAAGACCGTACAGAGCATTATTGGTTTGAGTTGGCTAAAAAGAAAAGTTGTTGCAGTCACTGCCTTATGCCTACTGCACGAAGGTCTCCCTATGTAGGTTTAAATAGACCCCCATGCGGACGCGTGGTGTGGTATAGTCATTGTCATGCAGTTGTCTAGTTGGTCTCTTAGCAGATTTCCTGATATCTTCACATATTATAATATTAATAAGATAAATTGAAAGTTCACAAATATAGCTGACTTTATGAGATTATCATGAATGTGCGTTCGGTTGTACGTTTGCATCCTGGTTTGGTTTCTGAGTTCTATTAAATAATTGATAGCTTAGCGGCAATTAGTAAGAGTTATGCACAGCTAGCTTTTTCCTATATCTTTATGATCTACAAGAAACTGTGGGTAAAGTGCAGACTTTGTCATGATAAGTAGGCCTTAACTAGTTGGCCTACTGTAACTCAAGAGAATCAACGGAGTTAGTTCTTTTAAACATGTATCGTGGTACCGTCTGGTTTTGCTTCATTGGAATAGGTGAGTAAACAGCCACTACCGCACATAATATGTAATCGGGCCTATGTATGTTTGGTTTAGTCTGCTTTCTCGCAATCAGACTTACAGTAGCAAGGAGATGACCCGGGACTCATCAAACTTATCAATGTTTAAGTTTTCTTGTATAGTTGGGTTGATCTTACTGACACGTGAGCAAAATAATTATGTAAACACGGGTCGATATGTATTCAATGAAAAATAGGGATATATTTTAGAATTTAGGCAGGTATAGATTTTGAATAATTATATAGGAATAGGCTGTGCACAAACGTAAACGGAAGCATATATTGTAAATCAATAAAATTTAACAAAATTATTGAATTAGGTAAATGAAAACAACTAAAATATGCATGCTGATACGGAAGAGCAAACCTATTCGAACCTTAAATGTTTCATTTGAAAGATGTAATTATTATGGGGATTAAACAGTACTTAAGGTCCACATGACACCTTACAGCAATAGTTGCAGTCTATTAAGTATGCAGGTATTAAAAATAACAATGTATTTTGAGGTTAACGTGATTAAAGTTTATAACTATGTAATACAGAGTTAACGTACTAGGTGTTGCATATTATATGATTTCTAAAGGATCCCAAGCATCGTTTCTCTCATTTCCAAGAAATGAAATGGCATTGGCAAATGAAAGCGTTCAATTGCAATGCAGTACTGGCTCAGAAAAACCTCTGAGATGGTACGTTACATATTCGGGTACCACAGAGACCAAAACACTTTTTGGTCGCGGAAATTTATCTTCAGCTGGTGAATCCAAGTATAGAATCGACACGAGCGCACGATACAATCTGATAATCGATTCTGTTGATCTTTCACATGCTGGAACGTACATATGCGCTGAGGAACCCTTTGGACTCGAAGTTGAAGCAAAACTTGCAGTTATAGGTAAGATTAAATCCTTCTATTTCTCGCACCAGCACTTCAATAGTGGTAACAGAATTTCACTTTAAGATAATTTTTGTAGCTAGAACGCCCAATGAAGGAAGATGAGTTTTTGCAGTAATTTATCAATGCAAGATTATGGTCGTTTCTAAAAGTATGCAATTCTATGCTAATATTGATAAATGTCGTGCTTCGTAGCAGCGACAAGATGACTTAAAGTCCTAGCATTTCAAAATGGTCATAATAACAAAAGCCTACCATAAAATCATAAACGTGACAGGTTCCGTGATAATTCCTCTAAGACAGTGATTCCCATACTGTGGCGGCTGACAAAAGTGGCCCCCAGCTGTTCTAGGTGGCTCGTCAAACCTTTCTCATTTCTGACAAATTTCTGGCCATTTTATGTAAGATCTCTTTATAACCGTAATCGTAATCTCAAAACTTCTAAGCGCCACTCGAAGGCCAAGCGCTGAGCACCAGCCTATTCACGAGCGCTACGTCAGATCAGAGGGGGTTCCAGAGAGTAGTCCGAGAGAAGTCCGCGTTCGATTTCCAGAAGACCAAACCAAAGCAGAGGGGGTTTCCATAGAGTATTCCAAAAGAAGTCCAAGTCCGATTTCCAGGAGGCCAAACCAAATCAAAGGGGGTTTCCAGAGAGTAGTCCAAAAGAGGTCCAAGTCCGATTTCCAGGGTACCAGATCAGGAGAGGCAGAGCAGCTGTCAATGCGGGTGTCGTTTACGGCGAGAATAATTGGAAGGCGGAGGGTCAGATAAGTCAGGGTAGGAGTATTTGAAAAGGTGAGACTTCAGTTTTGAGTGGAAAGCCCGGGGGTGATAGATGGAGGAACCTGAGGAGGAGGAGGAGGAGGAGGAGGAGGAGGAGGAGGAGGAGGAGGAGGAGGAGGAGGAGGAGGAGGAGGAGGAGGAGGAGGAGGAGGAGGAGGAGGATGAAGGACGGGGTTGCAATGATGATGGAGGCACAGTGACTGAGAAACTGCGGAATTCAGGGGGGAGATCATTCCAGAGGCGTCATGCTGTGACGGATATGGCTCGGTTGGAGAACTTGAGGTGAGTAGTGACTGGGGGTCGAGAAAGACTGAGATAGGACGATGATAACATGCGGCCATAGAAGCTGTGTAATAGGCGGAGTCACTTTGGCGATTCTATATATTTTATAACTTTTCCTCAGTCATTGAATATTAAACAATCCTCGTTTATAAGCATACATAGTATCAAATGAGGCGAAAAATGAGAATGTGAGAAAAGTGTTAGTCGTGAATTCAACTCAGAATGGAAAGAGAAATATATACAATGTTTGCGCTAGGACAGAATGGTAAGCGGTTTTGCTTGGTGTTCGGTTCTGAGCGTCCATTGTGTACAAAATTACAATTTTGAATGACAATACACGAACATTCACTGAGACATCAGTTGTCATATCCAGCTGGATCAGATATAAGAAAGAATTTCATAGCAAAAAAGGTACATTAAGCAACCAACTATCATGTGTGAATCATAAAAATGTAGCTTTAATTTTCGCTAAAACGAAATTATTCACAGCCTTGCGTCTTAATATCAAGAATTCCTGGGCGTTTGAGTGCCACTTTCTGAATTATGAACGGTGTACAGTAGTTGTTTCTAATTTACATGAATTTTTCCATTAAACTGGAGCAACACCAGTTTGTTTTGATATTCGAAGAGCTTTTGCTTAATTTTATAAATTCAAAGGAAAACGTTTCTGTACTAGATATGCGTGACCCGTCGGGAATTACTTAGCTTGTTGTGGCACTTATTGCAAAATGTTTGGGAACCACTGCTATAAGATTATGTTAAACTTGTTCATTCATTCATTCATAAAATGTGTATAGCGTCCCTTAAAGAATTCTACTCAGAGGCGCTTCTGACCCAACCCGAGCATTTATTAAAGGTTGAGGGCAGTTGGCCGGAATGTAGCGTACTTAAGTTTCTCATGCACATTGACGACAGTCTGTCGTGATATGACGGACTAAGCAGACCATCTTGTTAACAGGCATAGGTCTACAAATTCTTTGATCCACATCAATTTTAGTCATTTCCTTCTCATCAGTGCTTCTGAATCGTTGCATCGATTTCCTTTCGACTGCTTACGAACTATGGCACTTAAATCTCTGCTATTATTATTATTATTATTATTATTATTATTATTATTATTATTATTATTATTATTATTATTATTATTACTATTATTATTATTATTATTATTATTATTATTATTATTATTATTATTATTATTATTATTATTATTATTATTATTATTATTATTATTATTATAATGTCTCGATGGCTTTGAAAATTCTCTTTTTGTGCTAGTGAGTTTTCGCAACAAATTTAAACAAAATATAGCACTTTAATAAATCTCGTTATACCGTTTTTCTTTCTTATACTCTGCCTTTGGAATTTGGAATTAGTCTCCTGGCAACCGGACTTGTATCCCCACTTGTTATTATTATTATTATTATTATTATTATTATTATTATTATTATTATTATTATTATTATTATTATTATTATTATTATTATTATTACTGAAGTCTTATATAGCGCTCCTTCAAGGTTATCTACTCAGGAGCGCTCCCAGTCCAACCACGGTCAAACATGACAGTCTTAAGACAAGAGTAGAACAGAGAAGAGCAATCAATTGGGGTCAAGCGCAGCGCTACTGGAAGCCCATTCCAGGTCGCTGGGCCAGAGACAGAGAAGGCACGGTGTTGCCGGATAGCAGTCCGTGCACGGGGGACAAGGAGCTCAGCCTGTGTTGCAGAGCGAAGTGAACCACGACGCTGGACAGCCAAAGTGGAGCAGCAAAGCTCCCGGAGGTAAGGAGGAGCCAAACCCTCAAGGGACCGCCGAACCAGAGCAGAGACCTGATAAGCAATGCGCTGCGGGTAGGGGAGCCAGTGTTAGTCTATCTCTGGTTAATCCATCAGTCACGACGCAGCACTCGTCATTAAGCTGCTGGCTGCGCTTATCTTTCAAATAGCGAGTTAGAAATTTCGAGATTACGATTACGAATTGGTTGGGTTCCACTCACTGTTCATGATCATATAAATTTATATGATTAGTAAAGTTGAATCACAATAATTGCAGATTCTCAACCATTGTGTCAAGCAAATGCAAGCAGCCGTGACAGTTCTATAATGGAGAACGATCATCTCTGTATGCAGTGCAGTCTCCGTTTCTCAGGCAACGTGAATCTTAGCATGAATTGGATCAGAAGAAGCACAGGAAGCGTCATACTTAGCACTTCTAATGGCAGAAATCAATCTATGATCGTAATTCAGGGTAACTCAAGTGACAACGGTGAGACTTTTGCATTCAAGGCGACTTTTACACAGGAAAACAACTCTCGTCAAACTGTCGTCACATGGAATTATACAGTAAAGGTGTTCTGTGAGTAGGCGGTTTTATCGTTCTAAGTACATATTTACTACACGAGATATTCCCTAATAGCCTAAGCGCTGTTAGAGGCTTTCGCAAAATGTGGCCTACTTATTAAAATGTCCATATTGCGCACTTCTCAAGTTGTTAAGGAGACCAAAATAAATCCAAAGGGAATGAGATTAGCTCGTTTAAAGGAGGTTTAAAACATGAAACATGATATTATACAATTACAGTTACAGTTCATAGGCTAGGTAAGCTATATAAGCTTTTAGTGCCTAGGGCCTATATCATTCGGAGCAGTAATATGCCGAAATAATTTGTGTCGACGTCAACAGCATTTAGGCCTATTGCTATAAGACGTCGTTAAACTCTGGATCCATCCATCCTTCATTCCCTCCAACTGTGCAGTTTCTGTTTGAAAGTGCTCATGCTTGGTGCTGATACTATTTCCTGTGATAACCGATTCCAATGATCCACAATTCTTTGGCTAAAAAGAATTCTATAATGTCTAATCGCACCCGCTTATGGTACAGTTTCAGATTGTGACCTATCAGATTTCCAGTTATTGCCGTCTGGGAGGTCTTTTCATCTATATTTTCGAGTTCATGTAGAATTTTGGAGGTCTAAATTATTTGGTATACGAGGCTGTCAAGTATATGGCGCAGTTATAGTGTTTGCAGATAATCAATCTTGTTCCTTAAGACAGATGCCCAAGGTAAGTTACCATATTAAAAGTTTTCTAACACCCGTAACGATTCTATTCCTTGGTCAATTTTCAAAACTTCTCCCAACGATTTCAACACCAAAATCAGACTGAAATTAAATGCAAATGTTATCATTTAGTAATCGCACCATATCAGTCCGCATCCTCTTTCTCGTGCAATAAGTTCTCGGTCACGAGTCTTAGGAAAAGATACCGCAATTTAACTCTGTTTTTCTCTTATACAGTAGGTACCTATGTACCATTTAAACGAAAGTTATGAAATGACAGTACAACTAAGATTGTAAACTCCATGTAATTATAACGCAGAAATCCTTTTAGTCTAGCCTACTATTATTTCCTGAGTGTTGTATGTTGTATTCAGTACATCTGCATACAAAGAAATGCTTTACAAAGAATGCTTTTCGATGCTTTAACATATTATTTTACGTTCACCAACATTTCAGCCTTAATTTACTGTCCCACTATAAACATCGAATGCGCTGATATGTACATTCTTCTTGTGGTTTTCGAGACACACCAAGAAATCTTGTCATAGAACCAGATAGTAGCGTCTACGTTGTTGGTGATCGTCTTGAATGTTCGGCTGATGGCAATCCGATCCCCAACTACGAATGGACGGAGACTGAGACAAACAGAACAACATGTGGATCCTTTCTAACCATCGAGGAATACATGATGTCAGATCAGAATCATAGTTTCAGATGCACAGCGTACAACATGGTGTGTGGACTTAGAAAACATATTTCTGACACGGTTACATTCAGCGTCAAAGGTAACCTACTTATAGACAACCGTTTAATCTTGAGCATATTTGGGTAAATAATAAATAGTCCAAATACGCTAGTATTCAAAGGCACTGCAGAAGCACGAAAGAACTCTTTGGTAGATATGCCTACTCTAGAATAAAATATCCAACCACAAATTTGACTCTGTTCAAACGACATGCAATATCGTTGCGAATAGTATATTTTAATCGCAATTGTAGTTGAACATTTATATAGCGCCAACCGCAGGCTTAAATAATTAATCAGAGGCGCTCCCTGCGCTGGCAAATATATGATGTTTAATGTCATTAAGAACAGAGTCTTATATCAGTGAGCAAAACAATGCACATCAAACTAGAGGAGTCGCCAGTGGCTGTCCCAGTCACACTCGTGGAGTCCAACCAACGGATTCCCGTCATTATATGGCTATGACGTCTATAAACATTTAATAACGAGCCCGATGCTTACAAGTGACACGTTTGAAAACGAGTATCACTCTTTCCCCAAATATCAATTTCAATACTTGTCTGTTTTACGCATATAGACCATAATTTGGCGTAGGCCTAAAATGCCAACTTGACACTGTACTCTGTTAGTGTGCTTGTCTGTGCGCTTGCTTTATCTAGGTTCCGCTTTGACGAAACAAGTGCTACCTCTGACGTTGGTATTAGTAGTTGTGGTGACAATATGCTGCTTCATATCACTGATTGGATACATCTGCTTTAGAGTCTATAATAAAAGTAAGAGTTTCATCGAAATATATTTATCAATATCTTATAGAAAATAACATTGATGCACGTCAGCCCCTTGCAGAAAGTGTGTAATCGTAAACTACAAAATTGTAAAGCGTTACTATAAAGCCATACGCAGGCCAGCAGCTTTTTCACGAGCGCTGCGTCGAGTCAGAGGGGTTGTCCAGAGATTACAAGTAAAGGTCAGCCGGGTAGACATTTTCCACCGAGTACCGAATCCGAGTATTTGGATGTACTATTTGCCGGATCCAGGTACGAACCGAGTACCATTTGTTCCATATGCGAAGCTTCACATTTTCATGTAGTGAAAAATTATCGAAATAAATTTCTGTACTTGTAATAACTAATACATTTTGAATTTTATAAATAAATAATCAATGAAATGGACTTGACTTCCGTTCAAACCGTTGTGGACTTCCGGTGTTGGTGTTTTTTGTACTTTTCTCTTTCAAAATGAATATGCCATATGAAGCTCAAAGCTGATATCATGAGCCTACAAATTCCGGCATGCGAGGCATACAAGCAACTATTTGTGTGTACAGTATTTGCCGAGGCGAATACTTCCGAATAGTGCCAAAAACGGGATATTCGGCCGAGGCAAATGTCCGAGGCGATTTCCGGCTGACCCCTAATTACAAGTCAAGATCGAGTCCAGTTGCCAGAGATACGTGAGAGAAGAATCGAAGGAGATGCTAAGGCGAGTTTTGCTGAGGATGAGAAGATTGGAAGGCGGGTATTGGATGGCTTAGGGTAGGGATTTTTAACTTTAATTTGGGGTGGAAAGCTTGAGGGGTGACAAGTAAGGAGCCTGAAGCAGATAATTAAAATTAGAAATCAGCGATGCAATTTCTCTGATCGTTGGTTTAGTATAAGCGGTCATCGGAGAACATTTAATTTAGAAGACTTAGGGGCCTAAAGTTTGGGTAGGCCTACTTCGCAAAGTGCGGTAGCCCGCAGGACCACGCTAGGGGGCTCCGATTCTTGATTTCAGTTCTTCAAGAAGTTGGAATTCGAAAGGCCAAGGCACACATGTACCCAGACGATAAGGCGGATCTACACCCACCGAATATTCGGGCGAGACGATTGGCTGTCTTACTGCTGTTTAATATTCTTAGTATGTTAGAGTCACGCAATCAAAATATGGCCTAAGATTTTCAATTTGTAATTTGTCAGAAAATATTTCGATAACACCTCGTCAGAAAAACTAATAAACAGTGTTTCAGAATAAACAGAAATATATAAGATTACAAAATAGTTTGCTTATTAGCAGTAGCTTTCCAAATTTTAATTGTTAGGGCCTAGGTAGTGAAATATCGCGCCGATGTCTAGTGTACACAGCATCAACTAAAACTAGGTTATAGTCTGGTCAATACTCAGAATTTTTATTTAGTGCACAGTTTTGGGCTGAGAACGTTCACATGTGTTGCTTTCTGATAAGTGTTTGTTTCATTTACTGTTGTTTTGCTTTCTCTACAAAGTTGAACGGTGTTTTGCCCGTTCTTTCTACCATTTCTAACTTCCTTGTGTTCGTTGGGTGACACTGTGTCCTGTTTAGTAACAACTTGCCTTGATGAATTGGTTGGTAGGCCTACTTCAGTGAGGTTTTTTTAACTGTCTGTTATTTAATCCTAAAATTGTTGCTTTTTATCAGATGCCAGTTGTCAGTTTTAATTGTCAATTTCTCAAATTGTCAAAATAAAATAAACTTGTAAAACTTGTCATTATCAGTGTGTATACACCATTCTATGCTCAGTCCCAAGCTAGACCCTGCCTCTACCGTTGCATTGTATGATATAGGCCTATCCCCGTCCTGTCAATGTACAAGATGATTAAGGTATCAATCTTTTCCGAACCTCATATTCGTACTTATTACATGCTAGGCTTCTTCTCAAAGTTTAACATAGACCTAACTCGAGATATCTAGCATTGGAATCTTGAAATTTTCAACACCTAACTTCAACAAGGGCCTTACTGCAAACATGTAACTCCTATTATACACGAGTAGTACTATAACATTTTTAATACAATTAGAAATACAATACGTATATTTAAAAAGACTAATATGATATGCCTATATATAAATGTGTATGTGTATTATTAATCACATTTGTCAATTGTAAAATTACTGTGCTGCAGCTTTTCTTTACGTCTAGTTAAATTGGAACGTCAAGAAATCTTGGCTGAAGGAAAAGGTCAGTCAGAGTTGAACCGTGAATCGGAGGAAGAAACGACGATAGCAAATGAACAATCACAACGCCACGAGACATCAGATCAAAGCTTAGGAAACGAAAGAAACTACGCTGATCTGACGGACAGATCATTAAATGCACAACAATACAGTCATTTACACATCTACGCCAATGCAAGTGCCAGCGCAAGTGCCAACGAAAGTGCTTCTGCTGAATATGCCAATCGAGAGTTTATTGAATTAATGCAACTAGCAGAAGACTATTACAATATTGCAGACAATTGAAAATCTGCAAAGACTGATGCAGATCCGTTTAACTAAAAGCATGTATGTGAGACTGTGTGTGTTTATGTATGTATGAATGTATGTATGTATGTATGTATGTATGTATGTATGCATGTATGTATGTATGTATGTATGTATGTATGTATGTATGTATGTATCTATGTGTATATTTATGTATGTATGTATGTATGTATGTATGTATGAATGTATGTATGTATGTATGTATGTATGTATGTATGTATGTATGTATGTATGTGTATATTTATGTATGTATGTATGTATGTATGTATGTATGTATGTATGTATGTATGTATGTATGTATGTATGTATGTATGTATGTATGCATGTATGTATGTGTATATTTATGTATAGGAAACTGAAGTAACTGACACCTGCAATGTGCTGTGTCATTGTGAGTTGGCCTACATTCGGTAGACATACAGATAGAGGTCTCTATGTCCTGGCAGATCGCAGAAGTTTACAACAAGGTCCAAATAAAATAGATCGTACTTTAACTTCGGCTACAATATGTTTGAAGAACCATTATTTTGTGCAAAAAATCGGATGGACATTGGACATTTTATCCATCAAAAGAGTTTTATCATTACTATTTATCCCGTGCTCAGTTTTGTTTCTCAGCAGGTTTGTTGACATATACAAGTGGCCTGTTTCTACAAATATATCCAGCGGGGAATGTTTGAATTCACCTAAATCCGTTCTTCTCTATGAAAAAGTGAACGGTCTAGCCGAAGGTTTATTGTAGAGAAATTGCATTTCTGTGGTCCTTTAGTGATTTCTGACCTGACTGAGCATTTCTGTTATAAGGCCTGTATGTATTTCGTATGGGATTAAGGGTTGCGTTCATGACGTAAATTGTAAGGGTTGTTGAGTGCATTAATTTGTTCGGGCTTGTTGAGTGCATTAGAACTTGTTCGGGCTTGCCCGATCTGTTGCATGCTAGCGTACGGCTAGCGTGGGGCATAGGCGCTCATACAGGCGAGTGCAGTAAACTTGTCTAGACTTGTATTGTGGGTATAGGCGTTTTATACAGGCAAGCAAAGAAACTTGTCTGGACTTGTAGGGGTTAACAGGTTCAAAACCCCCGAGTTCACTTGGTCTAAAACCATAGGGGTTTCGCACTTAATAAGGTCAATAAGGGTAAAACCACCAGGGTAATTGAGTTCAAAACCCCCGGGGTTTGAGGTGTATAAATAGAGGAGTCCTTTACACACACAAAAGCAGACTAGAAAGGCTTTGGTAGCAGTAACTACGGTAGTCGTACGGGCTGAAAGCAGCCTAGGAAAGCCTTGGTATTAGTAATTACGGTAGTGGTATGGACTGAAAGAGGCATTGGGAGCAGTTTTAACTGGATCGATAGCAGAACAGCATCGATTGCTAGAGTGAACTCCGTTGGTTTTCCGAGAGTTTGATACTTCTACGATGTTTAAAGGTCGGTAATTCTGAACTGTTATCTAACAGAATAATCGTCAGGCGCTAGATAATTAGTTTTACAAGGCTTATGAAGTGATTTTATTGAGTTGATCGTTAGATCTCGCTGTAGAGATGAGAAATGCGGTATTTCAGTGACTGTGAACCGCTAGCTTGATTTTGGTAACTGTGACATTGTGAAACAAGTTGACAGCCCGAGTGAGGCGATTTATGTTGATAAAAAGATCGATCTAAACGCATTGTGAATTCTCATTCTTCGTCACTAGTATCTTGCAGCGCCATCAAACTCCGTGTCCTTTCAATACAAGGGAGGCCTTACACCACGCGAGACACGAACGTCGTCATCTACCTCCTCTCTTATTACGGCATCCTGGTAAAGTAAGACTGAGAGAGGGAGGAAGGAGAAGAAGTCAGAGAAAAGAGCAGAAGACCTGGTTTCTTTATAGTTTGGTACATCAGAAGTGAGGTGACAGGTTTTGACCGATACGACGACGAAGAAGCGTGCTTTCAAGCCTTTTTGATTTCCGCCACATTGGAACCAGAAGTCGGGGTGAGTTTGATGGTAAAAAGTCAAGTCCGGATCGACAATGGAAGACGAAGAAATTCAATTCACGCGTCTGGACGCCGCTAGACGATCGCCGAGTATTTCGACGCCTGTCAGAAGACGACGAACGACTGAAGAATTACCTGAACGCGATCGCCCGTTGGAAGAGATTGGTTTAGACGGTCCTGAACTGATACGGTCGGAAAGTCCGGAGAAAGACGATGCTTCGACGATGCAGAAACTATTGGATGGCGTCGGTGGACTGCTGAAAACCCGACCAATGCAAATGAAGCCTGGAAAATTTGACGGGACAGGATCACTGGAGTCGTTCCTGGCGCAATTCGAAGTATGTGCGAGGCATAACAAGTGGACGGCCTCGGACAAAGTTGACTTTCTACGCTGCGCACTCGAGAAAGTCGCAACACAACTACTCTGGGACTTCGGCGCAAGGCAAGATGTCACCTACGAAGAATTGATCGAACGATTGAGACAGCGATATGGTACCGACGGCCAAGCAGAGACATTCCGCGCCCAGCTGTATTATCGACGCCAACGTTCCGGTGAGAATCTTAGTGATCTTCTCCATGATATTCGTCGCCTTGTAGTGCTCGCCTACCCAGTCCCTTCGAATGAAACTACGCAGATCATCGCCAGAGACTCCTTCCTAGAGGCCATGCGAGACCGGGAGCTGTCGCTCAAAGTACGCGAGCGGGAGCCGAAGACTTTAGACGAGGCGTATCGGACAGCGCTTCGCCTCGAGGCTTACCAGCGGACGATGGATGCAGACGACCGAAGAAGACAACCGAACCGGGTGAGAGGAACGCAAGAGACAGACGCGAATGCCCAGATCGAGTCGCAGATCGACCGATTTCTCGCAGTACAACGTGAAGAGCAACGGAGATGGCAACAGGAGTTGGAGAGACGCATTGAACGACAACTGCAGGAGCTCAGGAGCCAAGCTGCTACCACCAACGCGACCGGGCGTGATGCTCGGCCTTTCGACAACAACCGGGAGACTTCGCGACGGACGGCGGCCTGTTTCAACTGTGGTCGACCCGGCCACATTGCTCGCAACTGCCGGCAGGCCCGCCGATCGTTCAACCGCCAACCAGCAACGACGACGGTCGGAGCGGAACCGACTGATGTCGCTGAAGAAGTTGCAACCAACCACACTGCACGCTCGAGGCTTCCTAACCGTGCAAGCAACAACGCCATCTACATCCGGGGAATGATCAATGGACGACCGCAGACTTGTCTGATCGACACTGGATCCGAAGTAAGCTTGGTTCCACTCTCTACTGTCCAGGGGTTAGACTTACGTCCGTGCAATCGCTTTTTGATGGCTGCAAATGGGTCTGATATACGGGTCCTTGGGGAAGTAAAGACTCCGATTAAGATTCAAATGGGATTTGAAATTGTAACTTCCTTCTTGGTATCTGACCAAATTAGTGAACCAATGTTAGGTATGGATTGGTTAAGGGAACATCGATGTCGCTTAGGTTTTGGTATAGGGGCTTTGTTTGTTGGTCGTAGGCGTGTTTCCCTAGTAAAAGGCAACGGGTCTATGTGGTGCCGGCGCGTGATCGTCGCCGAGGAGGTTGTGGTATCTCCCAAATGTCAGAGGGATGTACATGTAAAAACCTTGTACGGGGATTTAACTACTAAAGCTCCCGCATGGATGACCGAAGCCGCAGAAATCCAACCAGGTGTTCATTTGGCACGAGTAGTCGTTGGTGATTGTGCAGATACGACACAGGTAAGAGTCGTAAATCTAAATGAAGATCCGGTAAGGTTGAACCGAGACCAAGTATTGGGAGGCTTACATCCGGTTGAAATTGAGCATAGCAATGTCAGTAAGGAAAGCAGAGATCGAGTCAAAGATGCCTCTCCCATTGAAGCGTTGTTAACTGATCTTCCAGAAGAAGTGAGTTCAGATGAGCGGAGACAGTTAAGTGAGTTGCTGTTAGAATATCGTGACATCTTTTCAGTGACTGAGAAAGATCTCGGACGCACGACTGTTGTCACGCACAGGATTGACATAGGAGACGCAAGACCGGTTCGTCAACCTTTAAGACGACAACCATTGCCGCATAGGACTGCTGTAGATGAGCAATTAGACAGCATGTTGGCAGTGAGACGGAACGAGATGAGGATGGTTAGAAAAGATATTTTCCCAGTTTTGTTTGTGCTAGTTGCAACGGCACTAATGTTGCCGTGTTGTCCTAGTGCTAATCAGGAAGCGATATCGGTGGCTAAGGCTTTGGTTGAGACTGTAATTGTGAGATATGGGGTCCCATTACAGATACTTACCGACCAGGGAACAATTTTAGAGGGAAACCTGTTTCGGGAGCTGTGTAAATTGATGGGAAAATTAGTGGCCAGCCATCAAAGGGATTGGGACGAAGTGCTGCCCCATGTCCTCGCCGCCTATCGAGCATCGCTACACGAAACGACGGGTTTCAGCCCGAACTTCCTCTTGTTCGGACGAGAGCTGCGCGCACCTGTTGATCTTGTCTATGGACATCCTCCCGACGTCCAGTATGCGACATCTACCTACGTGAACTACGTCGAAGATCTTGCAGAGCGCATGGAAAATGCGTACCGCCTCGTACGCGAAGAACTGAAAGTTAAAGCTGAAAGACGACGGCACACGTATGATTTGCGTGTTCGACCCGCAATGTTTCGCCCCGGCGATAAAGTGTACTATTTCTCACCACGTCGTTTTAAGGGACGCACTCCGAAATGGACCAGAATGTATACGGGACCATTTGTTGTGGTGAAGCAAAGCGGACTCGTGAACTACGTGATTCAGAAGACTACCGCCAGCCGCCCATTTACAGTTCATGTGGACAAATTGAAAATCTGTCCAAATGATAGTTCGCTGACGAATGAAGCACCTGCGCAAAGTCCGCAGCTGGAAGAAGAAGAAGAACGCCGAGATCGACCCAAGCGTGAGATCCGACGTCCTGCGCGTTATCTACAGTAAAGTTCCAAGGACGCGAACGGCGACTTGAGAGTCTGTGTTGTATGAGAAAGATGAATTCGAGCTAACTGTGGACATTTTTTGTTGTAGAGGAACTGTAGACGTGAAGGCTAATTGTGCTGTTGTGCGATGAGATGAACTCTTCACAATCCTTCTGCTGGTCGACCGTCAGAAATGACGAGGAGTTGTCCAGACCGATTGTTACGATTAGGCCTTCGCTGTGGAACGATGTGACGCAGAACGATAACGGGAGAATAACTCTCCGTCGCTTCATCGTACCTGATGGGAGACTGGGTCTCCAATCGCCGCAAATCCCTCCTGCACCACCTTGTAGTCCGATTGGACGAGACTGCGATATGCTTACGTACTCCCGAAGTGCTTCGCCGACTGTGGGGAGCATCCTGTCGGATGTTTCTATCGAGTTGTCTGAACAATTGTATCGAACACAAATGGAACCGAGATTCCAAGATGGAGTCCCGGTATGCGATTGTCAGTTGTGCTCTTCAACACCAGAACTGATGACTGCTGCGCTTACAAGAAGAACTTTGACGCCTTATCAAGGACGGCAAAGGTGTGTTGGCGAGTTCCGATGCTTGCTATGTCAAAGAAAATGGGTTTCAGAAAACAGTTGGGCAAACCTAAGCCAAGACTGTATGGGCTGTGGAGCTCAAGTCTACCCTCGTAAGCAATGGCGTTCTACCAGGAGAGAACACATGGACAGCAGAGCTCATCGTCAAGAACTGTGTGCTCGATGCCAACAACTTGGTTTTTCTTGTGTGCAATTGCGTGATTAACAATGAAGTCACATGTTTAGATAACTTGTTTAAAGTTTATTTGCATGCATTATGTGAGAAAGGCAGGGTAAGGCACTAGAAGTGTTAAGTAATGTTGTAAACAGAAATATGTGTTCTGTAACTGTTTAAAGGATAATTACTGGTGAGACGGGTAAAGTATGATCATGGAGAACAGGAATTTCGAGATGGTTAATGGTTTAGAAGATGAAGACTTACCTTCCATTGATGTCCTCGAACTTGGGTTGTCATTGAATTTGGAAGAGTTCGATCCACCTTTTGGAACTGAAGAGTTATCTCTTCCCCCTGATCTGGAAGAGATTGAGTTGTCCTCTTTATTCTTTTATGGTAGAGATCCTGAAGATCAGATGACTGTGGAAGCAACAGGGCAATTTCCTGCGATGATTGTTTGGTGGCCTGTGTATTGCTGGGAAGTTGTATGGTGGCCATGTTGTGGCATGATGATTATTTAAGAAATAAGTTGTGCATTATAGTTAATGTTTGAATTTTGTGCAAGTTTTATCGCATTGAATTGTGTTTGCAATAGTTAAGAATTTTTGGTGTTTGTGAACCACTGTTAACAGGAACGGTGAACTGCGCTATAGAATAAGTGTATGCAGTCGTGACGTGAACAGCAAACGACGCGGACGCCATTTGCAACAGATTGTGGTTGAACTAAGTGTAAGACACCAAGCCTGCTTTACAGCTCGCCTGTAGCGTGTGCATCATTACAATGATATCTTTTTGGATCATTTGTATTGTTTTGAATTGCTTGGCTATTCTATCGATTCCATTCGGGAACTCGTTGGAACGTAGTGACAGATTGCAACGCATAGCTCCGGATAAGCCACACTCTATTTTGTGTCCAGAGCAAGAGCAGTCTTACTGTCTCAATGAGGGCACTTGCTATAGACTTAAGATTCTCAATATTCGCTTCTGCGAGTGCAAGTTTGGTTTTCAGGGGCACAGATGCGAAGAGAAGTTTTGCTTGATGTTGTTGTAAAGACACTTAATGTAAGGGAACACGTGAAGCCGTGACTATTTTACCATGTGATAATTTTATGAAGGTCGTTTGATTTCTGTTTGAATGTTTAGTTGACTTTAGTTGAGGAATAGTCCAGAAAGACTGTTCTATTGTAGAAAGATTGAAATGCTCTGTAGTAAGATGAACTCTGCATAAGGACTTAGCTTAGTCACATTATATGTTAGTTAGGTGATGTCACTAGAATGTAACTTTAAGTTTTGATCGTAATTTACTTTTACAAGAAGTGAGGACACTTCTTATTCCCAGTGAGAGGAGGATTGTAGAGAAATTGCATTTCTGTGGTCCTTTAGTGATTTCTGACCTGACTGAGCATTTCTGTTATAAGGCCTGTATGTATTTTCGTATGGGATTAAGGGTTGCGTTCATGACGTAAATTGTAAGGGTTGTTGAGTGCATTAATTTGTTCGGGCTTGTTGAGTGCATTAGAACTTGTTCGGGCTTGCCCGATCTGTTGCATGCTAGCGTACGGCTAGCGTGGGGCATAGGCGCTCATACAGGCGAGTGCAGTAAACTTGTCTAGACTTGTATTGTGGGTATAGGCGTTTTATACAGGCAAGCAAAGAAACTTGTCTGGACTTGTAGGGGTTAACAGGTTCAAAACCCCCGAGTTCACTTGGTCTAAAACCATAGGGGTTTCGCACTTAATAAGGTCAATAAGGGTAAAACCACCAGGGTAATTGATTTCAAAACCCCCGGGGTTTGAGGTGTATAAATAGAGGAGTCCTTTACACACACAAAAGCAGACTAGAAAGGCTTTGGTAGCAGTAACTACGGTAGTCGTACGGGCTGAAAGCAGCCTAGGAAAGCCTTGGTATTAGTAATTACGGTAGTGGTATGGACTGAAAGAGGCATTGGGAGCAGTTTTAACTGGATCGATAGCAGAACAGCATCGATTGCCAGAGTGAACTCCGTTGGTTTTCCGAGAGTTTGATACTTCTACGATGTTTAAAGGTCGGTAATTCTGAACTGTTATCTAACAGAATAATCGTCAGGCGCTAGATAATTAGTTTTACAAGGCTTATGAAGTGATTTTATTGAGTTGATCGTTAGATCTCGCTGTAGAGATGAGAAATGCGGTATTTCAGTGACTGTGAACCGCTAGCTTGATTTTGGTAACTGTGACATTGTGAAACAAGTTGACAGCCCGAGTGAGGCGATTTATGTTGATAAAAAGATCGATCTAAACGCATTGTGAATTCTCATTCTTCGTCACTAGTATCTTGCAGCGCCATCAAACTCCGTGTCCTTTCAATACAAGGGAGGCCTTACACCACGCGAGACACGAACGTCGTCATCTACCTCCTCTCTTATTACGGCATCCTGGTAAAGTAAGACTGAGAGAGGGAGGAAGGAGAAGAAGTCAGAGAAAAGAGCAGAAGACCTGGTTTCTTTATAGTTTGGTACATCAGAAGTGAGGTGACAGGTTTTGACCGATACGACGACGAAGAAGCGTGCTTTCAAGCTTTTTTTTGATTTCCGCCACATTATTTATACCTAGCAAGAATTAAGTAGACCTAGATAACTCTCGCCTCTTCAAGAATTCCTATCCTAATCCATCCGATCCTCCGCCTTCCAAGCTTTGTCGTCCTCAACGAAACCCGCCTCAACAGCTGCCCTGCCTCCTGTCTCTGACAACCACACTCGGACCTCCACTGGACATCGATCTCTTGAAACGACGCAGCCTTCCATGCGCTTATCTTTAATGCAGCGCTTTAGAAATTTGAAGTTTACGAAATCCTGTAAGTGGAAGTTCTCTTATCTGATAGATCGTCTACGGCAATTTTAATTGTAATCGTTATTGAATATTTATATAGCGCAGCTCACAGCAAACAAATCAGAGGTGTCGAAGAAACGCCTCTGATTAACAGGCAGTAGGTAAACCTGTGGAAAAGCGAAGTTTTCCAAGCAGAAGAAAAAGATCTAGTCGACGTGTTTCTGGACAAGAGATCTAGTCGACGAGAGGTCCGAAGTATTGGGTATTCGGACTCTTTTCATCCTCCGAGAACATGAAGTCGAAGAAAGCATCAACGAACTTTTCAATGCTCAACTTCCCGTCACCATTGACATCGATTGCCTTGAACGCCTCCTCTACAAACTTTGTGGGGTGTACTCCGGACTGGGAAAGCATTCTTGCATACTCGTCATCTTGTAGGTAACCGTCACAATTGACGTCCATCAGGTTGAAAAGACCTGTTATCACACCAGTGAAGGGTTTCATCAGATCCATATCGTAGCGCATCTTTTCCATCATGTTGGTGAACGTCTCAACTGTCATTACTTCCTTGTGGCCGGTTTCAGCGTGCTTCACAAACTGCCTCCACACCTGAATCAGTATCAACTAATCTTTATTTATTGCAAGACAACCGTCACATTTTACTACGAATTATACTTAATTAGCAACTTCTATAGCGCCGGTGTCCAATGCATAAGGCAACAACTGATGGCGCTCCGAAGCCGAGTCGTAATCAGGTCAACATTCAGAAGATCATTCTTTTTATGTAGAGACACAGCTTGTATATAAGCAATCCGGAACACATGAGTCTTCTTAAACCGAGAACGAAATGACATCAGCGACTGAGCTGAACGGACAGAAACAGGGAGGCAATTCAAACATTTAGATCCAGCAACCAAAAAACCGGCGACAAGGACGTAATGACAGTGGTTGTTGTCTTACTAGTATTAATGGTTGTCGTAGTAGCAGTAATCATAGTAATTGTTTTTATTGCTGTTGTTGTTTTTGCATGATCAATTCATGCGTTATCGGGGTAAGGGCCATCCATATATTACGTACGCAGAAATCGGGGGAAATTGGACCCCTCCCTGTTCGCAAGCGTACTTTCTTCCACCCCCCACCTGCGACGTACGCTTGACGCACCCCTCACCCCAAGACCAATTGCAGAATGTGTCAGTTCGACAGCTCCAGGCAGGGGCTGTCTGCACTTTAGGCCATATTGAAGGATGAGTAATCCATGGACTCACTGCTGAGCTGTGTGATAGTTTAATAATAGCGTTCAGAGGTAAGAACGTAAGGTGGCATACATGTGACACCTCTCCCACAGTCCTACTTCTCCTGGTAGTACCTGATAGCTGAAAAGACTGAACTTTGGCTCACTTGAAGGCCAATCAATTTGAGGGCCAATATAGACAAATTATAGGTTTTAACAACCCCCACCCCCTTTTCCGTACACAAGCGCGTGCATTTGTGTTACCCCTCCCCTCCATGCGTACGTAATACATGGATGGCCCCTGAGCAATAACAATATTGAGCATCTCACGTTGACAAATTGAGTTCTGAGATGATCCGCCTTCTCCTTGTCTGCGTTCTCGATCTTAGCGAATCCAATCGACATCCCGACCCAGTCGTCCTTCGACATGACTCCATCGCCGTTCAAGTCGAACGTAGAGAAATAAGTTCTCATCTTTCTCTTCCAAAATTCAGACATCCTGCGGCGATAGGCAACCAAGTTTCAACTTTTAAACGTCTATCTAAACATCGACCTTGTTAAGTGCCTTTTAAATGGTTGATCCGTCTAAAAGGAATTACCCCACTTTGGATCAGAGTGTTTGTCTCGTGCTGGAGACGCCACCGAAGTGTTTTGTTAGCGTTAGAAAACTCTTTCGTAGGGCTGGGTTAGGAGATTCACTGAGTAGGTGAATGAAAGTTGCGCTGTATAAATGCTGTGAATGAATGAATGCTTGCTCGAGTGGTTGAATGATAGACTGACTGACTGATTGATTGTTTACAAACAAACCGTTTGTATTTTGGTTTTGCTTAAAAAAGCAATTGTACGAATAATGTTTATGCTGTTGTTTTTGATGATAATGATAATGATGATAATTTGAATGATGATAATAATAATAATAACAACAAGAACAACAATAAATAATAATAATAGCCATTTCAGACATTTTTATATGCCGCAGTTTAAGCTCGGTAGGGATCAATCCCGTAAAAATTCATAGAACAATTTTTGCGGGGTCAAGACCATTTTGTCTACAGAATGACTTGGTAGAAAACCATTGTGACAGCTATTAATTAAAGACGTGCAGCAATCTACTGTGACAGCCTAATAAAGATACCTAATGTGACACCCTTATGATGACGTAGAGACAGTGTTGTAGTTGTCGAAAAGCGCTGAGGGTTGACAAGTTTACAGACTCCCAAGATATACGAACGATGCTGTTAATATGTTGCACACGAAACAACTGACGAATCTTTCAATTTATATAAACAACAAGCAAGAATTAAAATAATCCCACGTCTAAATGTCTGGGTCTAAAAAACAGAAAGGATAATTTGCAGAACTTTAGTTTACAACAGTAATTTTCAACTATGTTTCATAATTTCTTTTCGTCCAGTGACTGTGTGCAAAGCATCGTGGCTGTCAGCTTAAAGCCAAAATATAACAATTATTTTCTACATTCCATGTTGTAAGAAGCGGACCTTTTGATGCCACAAAGAGCTGTTGGATGAAGACCTGACCCCCAATATAATATTTTCAGCTACTGAACAGAGGTGTCTAGGGGAGTTGAACCCCACAACACCCTGATGACTAAAAACCGCGCATAGATAGCTATATGTGACAGCCTAATAAAGACTTGTAGATATATATTGTTACAGCCTAACATTGACTACTCACCGGAGCTGTATCGAGGGTATACGCGGGTGTACAGCGTGTACTCACCTCTAGGGACCGTATACTCACCTCACAAAATATTTGTACTCACCTCTAATTTGTTTATGAAAAGTATCCGGTAGCGTGTACTCACCTCTAATTTGTTTCGGAAAACTAACCGGTAACGTGTACTCACCTCTAATTTGTTTCGGAAAACTAACCGATAACGTGTACTCACCTCTAATTTGTTTCGGAAAATTAACCGGTAGCGTGTACTCACCTCATCTCTAATTTTACCACTACAGCCCTGCTACTCACGTATCAGAAAGACTAAAGTTAATACGAGTTGCAAGATTTTATCCAGACATTGTGACTTGGTACGAACGAAGTAGATACCACACGATTGTTTCGGGATGATCTTTATAACGAAACAAGGAGACCTAGCCTAGCCGTATTTGTGCAATTTGGAGCAAACACCTTAATATTAATAATCTAGCAAATTTATGAGAGCATTAGATTGATTGCTAGATTGTGACTTCTAGAAACCGATGGAAATTACGATATTTATCATAAATATTTCCCAAAAACTTGTTTTCTTGTTATTAATATTGATCGTCAAATTCATCAGATGTTGATGGAACGCAATAACCATAAATACGACCAAGCCGTTATAAAAAAAATTCTCCATATCACAATATTTTATTAAATTTATTACATCTCGTTCGAATATGAGATGCTAATAATTTATTACATTTCGTTCGAGTATGAGATGCTAATCAGTCTAATATAATTTCATCCAGTATATATACATAACCGTGTCTTGCAACTATTATTATTATTATTATTATTATTATTATTATTATTATTATTATTATTATTATTATTATTATTATTATTATTATTATTATCATTATTAATATTATCATTATCACTATTATTATTATTTTGTCCCGAGGTAAACATGATACCTCGGGCCTCACAAAAATTTGTCAGGAGACAAAAAAAGTAGTTATTCTGGAATGGTTACATCTCCTCCGGGTACGGCTATTATTATTATTATTATTTGTTGTTGTTGTCTATATTCAAGACAAATAATATTATAATATATATATACAACTATATATATATATATATATATATATATTATTATTATTATTTTTATTATTATTATGACAGGTGCTATTGTTGTTGCTCTTGTTTATGCTGCTGCTAATTACTAAGTTGCACTTAAACGCAGCTTTGCATAAGTGGTCAAAACATTTAATCTCGCTTAGTCAGCATTCACTCACTTTCTCCCAGAAGGCCGAGCTACGAAGTAAAGCCTCCCAAGAATAAACAACGTCTATGGAAGTCTATTATTCACCTTACTCTTCAAAGGTCTAAGTTGTAACCAGTAGAACGATTACCAAAATCGTCAATGTACACTTAAAAAGTAGAATGTCGACATCAACCCTGTCTCCCCTAGATAAGCGGCAATGCATCACCACGCGAACAATCTGAATGAACAATGTACATATGTAGAGGAAAAATCCAGATCGAAGCAGAACAACAAACGTGTTTAGAATATTCTTCAGCTGAGCTGAATAATATAAAACAGCTTCGACGTTATTGTCTGCGTTTCGGCACTTATCCTTCTAAGTAGTGTGTTGTTGTCTAGTTGTAAACAATGCATGGCTTGTGAAGAACGTAGGGGGCCTACTCGTGGCGATTCTGTTTCAGATAGAACGCAACCATGACATTAAGTATGACGAAATAAAATCATATAAAGCGTAACCTAGAGCCATTGATAGTGAACGGTAGACTTTTTAAAAACCAAAAACGATGCTTAGACCCGCTTACTTTATTAGATATCATTACAGGCTTAGTGGTTTCTAGGACCGTGAATAAAAGCTATGCCAAATTGGACTGCGCTGTTTTTGCGTTTTTTATGTGAAAGACAAAAAAATTATTCTGGCCAACTAGAATTCATTCGTATGGTTTATCCTAAAATCAGTCCTTATTCTCCAGACTTGATAACCTGGTCATCTCATTGCTATCGTCTGTATGCATGTCTCAAGCTACTAAATAATGCGCGTCTTAAGTAGTACGCAATGGCGCTGCACGTAAGACTACCTGCATGGTCTAAATAAGTGCGTTTTAAGACAGTTTGAATGTATTTGATAAACATAGTTAAGTGCAACATTACGAATGTGCAGGTAAAAGACTGCTTGTTTCAAGAAGAAGTAGAAGACGAACAGTTTCTAGTTAGACGCATTTGCTACACGCTAGCTTTCAAATATATGCACCAATTTGTATTCATAGCGTCGCTGGAATATTCTCAAACACGACACGGTTGTTTTAAAATCACATTTTGCTACTTAGCTGCATAGCCACCCATGGGTGTCCGCAGGAATTTGTCTAGGAGGTAAAATGGCGTTTTTGAATAGAATAATTCACGAACACAGAAAAAAATGACAACTTTCAAAATTCAGATGGGCAATTGACCCCTTTCCCCCATCCGGACGTCCATGTAGCTACAAGTAAAATAAGAAAGATTTATTGAGAACATTTCACTGAATTCAGCTTTCAGCCCAGGTTATATCTGTCGTGCACAATTTCAAAATCAGACAGGACTTTGTCGAGTCATTTATATGAAAATTGTATCGGAAGAGTCGTTAATATTATACCAGACTCAGTTTCCTCATGCAGAACGTATTACAAACCCTCTGGTTGCTTCATAAGTCACTGTTGCACACGGAAATTCGTTTTATTTAAGGAAGATAAGCATTGATACCAACTTATGCAAAACTATTACGATTACGACTGTTAATCCACTATAGGATGCCTCTCTGTCTTAGAGAGGCGCTATATAAATTTCCACTATAGGATGCCTCTCTGTCTTAAAGGGGCGCTATATAAATTTCGTTGATTGATTAGAGGATTGATCTTCTGGACCTAATCACGGCTTAGTTTGGTTCACCATAAGTTGATGGTGCCTTGCTAATAAAAACGGTTCTCACACAGTAACTGACAAAAACGCTTAAACCATAATTTTTGCAGAAAACTGTTAACCATATGATGTAATCGTGAAATCCAGAGCTTGCATAAAATACATTTCGGCCGATTAGTAATTAAATTACAGTTACCAACAAAATGATTTAAACTATTTTCTAAAATTATAAATATAATACATCACGCATGTATGAAAATATATGCAGAAATGTTATTAAATGCGTGTATACTGATTATTTATCTGAGAGTGCAATATGTAGAGGACTATGTCGAAAGATTTAAGAGATAGAAAACATGTGTCATCTTTCGGAAGAATGAAATGAAGCGAACCTGACGAGATGGGAAAATCATTTATGTTAAAGAACAAAAGCGGAGGACCCTATGCGGAACTCTTCAACGAATGAATTTTACTTATGAGAAACTACTATTAGGCCTACATAAGACCTGTTGTTGCCTGACAGTGGTCTTAGTAAGTTCTAAACAAACAAAATGCAATATAGGCCTACGCACACCATATCTTTAAAGTTTTCTTAGCACACAATGTTATGATCATTTTGTAGGTCACTATGATCTACACTTTGGCCAAATTAAAAATATATTCAGAACTCATTTTTGTCTACAGCCTGTGAAATTTTGTCATACATATCTAGCAGTGGCATAGTTGTATAGTCACTCGATCTAAATCCGTATCGGCGAACATATAGAACATTCATTTTCGCGACGCAGCAAAAGACATGGCCTGGAATTTCTATCATGTAAAAATCTCTTCTTCCTCTTTAAGTTCTCTGCCCTTCGGCAGGTTTCCACTTCCAAGTTATTTACATGATCTAAGCTTAAACTGTAAAAATGTGCGACCCTAAATCGCTGTTCATGCATACAAAGCAATAAGGCTCTGAGAACAACTCTGTCGAAACGTTAGCAATACGAACAAACTGGCTGTCCATGAAAACGCTGGGTGGTTCAACAGACTTCGCGCATTCTTCCATATGCAAGAGATGCTGATGGTGTAGCCGTGTATATTGCGGATTTAAACCTCGGTCGTCTTCATTCATCATCCTCTATGTAAGGCTGAGTAGGAACTCTGAACATGTATTAACTCAAGATAAATCCATGCGTGCGGTGGCCTCCTAGTTGTGACCAGCTTTCTAATAGGCGCAGTATTATGTGCCGACTGATAAAGTTTTTGCTCCTAATTACCTTAAACGTCTTTTAGCATAAATACCACTTCTGAATTGTTTCTTTCTGGAAATGCTGGTTCACACATTCATGATTTTAATTACAATTATTTTCTACAATTAAAATTAATGGTTTAATAACGAACTATCTTGCTTATTCATGCATTCCACTCACACTTCATTCCACAAGGGCAACTGAAGACCAGCTTCCTTGAATTAACTTTTTATTTCAACTCGAAATACTCGAAATGTGTCTTTTCAGACTATGGTCCTCATCTGTGGATTTCACTACCATCAGTTCTCTTGTTTGTTTTTTTCATTTTGCAAACAACTGATTACACGTGTTTCCTGCGAATCGCGTTTTTGACACGAAGTCATAAAGTGCTGCCATATAAGTATTCAAACAATAATGTACTATTTATTTATTTATTTTACTCAGTGATTTTTTTCTGCCGGAACGTGCCGGAACGGCGTTCCGGCACATTTTTTCAGGTACTGCTTCGCGTATGCCACTATGATAGCCGCAGTCGTGGCAAGAGACTGTATCTGAAAGCTCAACCACTGAGCAGACCAGTAGGACAAGCAACGCCACAGTGCTATTCATCTTCCCTAGAAAAGTCACAAAATGAAGAATCTGCGTTTCTTCAAATAAAGTGAGTAAAGCTTCCTTGTCTCTAATTTCCATTAGATGTTCTCATTTTCTCGTTCTTCTGCCATGAAGCCATTAATGAACGAATCCCAAACTTCTGGACACGGAACCAGTATATCGCAGAACTTGCCATTTACTTACTAGCTTACGTCTGTAACAAATCCTTAGTGAGAACGACACATGTGACCATACAAAGTGCCCATCAGGGTCGCTACACGAGGTACACTCACTAGACTCAAACCCGCACCCTGTCGAATACACTCAGTGCTTGTAACCGAATATACCCCGTGTCGCATCCCTGTCAAGATATTATTGACGCTGTAGGTTTACATTTGTAGAAATGCACGACTTCTAGCTTGAAAGCAATTGAGTTAGTTAAATTTCTACACAGACCTGAATAACCGATGAAGGGATCTAACCCTACTGAATTGTCAACCTCCTGTTGCGTAGTTCTGATGTCTAAAAGCCCGAAAAAAAATTGAGGCTTACCAAAACATAGCAACTTCTTTTACAGCTTGGTTTATATTGAGGTATGGAACCATTTACCGTGTCCGCTACGGTGTCTATAAACACCTGCTTTGTAAAGGTGTACAACAGGTTGAACGCACACTATGTTTCTGGATCGGTGCCCCAAGAATCCGTTATATGACTTTCGTGTGTGCGGGAGTCCACCTCCTGTGATTTTTCTATCTATCTGAGTTGACTAACTAGTTGGCCGCTAACTGATGACTTCTCTGTTCTTAGTTGGATCACGCTAATTTATGAATTTCCAAATGCGCGGTTATCTGGAGAAGATGAATCTTCAACCGTTTTCGAAATGAAATAAAGGAATGAAAAGGTTCCTCAAAGCTGGTGTAGTAAATTCCATACATGAGAATCAACGTCCGAGTAGGCATGGAAACCAAACCTAGTTTTATAAGTTGGAATCAACAGTTAGTTGGCGAAGGAGGATCTTAGTCTGGAATGGAATGCACAAGTGAATAAGGCAGCTCTATGCTAGAAAATTTATTCTAGGTTAATTGATGTGAAACTGTCATGTGAAACTGTCATGTGAAACTGTCATGTGAAACTGTCATGTGAAACTGTCATGTGAAACTTGGCGAAAACCGATAGTTTAGAGAAACTATTCAGGCTACGGTGGATAAGCAAACTAAAAGTAATCAACAGTTGTACTAATTAGGAAAATGGTTACTTATAGTTAGATATTTGAGAAAAGGCGGTGATCTGTTTATAAACATAACATCATGGTTTTTCTACTGTGATAAACAGCAGGCCATGGTAAATTGTCTTCCTTACCTTCATGCTGCATGTGGCTGCGGTCAGTCGCATTCTTTAAGCTCGTGTATAATTATTGTCTTATTACAATTACAATACCTTATTTGAATAAACGCACCTTCAAACGAAACGTCTAATTATTAAGCCTAGAAACAATAGCCACTTGATTTTCCATCGTTGCCTGAACTGGTTTTCCTTGATCTATTGGATATTGATTACATTTTGTAAATACACATTCACGTTAAACAATAAAAGTCTTGAAACTTACCTTTTAGAATTGCTTATCCTCTGTAGGATGTCTCAGCTATATATAGTCAAGCTCTTCCATAAGAGAGGACACGCACATAGTCTGGTCTTCGTGTGGGAAAACCCTTAAGGTTAGAGTACTCATTTTCTGATTTAGGAGAAATAGGTATGGCGTTCAAAATATATTGAAAAAAATAATAAAGGAGGAGGGAAGTTGATGATGATTCCTAATTTGTTAATAAAATAAACTTTGAGTGTTCAGATCAGTGAAATTTGTTCAGTGATACGCGGTTTGCCTTAAACCAGCCTGCTATATTCATGAGTTCAGTGTTAATCAACTCCAGGTTTTCCTCCGTGCCCACCCCCAGCACTGGGTGCTAAGTCAGACTGTTGGATTGGGGTAGGCACGCGTTCTCCTCGCAAGTCCTATAAGGAAGAACCTTTAATCCAGTGAGGTGGTCTGATCGAGGTCATCTACTAGAGCTGCCGGGATTCGACTCCAGCGGTT
Source organism: Allolobophora icterica (assembly GCA_963556255.1). Lineage (NCBI taxonomy): Eukaryota > Metazoa > Annelida > Clitellata > Crassiclitellata > Lumbricidae > Allolobophora > Allolobophora icterica. The sequence continues at coordinate 21,493,695 of OY744610.1, forward strand.
TCCTAATTCCCCATAATTGAGACGAGATTTCATCTGCAATCGTTCACTTCTTCTAGTCTAAACTGAGGTAGATTTGCACTGGCTCCCTGCTCGAACCTTACTCCGAGCGGTTCCAGCACACTCCGAGCAACCTTTGGCAGAACGAGTGGTAAGGCAGCGACTAAGTTGTGTTCAGCAACCATACGAGGGAATGGTCTGAGTTACGTTTTTGGCTTGCGGGATCAATAGAAGAGGCCTCCAAGTCTTTCGAGACGCCTAAGCCTGATTATTTCTTATTTCTGCTACACTACTAGCTAAATTTACTTGGCTGCCACTTATTTCCAATTGCTTATCTCTCATTTCAGCTGCTTTACTAACCAGATCTATCTGAGTGCGTGTGAGTTCTATTTGAGTGCCTCTTACATCAGCTCCATTGCTAGCTAGATCAGTCTGATTATGAGCTAATGCACTTTGAGCAAACAACTAAGTCCGACTGACTTACAGCTAGACTGTCTAACTTCTCTGCAACAGAACCTATGCTTCCTATAATCTGAGCCAAGGCAGAAGAAGACCGAAACAGAGAAGACAAAGGTCGAAGACTACTCTCATGTCTACTACTATGCCCAGCTGCCAAATCCAAAGATCTCAAGGAATGTAACCACATGCTTAATTAGCAAGTGAACTGACAATCATATAATAGCAATCAGAATGGACAAAATTACAAAGATCTACTAAAACTATGCTAACAGTCTCTAATTATTATACTATACAATACAAGTTTAGACATTTGCAAGCAATCACTTGAAATTCTTAGAATAAAACGACAACTTTACCCCAAACTTAGCATTCAGACAAGTCGTCACCAGAACCACAAGTTTCAGGCATCATCGATAATTCCAATACAATATCGATAGTTAATCCACGTAACAATCGAAACGAACGATTCCTTACGCAGCTATTTTACAACCACAACAACTTATGGCCTTTCGATAACTTAATTCACACTAAACACCTTCAAATATGCCTATAAAATGTTAAGTTCAACTTCGCAATGAAAGTTTATTCAACACTTGATTAATTTCAGACTATAAAAAGCTGCTCCATGTAGTTAAGCACTAACCGTCACCACAAACTCTGCAAAACCTGAACGGCGCTCGTTTGGCAATCTCAATTCTTTATATGGAGAGCAGGTTCCCGCTAGACGCCTGACGTCATCTGTTTTGGCGGCAATAGCTACAGCAACAGATTTAGCAGTTGGCTCTGCTGTTCGCGCCCTCAACATGACTCATCATTCAGGGGTGCCAATGGAACAGAATTGGCGGGAAACTTTATGTATAACGCCATATAAAACCTTAAATAAATATAAATATTATATATAAATATAACTCCTGTTGAGTTCTTATTGAACATAGCGCTGTAATACGTCAACAGATTTATGAGATTGAAAAACATTAGTGTCATCTGCAAACATAACGAAATGAAGCAAACCAGACCAGTTGGGAAGATCATTTATGTAAAGGAGGAACAAAAGCGGATCAAGTTTAGACATATGCAAATATTCATTTTTGTCACGTAGCTATATACTGTCATCAACGCACCTCCACGGTAGCCTGATGTCTGGTTTCTTTGACCCACCGGATTACTACTATTTCCTATTTCTTCTCAAATAAGAGCAAAATGCCAAAACAGATGGCTTTAAATTTCTATAATGTAAAACTGTTGACTGTTTCAAGCAGCGCGACCTTAAATCGCTGTTAATGAATAAAAAAGCAGTAAGGCATAGGCTAGAGAGCAACCTGTCCAATTGCTCGCAATATGAACATAACTGAAAGTTTAATCAATATTGTAATTGAGAAATTTAGTTCCAGCCAATGGACGTGCAATTTGTGAAACTGCTTGCTTTAAGATAAGAGCAACAATCTGTTTATTGAAAGCGGTCATAGTTGTAATACTTTGATAACAAGCATTGTATATCTTATTCGAATTAATGCTCCATTAACTAGACCCGATATATATATACAATTGTAGGGGGGTAGGTCTTTAGGACGCATCCGTCTGGACTGGTCATTATAACTAACTTGACAGTGGGTGGCCAGTCTTCAGAGGAATGTACGCCTACAGTCTGAGCGTGGGGGGCTGGCAGATGCACTGGCGCCATGTAAAGGTATGCCGTGTAGGAAGGTTTTAGATAGGGCTATATAAATAGTAGCCCTTGAGATAGAGGGAGGAGAGAGATCGGGTTCCAGCGCGTTGGACACACGGCTTATGCCGGACCTCTGTCCCGTTTGTCAACCGGGACACTGGGTCCTAGCGTGAATCAGTATCGTCTGAATAAACATCGACAACGACAACGTGTTCTCTCTCTCTCTCGCTCTCTCTCTCTCTCTCTCTCTCTCTCTCTCTCTCTCTCTCTCTCTCTCTCTCTCTCTCTCTCTCTCTCTCTCTCTCTCTCTCTCTCTCTCTCTCTCTCTCTGTGTCGATCAACATCTAGCAGCAGCAGTGACAATACAACATCCGCTAGACAATTATACATGTGTATTGTGTAAGCAACCATGAAACCATCAATGGTTGTTGGTGGCTATATGGTTGCATATACTTGTATTTTGTATAATCTATATATAATGTATTTTCAGCCTGTTTACCCACTGTAGCCTGATTTCTGAATTCCTGATCTATCGAATTTCGAACTGGCTGCTCTAACGGTTTATATTTTTGGACAACAATTTAACTTGAAAGCGACCATCGCCGTAATAAGAGTCACTGTATAGGATAAGTTTAATCATGTAACTAACTTATACTACGGCATATTATATGTAAAACTTGGTGTTCCTCAGGGTTCGGTCCTTGGCCCGCTTCTCTTCATTCTCTATACGGCTGACATCCCTTCCCTACTCTCTAAACACGGGGCCTCTGGTCACCTTTTCGCTGATGATGTTCAGGCCTTTGTCCATGGGCCTCCATCTGCTCAACTGCTTCTAACTGGTTTCATTGAAGCTCTCTCTCAAGATCTTCATTGCTGGATGTCTTCAAACCGCCTTTCTCTAAACTCTTTCAAAACTCAATTCATCTGGTTTGGCACCCCCCAGCAACTCCAAAAGCTTGATTTCGTGCTCCTGTCTGATAAGTTTCCTCACATCACTTTCTCGTCCAGTGTTCGTGACTTAGGTGTCACTCTGGATAGTTCGCTTACTTTTGCTGAGCACATTTCCAACCTCATCCGCTCCTCTTACTTCCACTTAAGGCGTCTCCGGGCTATTCGGCGGTCTGCCTCATCCTCAACCTTCACCTCAATTGTTCATGCATTCGTGTGCTCTCGGATTGACTACTGTAATTCTCTCCTCATTGGCCTTCCCAAGATCCGTCTTTCTCATCTTCAATCCGTACTCAATGCTGCTGCTAGACTCATTGCCCGCCTCCGTCGGTTCTCTCATATCTCCACCTTCACGGTTGAACAACTCCATTGGCTCCCTCTCTCTGCCCGTATACAATTCAAAGTGCTTATTCTTGTGCTTAGGTCTCAACTGGGTCTTGCTCCACAGTAGGGGCCTACTTATGTGATCGAATCCAACGGTCTCATTCTGCTGCTTCGCTGCGTCCTCTCCGATCTTCTGATCGTCTTGACCTCTTAGTTCCTCGTGTCAGGACTACTATGGCTCAGTCCAGATCCTTTGCCTGCATAGGTCCCTCACTTTGGAACCGACTTCCTCCTTCTGTCCGCGCCACCATTCTCTCTGGTAGCGTTGCTTCTTCCTTTTCTCACCTTAAATCCTGCATTTTCTCTCGGGGTCTCGCGCACTGGGAGCGCCTCTGAATGGTCTATACCGCGAGAGGCGCTTTATAAATGCCAATATACAATACAATACAATATTGATCATTTCGACCTGGTTACTAGTCCGCAGCCTGACTTCCGGTTTAGATCAGTATTAGTTTTCGACTGGACTTCTCCAACTGAATACATTTTGGAACACACTCCATTTGAAGCGAACATTGATGTGCATAATTGTAATTGCGCGAAATCATTAAATGGATTTTAAATAAAGTTTGGCTAGCAAAGTAGAGAGCATACAAGATCATCATGGCAGTTTAAAAGTCACAAAATTCTAACAGTGTGCATCATTTAGTAACGAGTAAAGCTACGCATTTTCAAGATTTAGGCAAATCATTCAGGTTTCACTGATTCATCAGCTTCATTCGAAGTGCTCATCATTATTACAATTTAAATAGCTTAACTGATTGTCGAAATAACTGCTATTATTACGACAATGATAATGGATAGTTTGCTGACAGGCCTGGCTGGAAAGCTGGCGCTTCGCATGTTGCATTCTGTAGTCGATGGTAGAACGTTTTTTGTGACATCGCTTTTGGTAGTCGATGGTAGATCGTTTTTTGTGACATCGCTTTTGGTAGTCGATGGTAGATCGTTTTTTGTGACATCGCTTTTGGTAGTCGATGGTAGATCGGTTTTTGTGATATCGCTTTTGGTAGTCGATGGTAGATCGTTTTTTGTGAAATCGCTTTTGGTAGTCGATGGTAGATCGTTTTTTGTGACTTCGCTTTTGGTAGTCGATGGTAGATCGTTTTTTGTGACATCGCTTTTGGTAGTCGATGGTAGATCGTTTTTTGTGACATCGCTTTTGGTAGTCGATGGTAGACCTCCGGCCTTCGGTGTGGTGTATTCAGCATTCGGTGGTATATCGCCATTGCAGTTGTCCGTCTCGCATAGGCAACCGATGATAGTTCCAGTCGATCCATCTGGCTTGGAAATTCGTCTAGCAAAACAGCAGGTGGAGCCGTAGTAGTAGAATGTCGAATTGTACTGCTCTTCCTGTTCTTTGTATATCTGGCATAGGTCTGCTTGAGAATGTGTATCGTTCATGCAGAATCGGTCGAAGGTAAAATATCCTAAAATATTAATCGGTTTATCAGTGGCCTCGAAATCGATCAGCTCCTTGGATAAAGAAATGTTATTTCTCTCATACATGGACTTACATGTATCTGCTGGTTTTGACACCGTTGATCACAAAAAGACTTCTTAATCGCTGGTCGATCTATCTCAATTGGTTCGATTCTTGCATTCACCCAAGCAATTCGCCATATCAAAACACTTCTGCGCCAACGCCCTTGAATTGCGGTATATCACAAGACTCTGTACTGGCAGGCTCCTGCTTACATTATGCACTCTGCTCCCCACTAACCGATAGTAATCTTGGCTACTACTTGTACGCTGGCCAAACCCAATTATTCTTTTTAACTTGATACATCTAAGCAGGAGCCTGCCAGTACATATTTTGAGTTATTTATGAAACGCAGCCAAATTCAGAGGTAGTAATCGCAGTTCCATCGGGAGCCCATTCCAAGTGGATGGACCCACAACTGAGAAAGCCTGGCGCTGCCCAGTAGAAGAACGAGCACATGGAACCAAGGGCTCCCCTCGAGGAGCGAAGTGCCCGACGCGCTACGACGTCGGACACCGGGCGGCAAAGGTAGCGAAGGTAAGATGAAGCGCAGCCTAGAAGACAGCGAAAGACTAAGGCAGCGATTCGACAGGAAGTAGGCTGGGCAATAGGGAGCCAGTGCAACACATCGCGCATATAGGCAGAAACAGGAGCGTACTTGGGGATACGCCCGACGAGTCGAGCAGCTGAGCGTAGAACCCGATCCAGACGCCGTAGGACTCCGAGTGGGAGACGGTTAGGTCCACGTCTAGTACTGCTCTCAATGTGTAGTCGCTTCTGTTCAGATTCTTATGCGATCGAGTAGACTCTTTGGAGAGTACACGAGCCTTTCGTAAATTTTGTGCGTTTGGACGGTAGGCCCTATTTAGTGCAGGCGCTAGGAGCTTTGTGATATTGAACTAGCCTATCAACGCCAGGAACAGTGCATGCATTCTAGAATTCAAATAATAATTCTAGGTCATATATTACCAATGCTGATGACGTCGAAGCAGATTTTGAGAAGCAACTGACACTTTATAGCTTCCATTGTGAATTAAGTTATTATATATTACATTCTCGTAGCTTGATAAATAAAAGATTTAAGCTAATACAAGAAACGATCGATAATCCGTGCCTCCTTTGCAACTGGGAAATCTTGAATTTCGTGAGAAAAAATGGCTAGGAATATCTTTGGAGTCTCGTCAGCCATTAAATACAGAGAATTTCTACTAAAATTAGCCCTTTTTCCTTCGATATTTTCCTTGCGTATATTTGTGGATAAAGAGAAATCCGAACGTTTAATCTTCTTCCATATCCCAGGAACTGCTGGACGGTAAAGTTGCCTTCTGCTCAGAACCTAAATGCCAATAGTTTGTTGCTTTGGCTCATTACAGCGGCAAAGCGTCAGGGAACTCAACGCGGGATGTCATCTGTAAACTCTTAATGAGAATCCGAATCTTCATCATCTAACGCTCCACACCCTACTAAACACTCATCTCAGATTCATTTCATAGATTTATTTCATTACTTATTTACGTACCTCGTCACTTGTAGCTGTAACTATAATCGAAAATTTTTAAAGCTTGCTTGATTGATTTAAATAAATACTTCCTGGCTTGCTTATTTACTCCTCTCTTCTATGTAACATAAATTCATGTGACAAAGCCCGACAATGAATGGCTTACCCCCAGAATCCGTGTGATTGGAAAATAAGATTGCACACACTGAGCCAGTGCATTTCGGAGCACTTGTTGCACTGAAAGGTTCAGGACACGTCGCTTCTTCAGGCTGCAAACTAATATACTGGCATTCGTAACAAGCGACTGCATCTGAACGCTCAACCATTGATCCGACCAGTACGAAAAGCAACGCCACAACGTTTGTCATCTTCCTGGAAAATAGAAGAAACGGTGATAAGTGAACAGTCATGCTTCTAGTGGAACGCTGAGGAGGAGTCTACTCACAGCTCTTCTGCCTTAAGGCCGGTAATGGATGAAACCCAAGTTCCTGGAGAAGTGACCAGCGTATCGCAAGACTTGATTTTACTTCCAAAATTCTACTGTTTGGTGACAGAAGCAGGTAGGCTATAAGTACAAAACTTGTGTAGTGTTACGCGTATCTCCGCTCGTCAGACGCAAACACGTAGTCTTTAGAATTCTAAAACTCTATTTGATGTACACTTGTACAGCTGTATTTTATATATTGCCCTCCAACCAAGGTTAAGAAGTGCACATTAGTATGCGACAGAGCATCGATGACGCTGAGCAACTGGGAGTGAAGGACTTGCTCAAGGTCCTTACACAGTAATTGCCTGAGGCGAGGCTCGAACCCATAGTTTAAACGTTACAGACCAAGCGCTCTAACCAATCGGACATCGATTGAATATAGAATGTTTTATATCATCGCTCCTGTTTCAAGATATTCACTTAGTACGTATGCAATTTTAGAAATGCATGAATTAAAGAACAAAGACAAGTGAACCAGTTGAATCTCTACGCAGTTTTGTGCAACTGATAAAAGAATATAACCTTGGTGAATAGTCAACCTTCTGTGAAGTAGTTCTGGTGACCTCTAGCAGTCCGAATTAAGACGACAGGCAGGCCGAAAATTAGCAACCTCTTTTATTGCTTTGTTTTTGCAAATTTTACAATCACATGAGACAACAATTTGTCAATATCTAAGCAAGTCTGGGTTTTACCAACTGATTTGTAGGCGTTTAATTTACAGCCTGTGGAACGCATATGAGATAGGCCAACTTTCATCAGTAAACAAATCTAAATCTCAACACGTCACCATTATGAATACTGCGATGTAGGCCCCTACAGTGTTTAAAAGTTAATAATTTTATGCAAAGTGTCCAGGTGTCTCTAGCAAGTCATCTAGCTGCGCGTACAATTATACAGGTAAAAGCTTAGAAATTCTTGAATAATTTATTTTACATATACGTCTCTGGGTTGTGCAATAGTGTAAAAGCGTGAGATATAGATGGCAAGGTCTACCAAGCATTGGTCCATTTCAGGTATTCCAGCTCATCTCTTGCCGATTTCAGACCATAAGCATTTTTTTAATATTTATTTTACAGTAACAAGTAACGAGTTAAATAAGTAACAAAAATCTATAAAACGAATCTGAGATGAGTGTTTACTGGGGTGGGGAGCGTTACATTTTGACGATTCGGATTCCCATCCTACACACTAATCTCTATGCAATGTCATGAAAATCCTGATGAGAGTCATGCATACCTGAACCTGAATTATTGTACTCACTTGTACAAAAAAAAGCTCTTCATATCAGAGAAAATGCTTCTGTGTCTGTCCTTTCACGTCGTGGCTTATGTCCCCACCCTAACTAAAAAACACTGGGTAATCTTAACCATAATCGTAATCTTGAAATTTCTACAGAGCCCAAAATGCACAGGAATCAGGTTACTAGCATGTCCTCATTGAAAAGAAAATTAAATTTTTTGCCCGAGTTAAAATGGATCCCTCAGGGACTTCAACATTATTTACAGTGTAGAATTGTCTGGAATTGTCTATTATTATTATAATTATTATTATTACTATTATTATTTTTTTTTGCCCCGAGGTATACAGGATCCCTCAGGGACTTCAATATTAATTAATGTAATTATTATTATTATTATTATTATTATTATTATTATTATTATTATTATTATTATTATTATTATTATTATTATTATTATTATTATTATTATTATTATTATTATTATTATTATTATTATTATTATTATTATTATTATTATTATTATTATTATTATTATTATTATTATTATTATTATTATTATTATTATTATTATTATTATTATTATTATGAACATTTTTAATGCGCGCAATTTTGCACAGAAATGCGAACGCAGAGACCGGTTAGTTATTCACCAGGTGAGGAGCTGTTAGATCCAAATTCTTGAAAGTCAATGATAACCAGTGAGTTTTGAGACGTTTCTTAAAGGAAGAGAAAGAGTTTGAACTTCAGACAAACATTGACAGCCAGATAGGTCATAATCTGCTCTGGATAAACCCCAAAGAGTCCGAAGATATACGGACGGACGACAAAGAACGGTACTCAGTCTTCATCGCCAGCCCAACGCTAGAAATGCATTACTTGTTAATGTCCGATCTTTAACTTATGTTATTATTCAGAACGGGGATGAAAGTCCAACATAGCATACTTTCTTCGGGCTTCACAGATCTCGATTTAGTCTGGTCATTTCATTGTGCTGTTTGGAGGCTAACAGGAACTGGTGCCTCTTACATCAGAGGTTCCCAAACTTTTTGGACCAGGGACCCCTATTTTTTCTAGGCATATCTCGCGGACCCCAGTATTTAAGAAGTAAAATTTATCACCTAAAATTAATCAAAATAACAGGCAGACTATTTCCACAATACAAGCTTGCTTATGACGCTGAGGACTTTTCCGGTATAATATAAAAAGTAACACTGAATAAATTGTTATTAACTTCCTGCAATAATTATGGAACACAGTAATTTTTTTATGAAATCAATAACATCGGTTTAGCCAAAAACCAGTTATGTCAGCGGGAGGTATGTACTTGTTTTGCTTTGCAAAAACTGTCAATTCTTTATGCTAGTTTGGATAAGCACTGTTTTCTTACGTTTCAGAAAGTTATCGGTCCATGCATAATACAAACAGCAAAATTTAGTAGCTAGGATATTTCAGCGAACGTGAACGAAATAGGGGCATTCTTTGCAAAAACTGTATTGTCATTCATTTAAGCTTAAAATCAGGCGAATTTAACAAATGTCTACAAGTCCAGAGTACACAATCAGAAAATAGACCAGCATATTGCAAATGAAGTCTTCACTAGATCTCGAGGAACCACTAGAGTCCATTTTTGAGCTAATTGTGTCCTGTGATACTTAGTGCTATAGACTAAAGAACGTGTATTAAGAAGTGTGTTTTTCAGAAAACCCACGTCAGGCCAAGTTACAATGAAAAGAAAATATAGTGTTCAAGTAAAAACAATCGGACCCGTATGGATCATAGTTCCTAGGCTTCAGTTTTTCTTCCATGAAAACAACCAGAGTCATAGGATTTCAGTGTTGATATTTTAAATAAAATAGCCTACTTGTAGACTGTCAACGTTTGTTTTGGGAATATCTTAAAATCCTCAAAATGGAATCTAGTTGTTCTTCCGATAAAGGCTTCAAATACAACGCGCTTACCTTGGGTGTAGAAATGATCGATTAACAGTCGATAAGCAGAAATTATTTTTTAAATTTTATTAAAATACACACGTTTTATTAGGCTAGAAATGTAACGTGACCATAGGCATAGGCCCTATATCTTATTTACGTCACTGTATACGGCCTAGTACGCAAAGAATAATTATCAGCAGCATCACAAAAATGGTGTGATCGAATACCCAATCGGACCCGTATGGATCATACAGTTCCAGGCATACTATAATTATGTATAGTGTATGAATTTGAAAACACAGGCTGTTAATGCTAAAACCATGGAGTGTTAATCATTAATGAATATTTTCAGAACGTTCTCGCGGACCCCGCCAAATGCTTCGCGGACCCCTAGGGGTCCACGGACCACAGTTTGAAAAACGCTGGCGTACGTTACGATAACGACTTCATGGAGGCTTGCGGATTAAATTTGAATATAAATTAGTTTATATATCAGAGTACAGCTAAAACAACTCAGATGCAAGACGTTTGTTTCACGGAGTTTGAACTTCTGGCAGGAGCAGATTGAAACCGTTTTGCCTAACGGAGCCAAGACAGCTGCATATTTTATTATTATTACTATTTTATTATTGCTACTACTATTGTAATAATGATACCAATATTAGTGATGATATTCGTTACTGTTATAATTGTTGTTATTATTGTTATTGCTTTTGTTGCCGGCAGCTTTGAATAGCTAATCAGAACAGTTTACATCGCGTACCCGCTTTAACCGCTTTCTTATAGCAGGCTGAGCTGAGAATTAGTAGCGTCTGTAGAAGTCTAATTCAACACCAAAGGCTCTGTAGAAGTCTAAGCTGTAACAGGTAGAAAGCTGGTCAAATTCGTCAATATGTAACTGAAGTAAACAAAATTCAAGGTCAGCCATACCTTCCCGTTAATCAGCAACAACTATTTCCACGTGATCAGAATAAATCATATATACAAATAGCAACATGAGGAAAATCAAACCCAGGCAGAAGACAAAACATGTTTTCAACATTCCTTAATTCAGCTGTATAATATCAAACAGTCTCGGATGTTGTTGCCTGTGTTAAAAGTAGCTCATTGCAAAGTAGGTGTAAAATATGCAGGACTTTGCACAGTAGGCCTACTTGCCGTGGTCAGATATTAGCAGCTCCTCTACTTGCCAAATCTAGACCTAAGAAAATCATATGACTGTCACCAAAAGCCTTCATTTGTGAATGGCAGGTTTTCTTAATACCAAGGAACGATTATTATTATTTTTATTCCATGTCATTACACGTTTAGTCGCGTGTAAAATACAATGCAAATGAATTGTAATTTGATATTGCTTCTTACAAAGTGCATTTGAAACCGGGTAAACATTAAGAGTTGTAAATAGACTAGAAGAGGTAAGTTTTCAGTCTAGAGTGGAAGTTAGCCTAGGAAGGAGGGATAGTTGCAAACATAAGAGAGTTCCAAATGTAGGGACCAGTACCTGTGAAATTGTGAATACACTATATGCCGGTCAAAGAACAGACGCGTATCAGGAACTAGGCCTATATACTTTCCAGCAGATGTTGATCAAACATTGCGTTTGATTAATTACTTGAATTACTATGCAAGTTTAAATCTAGCCGGGCAAAATATCTGAAACCAGAGTATTTGCCCGTCATGAATGATGGAGAGGGCGAAGGACGGAGGGAAGGAGTGAGAGGGAGAGTCAGGGCGGGAGGGAGGGAGGCAGAGACAGACTTATTAACCGCTGTGTGTCTGCGTGTCAATCCCTCTGTCTGTCTGTACGTCTGCCGGGGCAATTACGTGCGGCCGTGTGATCCTTCTGTCTGTCTGACCGTCCGCCTGTCCCTCTAGCTGTACGTATATACGTCTATCTACGTAGTGCCGAGTTCGGCCGAGGTAATCGGTGTGGGTGTGCGTCTGTACGTCTATCTGCCTAGGTAATTAGGCCGGAATAATTAGGGTGGGCCGCTTGATATTCAAGCAGCACGAGTCACAGCGTTTGCCGACACACAGAGCTGGAAAATTATATGCATAGATAAATTTCTATTCCCAGACTAATCATTATTGAACCAGGTTTTTTGATTTGTAATTTTCTGGTCATATCTAAGACTAGAATGAATGATGATGTTGAACGAGCTTTCTCTGTTGCTGTATCGAGTATCTGTCGATTCTACTCAGGCGCTCATGTCTTTTCGCTCTTGACTTAAGATTTTCCGTTCTCAAGTGACTGATCAACTCTACGCTACTTCTCTGTTTTAATGGACTGATTTGTAGATATTAGCATGATTAAAGTCTGGTTTTTAAGCAAAATTTGTTTCTGCCTTGTACATTTGACACCGGCGCGATAGAAGTTGTTAATTAATATCAAATCAAATTAAATCAAATTTATTCCTGCAACCAAGCAACATAAGCAAAGAAGTAACAGCAACAAAAATCTTTTCGTAGCTAGTTGTTTACAGAGGGGACCCAAAAGGGATCAAAGATCCCGCTAGTAGGGGCACCTAATACCAGGTGTAGCAAGAATGACGGAGGATAAGGCAAGCACATTAGGGGGAGCCAGCAAGGGTAAGTTAGTATTAGGGAGTAAGAGATAGAACGATAGGCAACAAAGCGAACTGTAGCGAGGAAGGATAGGTAATAAGAGGAAGTGCAACGAGAATAGAAGGTAGCAGGATAACAATATGCATTGAAATATACTTAATGTATTAACTGAAAAGAATAACGAAACAAATACAATGAGAGAAACAAAATGAAACAAAAGGAAAACCACATCTTAACTAAACTTCAGCTGCAGCAATCGTACCCGCGATGTGAACCTCATAAATTTCCTTCTATGAGTAAGTGGCGTAGGCTTTTCTTAAAGATCAGCAGATTTGGTAAATTTCGAATTGATTGAGGGATCCGGTTCCATAATAAGACTCCAGTAAATTTAATAGAGAATAGCATTGTGTTGCTATGGGCAACATTTCTATGATGAGAGTTCTGGTTTCTTGTAAAATGGGAGTGGATATTAGAAGAAAAGCAGAAAAAACCGTTAAATACAGATGGGAGCAAGTCGTGTGCATAGCAGAACATAAATTGGCCTGTTTGGTAAGTCCTACTCTGGTCGACCCTTAGCATGTGGAATTTTGAAAAAAAGGTATTCAGTATGATGCCCATACGGAACTCCAGCCACAAGACGTATGGCACGTCTTTGGAGGATGACTAAACTATGAAGACGGGATTTATAGGCTGAGGCCCATACAATATTGCAGTAGGAGAGTTACGGGTATATAAGAGAAAAATAAACTGTTTTACGGACATAGGGAGGAAGTATGTAGGATATACGTGATAAGATTCCAATGTTTTTTGAGACTTTAGAGGTAATGCTTTTCATATGTTCAGACCAGGTTAAATGCTGATTCAAATAGACACCTAGGAATTGTGCCGAGCTAGCCTGAGTTATAGGAATCCCGTCAATTGATAAGGTAGGACATACAGAGGGACAGCTTTTCCTGTAAGACTTAAACAGAATGAAGTTAGTTTTGTCAATGTTGAGTGTGAGCTTGTTTGCGCAAAACCAGGTCGTAATATGCAGCAATTCGGTATTAACAGTTTGAAATAGGGATTCTAGCGAGCTGTGAGATAAAGAAATGTTGGTGTCATTAGCAAAGAGGATAAAAAAAATAACTGGGAGGAAACATTTGGAAGGTTGTTTATGTATAAAAGGAACAACAGGGGGCCAAGGTTAGAGCCTTGTGGAACGCCAAAACTAATTTTAAGTCTGGAAGAAGATGTACCGTTGCAATTAACTAGTTGGAGACGATTCTTAAAGTAACTTTCAAACCATTTTAGTTGGGTGCGACGTATGCCATAGAGGTGCAATTTTTTTTATCAAGATTCTATGGTCTACCGTGTCGAATGCCTTGGCAAGGTCAAGGAAGATACCTACATGTAGTGAGCATTGATTATTTTCTATGGCTTGAGAGATCTTGTCTTGCATAGTAAGGAGAGGCATAAAAGTGGAGTGACCGGGCTGAAAACCATGCTGCGAGTGAAAGAGAATGTCATTTTTAGTGATAAATTTACTTAAGCAGTCGTACATCAGCTTTTCATAGAATTTTGAAAACAAGGGGAGGACAGAGATAGGTCGGTAGTTAGAAATTTCCTCTTTTTTCCTCTTTTAAAAACAGGAACAACCTTGGCGGTTTTTTAAGGTTCTGGGAATATGCCCAAATTAAAAGAACAATTGATTATTTCAGATAATGGATGTGCTATAGGATCAAGGCAAGGGATCGAGATGTAAGGGTCAATGTCATCAACTCCTTTGCTATGCGATAGAGGAATAGAGCGACCTAAGCTAAGTATTTCTTCGGGGGGAGGTTTCACAAAGACCGCAGGAGTTTTGCAAAGGGGCTGGCATATAACTTTCGAAGGATTTGGGGGATGCAGGAATTTTTCTCGCCAATGACCTTGCTATTCCTGTGAAGTAGCTGTTGAATTTGTTGCCATCAACTCGGGATTAGTAATCTTCCCATTATTTACAGATAAGGCTTCAATCCTAGTTTCAAAACCGCCGACCCCTGTGAGTGACCGAATCAGTTCCCAAGTTCTTTTGAGGTTATTGTTGTATTTACAAAATTCAGTCGCATAGTAGCATTTTTCAGCTTTGATTCTAACAGATTTGAACTTATTTCTATATATCATAAATCTGCTTTTATTATCTGCAGTGGGGTTCTTTAAATATTTTTTGTACAAGGAGGATTATTTTGGACTGATTTTAAGAGACCTCTAGTCATCCAAGGTTGAGTAAGGGTCGGTTTGTTGTGTGGATCTATGGATGAGGGGGAGGGACCTATGGTAAGCTTCCTTATAGAGAGAAAGGAAAGAGTCGTAGGCATTGTTAGGGTCGCCTCTCAGACAGGCGTCAGTGACAACAGACCAGTCAGTCAGGGCGATAAACAAGGAATATGGCTTAATATGGCAATGCAGCAAATAAAACTGACATCAAACATATCTCAATCACTGGTTTTTAATCTATCAGCAACGGAATACAGTCGCTGACTAGTGACTACGCCTAATACATAAGCAAAAGACAGGATCGCCTAAAATTACTACCGTCGTAAAAACTAATTGCTCTGCAACATCGTGTCTCTGATTAGAGGTTTAGACTAAACGCATTTACTCAAAAATATGAGACTGCCGCCTGTTGTTCTTCATATTCACCTCAAAACCACCATCATTTTCCTTTTAATTGTCTTATTCTTCTTTATCTTCTTCATTTTCTTCTTCATCTTCTGGCTGCTCATCATCAGCATCAGCATCAGCATCAGCATCAGCATCATCATCATCATCATCATCATCATCATCATCATCATCATCATCATCATCATCATCATCATCATCATCATCATCATCATCATCATCATCATCATCATCATCATCATCATCAAAGTCTTCATCATCTGCTTTTATAAAGAAAATCAGTCACCTCTAAGGCATGGGCTGTAAAGCTACAATTATTTCAATCTAAAGATAGAAATCCTCGGTGCAGGAAACACCCAGGCAGTTAATTGTGTCTGTTAGTTTTGTACATTCCGCATAGGCGCTTGCTAGACAGAATAAAAGTTGGATACGAAATCACCAGTGTTTAACCTAGACGGCTTTGGGGGGGGAATGTCCCCCCAGGATTGAAGTTTCCCCCCAGAGGCCAGTAATATTACAATGTAGAGACCTTAAGGGGAGGAAAATTCCCCCCCCCCAGGATAAATGGGTATACATGGTTTCCCCCCTGAGAGAGATGAATTCCTAAAAAAGGTCATAACTTTATTTGGAGAGAGTAATCGGTGTATAAAAAGCGATGACTAAAAAAAAGGTCATAAACTTTTTTTGGAGATGAAATTCCAGCTTTTACAGGAGGAAATTCCTAAAATTCAAAAATTCAAAAAAATTTTTTGACGTTGGAACAGGGATGAAATTTCTCCTAAAAAGGTCGCCATTGTTGGTCCCCCCGACAAGCCTCATTTCCCCCCTCAGCAGAGGGGGACTAGATTAAACACTGCGAAATCACTTATATGCATCGATGGGTCACAGTGCACCAATGTGTCTGTCTGTCTTGGTCCTGAAATTGTTAAACAGCATCAACATTTTTCTGGAACAGACACACTAAATTGGACGCACTTTGGGCAAGTTTTGTGAAAAGGTCGAAAAAATCAGCGAAGGCGGCGGCGGAAGACCTCGTGGAACAGGTACTGGATGACCGTGTGATTAATGCATTAGTCTCCCGTTTGTTTACTTGTCTATCTCCGATGGTTGAAGGTCTATTCAACAACCTTGCTGAGGACTTTAAACTTACCCTTGGAAAACTTGTTGAGAAAAGTGCTACGGATAGAATAACACGCTCGCATGGAGCCTTAGCTCAGAAAGTTAACGAGCTTGAAAAAGAAAACTCTGCCCTCAAGCTCCAAGTTGACGAGATCACCAACAACTACAGAATGGACAACCTCGTGATCCACGGTTTGCCGGAGTCTTCGTATGCTGAATCCGTCTCGGGAGCTACTGTCTCGTCAAACGCACCCTCGATTTCCCAGTCGAGCCAGGAAACAACCAAATGCGTTCTCAATCTCTGCCGGGATCGATTGGGTATCGAGGTGAATGAATCTGTCATATCCTCGGCCTACCGAATCCCTCGTGGGAAGAAGGATATGCATCGGCCGGTCATTGTCCGCTTCACGTCGCAACGCGTGTGGAACTCTATTCTTGCTGCAAGAAAATCCTTACGAACAACGACTCCTGGACCTGGGACTGCTCCGGTTTTCATCAACGAGCACCTCACTCGGACGAATTCTGTTATCTTCGCTCGGGCCAGAGCTATGCAGAGAGAGAAGAAGATTGTGGCTGCGTGGACAATGAATGGTACTGTCTATGTTCGTCACTCGGACTCGCCTGGAGACAGACCTAAGAAAATCTCCACTCTGAAGGAACTAGAGAAGATCTAAACAGCGGAAAGCTTCCGACCTTTTGAAGGAACTAAATAGAATATTGGTCGTATAATATTATTTTCTAATTTTCTTCTATAATTGCATTCCTATGTGTAATCTTTTTCTCTCTCTCTCCAATTTCCTAATAATTCTCACTTGCGGCGTACTCACAACGTTTCATCGCTAACTTATTTCTTATATTGATAATTCCATATTAATTTCTTACTAACTTTTCTTTGTTGGATAAATTAATCAATTACTGATTTTACTAGACCTGTGAATTGTATAGCTCACTGTGTGTTGACATTGACAATTATGGACCAAAACCACAGCTGTGGTAAATTAGACAACTGTTGTTTATGTAAGCACACCATAAATGTTTGGCATAAGTTGATTGATTGCGCAGCGTGTGGTAACAGGTTTCATTACATCTGCGGGGTGCCCAGTTTAGCGAGTACTGAGTCTGTGGATCATTGATTTTGTGCACTATGTATATCTGGAATGTTTCCGTTTAATCACATTGTAGAGGATAGCGAATTCATTGAATGTATTTTACTCGTTCGCTGATAAGCCCTCCCCCAAGTACGCAAGATTTGAGGGTATTAGACTTGATTTGTTCTCGGATCCAACTGAGAATAGACCATTCCTGAATAATGTAGACTTGGATCCTGATGGTAATTTCTTTTTGGATAGGGTAAACACCCGTTCGTACTGTACTCCTTCATCACTGAGTGATAAGTTCGAGGCCAATCAGCAGTCCTTCACTGTTATGCACCTCAACTGTAGGAGTATCACCGCTAAATTACCTGATATCCACATTCTTTTGTCGCAGTTACCTGTTAAAGTCCTGGCATGCTGAGACATGGCTTGATTCGACCAACGAGGGGTCCATCTCTATACCTGGATATACCTCTGTATATAAATGTACAACTAATGGAAGGGGCGGTGGAGTAGGGCTGTTTTTTGAGAAAGACATTAACTTTAATTTTTTTTACCTCAATATCCTTCCCCTCTGCTGCTCTGCATACTTCATACGAAAGTCTTTTTGTTAGTATTGCACAGAAGAAGGGCTCTGATCTTATTGCGGGTGTAATTTATCGACCTCCAGGATCGAACCTTGCAGACTTTAATGGGGACATTGACGTGTTACTTTCTATGCTATCTAAAACTTGTAAAGAAATCTTCTTGATGGGTGATGACAACATTGATTTACTCAAGTCACAGGACCATTTCTTAACCCATTGTTTCCTTAATTCTATGTCCTCGTATCACTTTCTTCCTGCTATACTACGACCCACTAGAATTACTGATACCACGGCATCTTTAATAGGCAATATTTTCACTAATGCTTGGCTGAAAATTATTGACTCCTCGATAATAGTATGTGATATTTCTGACCATCTGCCCGTCCTAACTTGATGAATCTTACTCCTCTCTCCCTTAATTGTAAAACGCCTAACAGCGCCCGTGGAATTGACGATGAATCAATTAAGCATCTTGGTGTATTACTTTCGCAAATGGATTGGTCTGGAGTGCCGGCTGCTTGTGAGAAGGGTGACCCTAATCTTTCTTATGCTTTATTTTTCAATTTAAAAAAAAATGCTTATGACCATGTATTCCCTTTAATTCAAACTAATAAACGATGTAGTTATTCTCCAAAGCAACCTTGGATGACTCGAGGCTTGCTAAAATCATGTAGAAAGAAGGCTAAACGACACTTAAAATATTTCTGTTGCATTGTCACAGAAAATTATTTGCTTAAACTTTGATTCTTCCGGATTGGAATAGGTCATAGGCCTACTTAGATATTTAAAATCGATAATTCTGTGGTCTTTTCCGCCGTCATTCTAATGAAAGTTTAAAGTTGTTGGTTCCATTCTTTAATTAAAAAGTTTGTTGAACATTGCTGCAGGAGAATAAACTTACATATTAACTCAATTATGCTAGAGAACAATTAGGCCTAAGACATCTCTGGCTTAGTGCCTGGATTTAGAACATTTAGAGTGAAGCGTCTCTAAAGCGTTCAAACCAATCATGTCACACAATGTTCCCTAAGTGGTCATTATATTACATCAAGTGACACTACAGTTACCATTCTTCCATCCCGCCAATCGGAATCATGAACTGAATTCAGTTGGCATCTGTAACCATGCACGCGGACATTTATACTGCCCAATTTCAAATATGAGGTGTTAGAAATGTCTGTGTGACACATGCGATGTACTTACAACATCTCACTTGATGCATTTTAAACTGTTTTTTTTAAGTCGACATTAAATGAACCACGATCATCCGTCTATGTTTGCATCACTGACCTATTTAGCAACATTGACCAGGTCTAAACCATAAATTTTCTAGCAAGATGCATATACTTTCGCATTCACACAGGGTAATTGAAACTCAGATCCGTGCATCACATGACCTATTGTTTTGCAGTTTTTGTTATCATCAGACGTACAAACTCGATCCACTCGCAGTATTATTAAATATTATCGATAGAATTATGAGATTTATGTCAATGGTGATTTGTTCGTAAATGTTATATTGTGCAGCACGGACGTATGAATCAGCACCACTAACAGTGTTTATTCTGTTTAGCTCGTTCAAACTACTACAAACGCTGCACCGATTGATCATTACAATGGCATGGAGGACCAATTTCTTTCGTGTAAATGCTTTACTCACAGGTTAGTAAATTTTGACCGTAAACTTGCTGGTATAATGCATTCCGCGCAAACATATTCGGTTTTGAACAAAATATGTTAGGCCTAATGTAATATCGTCTGACATCACGACGTGGTTATATGACAGAGAGGTTCAAATCTGAAATATTAAAGTAGGATATAAAGAAATATAAAGCAGTTATGATTACTAGATTATTCCTTTAAATGAAGTAAGTTACACCTTTATAATATGATAATATAACCGCATCTTAAAAGATGGTGGCCCTTGACCTCTTGAAGTATCACAAGCTGCTGCAAGCACTGAAATAAAATAAAGTGCTCTGACTACGGGCTCGATGTGTAAGGTCACTTCACAAAGACCTCCACACAGACAAACTTTGTGGCATGACAGGTTCAAATATTTTCACAAAATTCTAACATTTCTCTCAGGCGTTACTTTTTCGTACTTATTCCCTAATAACTATTCTTCGCTGCCATAGTTAAGACTTGATTAATAACACCATTTTAGAAATTTATATTTAAATATTTAGTTTTTATAAACAAACTGCAAACAATAGTAATAATAGCTTGTTTACTAATTTCTAGTATTGATAGATCACACGGCACAATAGCAAACGGCACATTAAGCAAACGAATAGCCTAACTAAGTAGGCCTAACTAAGTAGGCCTAGTCCTTATCTGCGTCTGACAGTTGCAAATAAATTACAATTATTCATACAGCGTCGGAGTCTAATGCTCAGTGATCAATCATTAGAACGGTTGTAACAACCAAAAAATAAGAATAAACCGAAATAATTGAAAATCATTAAGTAACTCGAATGAATAACATTAATAAATTCTTAATAGGTGATGCAAATGGGTGTCTGTTCTGACGAGGACAGTGTTTGTCATTCATTGGTTTTAAACACAGGTGAGGAAGTACTCCGAACCGTTTTAATTCATGGGAGTTGCTAAACGATGATGAAAATAGCTGCTAGAAACCTGAGACTGTAGTGGTTGTTTCTTATTCGCTCAAGCTGTAAGTGGTTTGCGCATTATTAATTGTAGGAAGCACGATGCTTTAACCTTTGTAAAAAATATGCCGAAGGCGTGCAGCCTAAATCATAGCACGAGTTGGTGATTATTTCTTGAGTAGGCCTAAAGCGTGAATTTGGACTTAGTTTCTTTTAAGTTAAAATAGGTCATTGCGTTCTGTTACAGTATCGTGGATTATGAGAACATATGGCACTTTTATAACTATTCCGAAGAACACTGCTGCAAAGTTGGGAGACAGAGTTGAATTCGAATGTAGCACAAACGTAGACGAATCAAGTCCGCTTGACTGGACGTTCACCTCTACTACTTCATCCATCAAAGAAAACATTTATCAAAATGGCTATATTAATCACAACTTCACTTCAGAGTATGCAATCAATAATACGATACGAGGCAGGTTCAATCTAATCATGAATTCTGTTGATCTCTCTTTCGCCGGAAAATATACGTGCAGCGAACCAGAGTTTGCGGGAGAAGACCAACCTCCTAGTGTTGCAGCAGAGCTAATAGTCATAGGTATAGTAGTTCTGTTTCTTTTATTCTTAGTATTAACTATACAAATTGTTAACTGAAACTATCAACCCAGGAGCCTGGTCTGCAAGCTTGCACCAACTGATTAATGGCATGCATAGAATAGATTTCTGATAAAGGCAAAGATACCTTTGAGTAATTTGATAAAATATTTCAGCGTCTAATCCTGTATGCAGTTCTAACGCAAGCAAGGTAATCATGGAAGGCAACTACATTCGACTGTGTTGCACTCTCAACTACACAGGAAACTGGATTCCTGTCATAGAGTGGTCCACGAGCAATGGACAAACTGTTGACGCCAATATCAACTACACATGCACATCGACCACAGTGACATCAACGCTAACAATACAACTAAATTCGAGTGATAACGGTGTTACATTCACGTGCAAGACGACCTTCAAGCCGACATCGTCTAAGATTAATAGAACTATGAGACCAGGCGAAACTCTTGCAACTAACGTTCCTGACTACCAGTACATTTGGAGTGTCAAGGCAAATGTTTCGAGTTAGTGATAACGTATCAGCTTGCCTAAGCTTGAGATATGCATTTGAGTATTCATATTAAATGTCGGCAATGGCTATTCATTTCTAGCAAACTGACCACTGAAAGGAAAAAATATCTCACACTTCCAAATTCCAAATAGGCGTTTGGCTGTTACTCTGCTGGATTTTGCCATAATATTTATAATTCGTTTTGTCTAAATTATGAACTATGTGAGAAAAAGTTGGAAGAAGTCTCGAAGCTTCTGAATAAAGAATTTAATTACTTATGAATCGTTGAATTGATGCATCAATTAACAAATTATCACCATTTTACCCGATATGACCTATGAGCACCTGAGACGTGAGAAGTTGGCAATTTAAGCGTTATGTGAGTTTAACTAAATTTATAAACAAAGATTATGCAAAGAAAACAGGTTAATATTGCAGGCCTACTCGTTTCGGTTGTAGGTATGCTAGGATAAGATAACTTTCATTTATTCATTCGCCATACCTAACCAATGTAAACCGCTAATAATAATTGAGCGAATACCACAGGTCATAAGAGATTCTGAAGCCTGAACGCAAATTTTAAAGGTCGAAAGGCTTCCGAACGACCACAACTCTACACTGGAAGATTAGTATACATGTTTTGTAGGTAATTATAATTATAATGATCAATTCATGTGGCGTATCTTTGAGAGATGTTACTCTTTGTTAGCTTATGTGATATTTGTTCAGTCTCAACAAAATTAACAACAAAACGTTGATCAGTGAGTAACTCGATAACTAAAAATCACCACTGGCTGGCTGTAGAGTCCAACCATATCCTATCCATAGTTTGCAAAAACGTTAGCTCCAAACGACGAATGAAATTGTTAAACATGTTGCTTATTTGTTTTGAACAGATAGCCCTAACAAAGTGAGCCCTTTAGGAATTACGCTAATCATCATCTTGCTTACTCTATTACTTTTCTTGGGTCTTGGAGTTGCAGCTGCAAAGATATATCGTTTTCGGAATCAAGGTATTGTATCCGCTCCTTAAGTTATAGGCCCATGTGCTTACACATTGTAAAATGGATCATGGCTAGTATCTCATAACAAATATAACGTGCACTGGCAAAATTAATACTGTGTGGAAACATGTACTATTTCATTTTGCATTTACATGTTTAATCCTGGATTACTAACTGACAATTTCGGTTCTATATAGGGTAAACATTTCTGAACGACAATAAATTAATAGTAATCGCAAACTCCACATTAACTTTTCTAAACCGCTACTCTAAAGCTAAGCGCAAAACAATAGCTCATTCACGAGCGCTGAATCGCATCAGAGATCGATGTCCATTGGAGGTCCGAGTCCGGTTGCCATGTAGGCTACGTATGCACTATGCATACATGCAAGTATGAATGTATTTGTGTATGTGTGTGTATGTATGTATGTATGTATGTATAGCGTTAACTAACACATGCATAAAATAGATGTGAGAGAATTTTGGCTCGAATTACATGATTCGTATATTGGAAAAGCTTTGACACTCATTAATTCAACAGATAAAACATCGATCCATCCGACATCAGTAGAGCCAGGCAATGAAACACTCGAACAGACAGACGCCAGCTACTGTGTCTTAAATGTCCAACCATCCACTACAAACGATTCAAGTGTTTATTGCGAGCTTCGCCTATGCGAACAATCAAACGCCGACTATGTGAACCAAACATGCGAAGGACAACCCCTAAAAAGTAATAAATTTAATTAATTAATTAAATTACATACATAGAAGAATTACATACATACTTACTAGCATGTAATTTTACTAATCATTCGTTTATTCATTCATTCATTTATTCCTAACCCCGGCGAAAAAGAACAATTTTCAGATGTTTTAACAGCTGTATTCAGAGTTCCTTGTTAATAGAACACGCAGGTCTGAAGGAAGGTTTCTCCAGGTCGACGGCCTAACATGTGAATCAATATTGAACCGTCCTTTGCGACATCGGTTGATGCCTTGTGCATTAGGCACAGGCGCTATAGAAGTTAGCAATTGACATGCTTTACACACCTCTTCGCAAACTCCTCAGAAAGTGTAAGTATAATTCAGCCAAGGCACAAATAGTAAGACCACCCTGAATTAACGATACAGGACATCTTCCGCACCCTCTCAACCTGCATTTGTACTCACTCAGATCAGCTGCACCGTCGGCACAACAGCCTCGTCCTGCATTAGGCACAGGCGCTATAGAAGTTTTGTTTTCCAGCATATAGCTCCATTATATAACTAATTAATCGATAGACAGCGGGAAAGGGTTGTTGTGCCCAGTGTAATTAAAGTTTCAGGTTTCATTTCAGTTTCAGTTTCTATTTCAATTAATAGAAATGCCTCATTTCAGTTTCGATTTCAGTTCTTCAGAATGATTTCAGTTTCTATTTCAGTTAAAGTTTTAGCTGAATTTCTATTGCAGTTTCAGTTTTCATCCAATTTCTATTTAAGTTTTTGACGTTGTTAAGCAAACCTATGAGTAAATGTGTGATATGAACATGTTCACTCACACATGAAACTTCATATGAAATTCTCATATTTATGCACGTATTGATAATTATATATGAACATTTGCACACAGAACCTTTCATCTTTAAAATGGATAGCCTCAGCTACTGAATAGTCGGCAATGAAACAGATTTAGTCAAGTCCTTCTACAACACGCATATTAAACTTAGGGAAAACACGACTTTCCAAACTTAAGATTCTTTCGGCATAGGCTTCAGATACTGGAGCCACTACTAAATCAATGTGCAAGCATTGCCAAATCAAGTAAAGATACTTTTTCTCATTTCTGATCCAGAAGTCTATTGGAGTCTCGTCAGTGGTTTTTGTTCTTATTTTGGTTACACAGGCTACAACGATTTAATTGATCTTCTACTTTAAACACTGCTCCTTGGTCTTTTGCTTCTGATGCTATGGTTTCAATTTTTTTTAATATCGATTTTAATCGTTTTAATTGAACAGTTTAAGTTTCATTTTCAAGACGTTCAGATGATGCAGGATCTGGAGATGAGGAATTTTCTGTTGATGTAGAAACTTAAACTGTTCCATTAAAACGATTAAAATTTATAACAAAAAGGTAAACAAATGTTCATAAAATAAAATCTGCTTTCAGTAGAAAAACATGCTTAAAGTGAACATGGTGGCAGAGTGACACGTATCTTTTTCTAAAATAACAACCAGAGACTGAGTTGGAAACCAGGCTTGGCCTTACACTCATACACAGAAGGTGTTGCAGATTCAAATTTTGTATTATTGATCACTGGTGTGCCATGTGCTCTCAGTCATCTTGACAAAAGTTAATGTGGTAGATGATGATGATTGAGAGCACATGGCAATCTGTAACTCAGAATTTCCTAAAGCTCCTGTGAATCAATTGTTAAGTTGGATCAGAAAAATTATGCATTGATCTAGATAAACTACCTTTTAAATATTCAATTTAATACATTTCACCACTAATTTAAGTTTCTTAATTTAAGTTTTTGAATTTCAGTTTCTATTAAAGTTTTCTTCATTTCAGTTTCTATTTAGTTTCAGTTTCTTGGCCTTTTAAGTTTCTATTTCAGTTTCAGTTAACTGAAATTAAATAAATCAGTTAACTGACATTTCAGTTTCAGTTTCAGTTAACTTGATTTACACTGGTTGTGCCTACCACCTCATCAAATCAGGGAAGCGATTACGTTTCGTTTGCGGACTACAGTGTGATAATGCTTGCAATGGCTAGACATGAACAAAACGCACCAGATAGACAGTGGCATTTTTGCTTTATTTTGTGTTCATCGTGAAGTAGGTGAACCTTCGCGGCATAATGACTCGCAAGGCACCACATCGACCCTCTTGCAACCACCATCTTATGGAGCCAGTCGGCTGCTCACAATGGAACCCAATGGAACCCAATTTACCGACGCCGTCTAACATTGAACACGAAGACCCTGAGACAGCACCAACAAATGCAGACTACTGCGCCCTTACAGTCCGACCG
Organism: Allolobophora icterica; assembly: GCA_963556255.1. Lineage (NCBI taxonomy): Eukaryota > Metazoa > Annelida > Clitellata > Crassiclitellata > Lumbricidae > Allolobophora > Allolobophora icterica. The sequence goes on from OY744610.1 coordinate 21,519,533, forward strand.
TCGACCGCACAAGAGCCAGTGGTTTACTCTCAGCTGCAGTTGAAAGATCAACCATCTAAAGATTACATCAACCAGCCACCACATCAGGAGAAACCAACAAATTATGATCCAGTGTATCGCAACCTAACTGAATTTAATGAAACCAACTGAATTATGGTTGTAAAACTCTTAGATCGCGTCCTGTCATTTTTCGTCTTCTGCCGGTCTTAATCATTTTTACTTTATAATAGGTTTTGATGTTTGTAAAGTACGGGCGTTTCTAGGGCTTTAAGAACGACCAATTGCTTACTTACTTACTTGCTTGCTTGGTTGGATGCTTGTACTTACTTACTTTCTCATTTATTTATTTAGACGTAGGCCTACTTAATCGGTTTGATGGTAATTGAAGTGATTGCATCGAAGTTTACAGATTGGACTGCATGGATACAATTTTGTTATCCTTCCTCGCTAAAGAAAAAACTTAATGGCCGCGATTTAATGACTTGCAGAAGATATAAACTGGTTGAAATAATTGGCATTTGGGTAAGCAGTGGGCTAATTATGCACTAATTATGGACTAGTTATGGACTAATTGTAAATAGTAGAAAGGTATAGTTGACTATTTTTGCAGAGTTGAATCAATTTGCCTCAATACATTAGTCAGACAAGTTGACCAGTTAAGCCATATTATTATCTGGTTAACAGATAATCTGGCTTTAGCTACATTAATTTTTCTGAGGGGCAGCATTTTTGTTCTGATTTTTAGAGTATTGGTAAAATCACATCATTTAAAAACCAATCAATTAATGCAGGAAAAAGAGTTCGACTATGCTGTTTTTGTTTCAGTATTTCACAATTTACTATATACACCTAATCTAACCCATGTGCAATCCAAGAATCCAATCAAGTGATTTTATGGCTTGCCCTGAACCGTTTTACAACTGTCACAGCAAGCGCACATTTTAAGTCTTAACAGTCTTAGCGTTAATCACATAGCTCCTAAAACTGTTGATATAGTCTAATCTATATAAATAAAGCGAGAATTCTGTGTGTGTCTGTCTGTCTGTCTGTCTGTCTGTCTGTTTGACCGGGATTACCTTCTGCAATTTTGAACCTTTTCACTCCAAACCTTCACTACTGTGTCGGCCTCGGCATCGGACACCCAGTGGAGGGGTTCGCGTACCCCTTTTCACCGCTAACATGGTCAAAATCCCCCCAAACTCTACCCAACCGACCGTCCGTGACGCCCCAGCTCGCCTCTTCCACTACAAAGCGGTTCTATTTATGGCGCCGGTATTCCCCAACGTCATTAATAATGCGCATAACGACACCGTCCCTCACGCCCCAGCTCGCCTCTTCCACTGCCAAGCGCTTCTATTAATGGCGCGGGTATTCCCCAACGTCATTAATAATGCGCATAACGACGTTGTTTACTTTCGCACAAAATTTAATTACGATCGATTCGAACTATATTCATCGTCTTACTGCAATATTGTATGTTCAAAGACTTTGCACAACTAAGGGCAGTCACGGCTGGATTTCTGGCGTTTTCTTTAAGCCGCCAACGCCGGGTTCACCCTCTTCGACTGCGAAGCAGTCAGTCCACGGGAGACTGCGAAGCAGCCAGTCCACGGGAGACTGCGAAGCAGTCGTCGCCCGAGGGCGACTGCGAAGCAGTCAGTCCACGCCTAGACTGCGAAGCAGTCTCCCCCACAGGTCGCCTAAATTTCTTCCTTATTCGCTACACGGATTTAAACTTATACCTAAATTTGTTTGTTTATTCGCTACAGGGATTGAAACTTTTAACCCCGGGCAACGCCGGGTAAACCTGCTAGTCTCTAATATATCCAAATTGGCTTCTATAGTGTGGCTTTCGTAATGCACAGCGTTGTAAAAACTCGTAGTAGGCTACGTTTGATAAGTCCAGCTGAAATCAAACGGTCAGAGTAAACTGATATCAGGCTACGGTAGGATTATCAATTTTAAGCGTCTCAGTCGAAACTTGAAGAGTAGGCCTATTAAAAAAAGCTCGTAGAGCACACTGTTTATATTCTGTGCACGTCCAATCATTCACAGATCTGCACTTGTCTGTCTGTCTGTCTGTCTGTCTGTCTGTCTGTCTGTCTGTCTGTCTATCTGTCTGTTTCTCTCTATCTCTCTTTCTAAGTCTTTGTCCCGATGTCTAACTGAGTTTAGACAGTCGTAATTGAGTGCAACACGGTGGCTAATTGGACCAACGGAGTGAGTGGTTGTATTACATGTACTTCATTAAGGTTAACCCCATATGGGTAAACTCTGATGGGAATAAAATTAAGTAGGACAACTTTTACTGGTTCAGCCATAGAATTCAATGCAATATAAATGTAGGCCTATTTTGATGTTGCCCTTCTTCCCAACTTCAGAAATGCGCACACGACCATACGACAGAACATCGATGGCGCTGAGCAATTGTGTGTGAAGGACTCGTTTAATGTCTCTACACAGTGATCGCCTCAGTGGAGGCTCGAACCCGTACGCTTCGTGTTATATGTCGAGCGCTCTATCCATTCGGCAACCGTTCCCTATATATCAAAAACAAACTACACAAAAAGCTTATAGCTGCATCCTGATTCTACATAGATGTTGCGCACAACAAGTAACACCTCTACAGCCAGCGCTTTTGCTATGCACATAAATGCGCTATAGTAAGTATCCGAATATATATAGATACACACATGATACAAGGCCCAACAGCCTTAACGAAGTTCTGGCCTACAGAGCCTAATAATCTCTGGTTGCAAGGGTGGAGGTTTTAGGCTAGAGTTATATGCTGCACATTTTCTAGGTCGTAAGTATTAAGTTGCATCCGCAATGCAGACATTAACCTACGTTTATTTGGTTCTTTCTATTATAATTACAGGTTTGTATGAATTTGTCTCTGTGAAGAGTGACTGATTAATAACGTTATTGTAATTGCAATTACTGTAGCCTATTATGTCGTCAAATGAGCGAGTGAAAATTGGATAACGATTGTGTTTGTTTCCCTGTCCATCTTCGGTTGTTTCAACAGATTCAGTTTCGGTTTCCTCAATGTGGGTTTTCCGTCTAATTTGTTACCTTCCTTGTGTTCACTTGAATCACGTGACATGATATAACATGATGCCAAATCACACCAGAAGATATGATACTGACATAACATGACAAAATATCAAACATACATGACATCAAGTGACATGACATCATATCATGATGTCAGCCGACATGCTGTGGCCACAAATCTTACGGCATGGCATGACATGAAACATCATTGCATCATATTTCTTTAGAGTTTCTTGAAAACCTGTTGATGTGCTACAGAAATACATTACATTATAGTTATAGGCTACATAACATTACAGAAGAAGTACAATACCACTTAGGGTCGTATGGTCGTGTGTTCACTTCTGAACTTTCAAAATACGACAATATCGGAGACAGTACTGTTGTGTATTGTAAGCTTAAAAATCTCAATGTTGACATCAAATGGCTTTTCTGATGCGGCAACGATAGGCACAGCAGACACTATCGTAGCAAATGCAATATTTATAAATCAGTGTGCTAGACAGAATAGAATCAAAGCGGGACACTCTACAGTCAGCTGCCGGATTTAGAAGAGACAAATCTGTGACCCAAATACATCTATTAAGCACGAATTAATAATATTATGCTACTAAATCCAACCCACATTATGAATACCATAACCCCACCATGACGTATTAACCGTGTAGGCTACAAGTAGAATATTTCAAGGGAAAAGAAACAGCTTTTTAGGATGGAGAGCATAGCGAATTCCCATGGTGCAAGCTGTGTTTTAATAATTATTATTCTTGTTTCTTTTAATATGCGATGGAGGAGGGGGAATCTTAGAAGACTGTGAAGCAGTTTTCCTCAAAATTCCTCAAAATGAAATCGCATTGGTGGACAGCAGCGTCGAATTTCAATGCAGAACAGACTCAGCTGAGCCCCTCAGTTGGTCGGTTACATATGCAGGTACAACGGAGTCTATCGCACTCTATGATTGCGGAAATTTAACTACAGCTGGCAAATCGAAGTATAGAATCGACACGAGCATCCGTGGACAGTGCAATCTTATAATCGATTCCGTTGATTTCTCACATGCTGGAAAGTACAGGTGCTCTGAAGGATCCATTGGACCAGCGATCGAAGCAGAACTTTCAGTTGTTGGTAAGTTTTGCAAAAAAAACGATAGCAGTCGACTGATTTATGCACATATGATGAATTATAAAGCAACTTTTAGAGACGTATCGAAAGCACTGAAGCACATGAATCTGTTATCTTTTGATCTAAACAGCCATTGCAATTGTTCCTGTTATCGTATCGCTTTTCTCCCCTTGTATTTTGTGGAAGAGATGCAGCACTTTAAAAAAATGAGATTAGTTATTATGCACTGTAGTTCACAGAAAAATATGTCCATAAACTTTCTACGACAATCGACCTACCTTGAATGTCAAGGTCATTTGCCCAGTTGATCTGTTACGTGCTATTATAGATCATGAAATGTATTCACAGGAGAGTCGAAGGCATGTCTTTCATATTCATTGTAGCACAAAACTGTAGTCTGGAACCTTTCTACAACTTATGGCTGTCGAGATTTACGCTTAATGGTCACTTGGAACGTGCGGCGTCAGGTCACGTGATCCGTTAAATATAATTACCGCACAGTGTCAAACATGGGCTTTCCGAATTCCTTGTCGTCGAAAACTCTGGTCTAGAAACCGAGACTTTCCTTTACACAACTTATGGCTATGGATATATAGAAATGGTCACTTCAAACGTCACTGTGAGTGACGTCACGCCACGTGTTCCGCAAAAAATATTGCTAAAGGGTGCTTTAAAAAAATTTATATTTCCTACGTCCAAAAAATCGTAACTTGACACCAACAATGTCAATCTTACTAAATTCTCTCTCTCTATCTGTTGTTCATCGTTTAAAGTATTTTCTGTTTCCGCGATGATCACATGCCTCTGAACAGTTTGCACTTTGAGAGGCGCTTTATAAATTCTCAGATGCTATACCATACAATCCGTCTAAAAGTAATACTTTCAAAAACCATTGATCCAGTGCAATTTCAATTCGACGTCAACGTTTGACACCAACAATGTCACGCATGAAAATTTTATGAAACCAAAACCAGTTTGTGGGGAAACATATTCAGAAACGTCGCTAAAGAAAGTTTGAATATTTCTTTCTGTTCAATAGTTATTCGTGAAACCCGTTCTGGTGTAAATTTACCCCATAGGTTGCGGCATCAGATTTATGTATATGAAATTCAGATGCAATGGCAATTTTTGAATAAAGTAATGAGAAAAAGTGGAATTATTTTAGAATCTCAGCCAGTATGTCACACAAACGCAAGCCATACGATGAACATCATAGTTGAAAACGAACATCTACGGATGTGGTGCTCAATTGGCTTCATTGGAACAGTTCATTTTGCTTTGGAGTGGTTTCGAAACCGCGACCACTTCGTAATTCGCCGTTTTGACAGTCTCTTCGATAACTGGTCCACAACGGCGTCTGATATTGTCTTCATGACAAAAATACAGGTTGACTCCAGTGACAATGGCGAGACATACAGTTTCAAGGCTATCTCCACCACCTCTAATTCCACCACGCAGCAGAATAATTCTCTAGACCTGACGGTCTCCTGGTCTTACACAACTACCGTACTATGTGAGTATAATAATCTCACACCTTACGTAGCGCCAGATCTCTTAGAGATGGCGACACAAAGATTCAGCATCTGTGAGCTGAGAAATTTAGTCTTATTTCAAACGTATAATGGAAATCCTGCGCCCGATGTCTACTTTGGCTTGATCAACGTAAGCTGTGGGTGCACATGCATTGCGGTTCTAGCACAAATTAAGCCTGTAGAATCACCTCATTGGGAACATTTAGAAAACAAATATACTGTTCACTCGTGTGCTAATGTTGCTAATGCCTATTTGTCTCATTTGAAATCAATATTTCTTATCTTTTTTACTTCTACTTCTTATCCAAACCTAACCCTAGCCAAGGAATATGCATTGTAAATATTTCGCCCTCTAAGATGTTCGTGTTGAAACTTTTGAAACACTTATGTGTTAAACTCGCCATCCAATGCGTACAAGATGATCAACCAAATGCACATTAAACACTCAGTGAACGGTTTTGAACATTGTAATCACGTTAGACGTCGCTCAATTGTTTCAGACGGACCAAAGAATCTCACAATAGAGCCGAACAATTTGACCTTTGATGCTAGCAGCCATCTTATATGTTCGGCTAATGGAAATCCAGATCCAAGTTACGAATGGACGGAGATTGGGACCAACACAACCACCAATGGATCCGTTTTATCCATTAACGCCAACATGACGACGTTAAGTCCGAATCACACTTTCTACAGGTGTACAGCTTTCAATGTGGTGGATGGAGTGAAGAAACAATTTTCCAAACTCGTGACCTTTGGTGCTTCAGGTAAAACCCGTGCAAATCACGCTGTCGTTTCTTCTATTCGTCTCTTCAGATACTCACCGGCTTTGATCGGATCATATCGATCCGATCCGTCAATGCATCCGACTTCTGTTTCTGGATCTGGCTGGACGAAGAACGCCAAGGACTGTCTGGCCACGAAACACTTCGAGTCATCCGGTGTGCGGTTGAGACCAAACGGTCTGCCGTCCAGCGCTGCATGAGGTCCCCGATGTTCACTACGACGGACCCTTCGATGGGCCGAGCGTCGATCCAGTCCGAACCTGGACCTCGCACCTGGAGACCACCGGCGGAATCCTGAAACACCAATGTGATGGATCCAAAGTCAGTGTGCTCGCTCAGGCGTTTCTGTCCGCGTTTGAACGACTCTCGCGTTACTGGAGGATAGTAGAGAGTTCGCAAGCAGCTTGAGTATGGCTGATCCATGTTGGAGATATTGTGACAGCGAATGAAAAAGTCGAGGTCGTCCAGACCTAGCCCGTAAGCCAACATCTTCAGGATCCTATGGCTTAAGCGGGCGCACGCATCGAACAATCTCACAAAGACATCTTTAAATTGATCTATTTCCACCGGCCATATTGGGGCACTAAGAGTAGAAACGGTGAAGTCGAAGGTCTCTTTCATGTCGCCTGGGCCGCTAGGATCGAATGCCTCTTTTCCAAGGCCGGAATATCCCTCATGATGTGTTGCCGCTGAAGCTAGGTACTTGGCCTTTACCTCAACAGGAAGAAGAAAGAATTCTCTGGAGCGGTAGAAGGCTTCCCGGAGAAGATCGTCGGAAATACCGTGGTTGAGTAGATAGACGAATCCGATGCCTTTAAAGGCTTCTACCATGCGACGTGCCACGTCCTCATATTTCTCGCGCGATAAGTCCTGTTCCGAAACGGTGCTATTTAACGAGCACGTGGAAAAATCGACCACTGGAATAATCTCACTAGCATCCATCTTTTCCTCAACAGGCGGCGCGATATAAACCTTTTAACAACAAAAACAAGCGTCGCTCCGCATGACCTGTGTAGGCTATAAACAGGTCCTGAAATGTTGACTCGGCTATATATATAGCATTCCACCATCCCCCGCGCGTGATCTATAGCACGCGTACTTCGAACATCGAAATGTCCGGATGTCCGGATCAGCGGGTCATACAAGAAACAGACTTCGATAGTGGAACTGTATGATAGAAACCCCAGATGTAGCATGCTGCATTAGATTTTTTAAAAATTCGAAGGTAACGCACGTGCCTATTAAATTAGGGACTACAAGTTGGCAACAATTTTTTAAAAGGGACGCATTTTGAATACTACCATAAAATAATGGGATATTTCTGGAAATAGTGTTTATATATCGTTTTTTTAGAGGAAGTTAATCATCAAATAGTTAATTATATCTTGCAATTATGGTTAGACTTGTGAAATTTTGAACGAGAGTCCAAATTGTGCGGAATGTGAGTCGCAGTGTCTTAAACGACGCAAACAACCAGAAAGAAGTATAGGAGCTGTTAAGGCGAATTTCGTCTGAGACGACAAAGATTGAATGTCGGAGGTCCGGATGGATCAAGGTAAAGGTTACCTGTTCCATGCTGACCTTCCCTTAGTACCATAGGCTATCCGACGTTAAGTGAATACAATTGTCATGCTATGTAGGTTAGCGAATATCTCTATTTCTTCTGGAAGAGGTACAATTTTAACTGTGAGTGGACAATGGGCAGCCTTATAAGTAATATAGCGTAGGCCTAAGTTACATGATGTTGGTTGAATTTGGTTTATGCCCGCATCTCGTACAGCCACTAAACGACACGTGGGGTCCATAGAGTAGTGGTAACATTACTGGCGTGAAGTGCAGTAGGTAGAGGGATCGCCTCCCGTAATCCTCCAAGGTCCACTCAGCCTATCAGTTCGCGATAAGGCGCGTTTGTGAAAATGAGATGTAGGACGTGATGGGCGCCTTGGAAGGCTGCCGTATACAGTTAAAATTCGACTCCTGTAATAACTTGTGATCATCCGTTCATACTGATCTGTAATCATACTGCGTAATTGTCAGTTTGAAAATATTAAACGAAGATCATTATTATTATTACTACCGATTTATTTGAATATAATTTACGTATAAATTTATTTATTTCTTAAGTCATTTTGAAAGAATGATTTATTCGCAGTTGTATATCCTGAAATCCTACTTTGCTAATTGCACGTGGGGCAGATAAATGAGTTTGGCAAAACGTTTATAAAATTGAACAGCAAAACTAATTTTTTCCTGTTTGGTTACTGTTGATTCTGATTTTTAACACCAACCACAAGTGAGGCTTCATACATTAGGACCAGGGTGTAGTACACAACAGAACTATCGCGCAAATCCAAAGGTTGGGAAAAAGAGAGCATAGCAATTGTTTCTGAGCAGAAAGATTGTTAAACTGAAACGCAACGGTTGAACCTGTAGAGACATTCAGTAGCAATGTTGACGAAGTGATGCTAAACGAGACGCGTCCTGTTGCTGACAGACAGAATCTGATGCCAGATGGACTATGTTTTCAAAGTGATTTTTAGGCTTTAGCAATGCCAGCGCTGCACGTTATCCAACATTTCTGTTACCGCTCAACATGCCATTTGAAATCATTTGATGTGCTATAAAGTGGGGAGCGTGCCATAGGTTTCCGACGCCTCTCTTATATCAACAAAGGCCTTAGTGTACTTTTAGATGTTTCATAGTTCTTCTTGTAGCATATGGATTTCGTTCCAGCCACATGTAAGAGTTGAGCGAGATGAAGAGTCAAAGTCCGCCAATGAAACGAGTCCGCGTAGAAACATCGACAATGTACGCCATAGCCTGCAGTGCACCACAGCTGCACAAAACATCCTTTCGATGGGCATAAATAGTATAGGCCTAGTGCTGATGATCGGTGTGGTAAGACGTAGTATCCGGGTTGGAAATTTGTCCGACTCCACCCTTTATCGTTGACAAGACAGTAGTTGGCACAACGCGCGAGAGATATTGTCCCAGTGAAACGATGTCCAGACCAATGGTCTGCGCAGTTAGACAACGACGTTTCAAGTATCGTGTTAACGTTTGAAGTAGGGGTCCTATCGTTTAACGTAATAGAAAAAAATAAAAATAAATTTGTTAGAGGAAAGGAGCTGCCCAAAGAGCTTGAGCAGTCGATTCATTAGTTTCACGAACGATGCTGTAGCCACGGGAACGGTGGCGCGAGTTCTATCTATTTTTAGAAACAAATTCAGCGTGTTGGAAAAGTTGCGAGAGAAGGAACTGAAGTAAACAAACTTTGAACCCTTATTATAATAGTCTGGGAAAGAGGTGCACACCCCTACAATACATTCTTAAAACTAACGACATATACAGTAGGATATTCAATTATATTTGAACAACAATCAACGAAATCATATTAATAATTCAGCTTGAAAATTGCTATCTGACGCCATCGATCATGTGAACTAATGACAGTTTTTGGAGAATTCTTCACCCCGCACACCGCTATGTATTGTATAGCTGGCCTTCGAGTGGCGCTTTAGAATTTTGGAGATTACGAATACGATTACGCCATTTAAGCTACCCGTGTCCGGACCGTAGATATATCGTCAATCCCAATCGTACACCTGCAAATGTTGTCCTATAAACTCAAAAATTTAGCAGATAGGCCTACTTCAAACGCCTTAAAATCGTTGGCCGCCATCTAAGACATAAGAAACCCACATCAACAAGATTCCCATTGGCGTGACATACATGTATGTCCTAGTCTGTGACGTGGCTGTTGGTGTAGGCCTACAGCCTAAGACAAAATGGTAACGCTTGAAAATGTCTAAAACACATACCTATTAAGAAATTATTCTTGTCTATGACTTCTGCAAATTCGGTTTGCTCTTTTAATAGGGTCAAAAACGTTGAATGGCTCAAGAGAAATCCACATTGGCAGGACGCTTAAAAACGTCAAGCCTTGTCTACCGAAAATAGTTGGCTTTATAACTGAAATTATGCTTTTAAAACAGCAAATATTAATTAAGCACCATTACTATTAATCATTCTAGTGATCATCTGCACCAGTAATAAGGTCTAGCAAGTTTTGGCGGGCGCTTATATTGTTGCTTTAAAAGTTTCGATAACTGAATTTTGAAACGAAATGTATTATTACTCATCAAAGTGCTAGACCGGTACTGTAAAAATCACAATGTATAATAAACGATTAGCAATCTACTCGTTTCAGACATGGAAATCAATGACAAATTAATAAGCCATTCAGCACATGGTCAATTAATGAGAACTTTCTTTTTAAATCCAATCAGTGCGGTAGTCATAAAAATGAGTGTCGGTGCTGTAATATAGCGATTGACCAAAGTACAGTTATAAACACCGATTGCAACTTTCGTAAAATTCAGTTCATTATAATACATACCCATGACAAACTGATTGTCCACTAGTGTAAGAGTATGTTCTGTCCGTCGCGTGACTTTTAAAGGGACGAAGAATGCTTCCTAAGGGAAACATTAGAGTTCTAGGCCTACAACTTTTGCGACTTCTTAAAGTTTTACAATAATTGGCGACGCAAAAACAGTGAAGACATTCATGATTTAAACCTCCATCGTTTGGAAAACATAGGAAGATGCGAATGCGACCACGTGCATTATTTTTCAAAAGTTAGTGCTACTATTAAAAGTTACCAGTAGCTAGCAAAGCAATGCCACCAGGATGTTCTATTTGTACCCAACCGTTTGCAAGCATCATCATTAGCGAAATGAGGAGCCAACAGCTCGCCACTAAGCATTGGCGATATACGCTATAATCTGCACTGCGCTGCAGAGGTGCACGAAGGATCAGTGGCTGTCACCATTTGACAAGTTTGTAGGCACAAAAACCATAGTCCATCCGAATCCATTGATTGAAGTTGAAGTTTGCAGGGTAGACATCGGCTCGTATAGCGATCAAGGAGTTGTTAAAGCAAGCAGTCTCGGTTATTCTTTTGCGTGTTTCATTTCTGCTG